>CAWUFW010000527.1:3600000-4144392 GCA_963921515.1 Calotriton arnoldi | reverse complement strand
GTAGCCCAACCCATAGTGTACCCTAGTGTATGTAGGTGTTTTCACTGTATTCTAAGTGTCTTTCAGCATAGCACTGGCTCCGGGCCTGGCTAGTCAGGGTCAGTTACCACCAGTACCTGTCAGCAAAAAGTTGGGGGCACAGGATGACTTTGCATTAAGGCCTCTTTCTGCTCCTCTGTTGGTTCTTTGTGCACATCTCTTGCTTCTTTCTGCACCTTTCTTCGTCTTTCTGGACTTCTGTTGCCTCTTTTTGTATTTCTCTTGCTTCTTTCTGCGCCTTTCTTCCTCTTTCTGCACATGTCCTACCTCTGTAGGCATAGTTAGAAATTAGCATTTACAAAACCTTTGAAATTCACTGAAAAAACCACAGGTTTCATGGACGTTATAGTTAGAAATTAGCATTTAAAAAACCTTAGAAATTCACTGAAAAAACCACAGGTTTCAGGGACGTTATAGTTAGTTGGACATTTCAGTCGTACAAAACCAGAGAAATTCGGCCATTATAGTTAGTTCAGCTAACTATAACTCGCGCTCCCGCAATGCACTGCTGATGACGTCACATATTACATCATTCATGACATGGTCAGTGACATCACTGATGACATCACTGATGACATCTCAAATGACATCACTGATGACATCACTGATGACATCATCCACGTGATAATCTGATGCACCTCCTCATACCCTAATATAACCTTTGATACACCCACTCTAAAATACAGACTACCATTTTCAAAACCGTAGACAACCCAATACCAGTTAGTACATACCCACTCACTAATTCCTAGGTCTACACACACATCCACTCATTCACCCATACAGTCACTCATACATGCAGTCAACCATCAATACGGCACTATCATATGCACTCACATATCTATACAGACACTCACACACCGCCACTCATCCATAGAGTTACTCACACACCTAGTCAGTCATGCAAAGAATCAATCACACTCCCATTTACTCACCTATACTGTTATACACACACCGCCTCACTTATTCAAACATACACTAACACATACTTACACTCTTATACAATAACTAATACTAGCACACACTCATCCATACAGCCACTCTCACAATCACTCACTCTCACCTATAGTCATTTATATACTCCAACACTCACATATACTGCCTTTCACATATGCAGTTACTCACACATGTACCACTAAGACATCCATTCACTCACCAACACACCCATACACACACTCACCCACCCATACAGCCCTTCACAGATGCACTCTTGAACCAATATATACAGTGAATCACCCACTCACACATCCTTGCACAGAGTCACACCCCCCCACCCACCCACACAGATACTCAGGCACCCATACAGATACTCAGACAACCAATCAATAACCCATATAGACCCTCATTTAGCTACTCACCAACCCATGCAACCGCTTACACACCAACTGACAAACTAAAGTGTGTGAATGTCTGTATCAGTCACTAACCCATGCATTCAGTAAGACACATTTAATCACTCACTTAAACAGTCAGTCACGCACCTACTAAATCTCCATTCAGACACTTATACACCCACTCATTCTTCAATACACCTTGGCCTATATATATATATATATAAAACATATTTAAACTTTACAGAAACACACAGTCACTGGATGATGTCATCAGTGATGTCATTTGAGATGTCATCAGTGATGTCACTGACCATGTCATGAATGATGTAATATGTGACGTCATCAGCAGTGCATTGCGGGGGCGCGAGTTATAGTTAGCTGAACTAACTATAATGGCCGAATTTCTCTAGTTTTGTACGAGTGAAATGTCCAACTAACTATAACGTCCCTGAAACCTGTGGTTTTTTCAGTGAATTTCTAAGGTTTTTTAAATGCTAATTTCTAACTATAACGTCCCTGAAACCTATGGTTTTTTCAGTGAATTTCAAAGGTTTTTTAAATGCTAGTTTCTAACTATAACGTCCCTGAAACCTGTGGTTTTTTCAGTGAATATAAATATACATACATCTTGAATTAATTTAGGATAGTGGAAATGAAATGTAATTTACAGAAAGTCCAACACTTTCACCACTATTGCTTATGCTGGTGCTAAAATTGTAAACCTAACCCCTCCAAAGTCCAACACTTTCCCTACTGTTGCTCGGGTGGAGTGGGAATAGTGAATCTGACCCCCTCCAAAGTCCAACACTTTCCCTAATCTTGCTTACACTGGAGTAGGAATATTAAATCTAACCTCTCCAAAGTCCAGCACTTCCCCTACTTTTGCTTACAGTGGAGTGGGAATAGTAAATCCTACCTCTCCAAAGTCCAGCACTTTTCCCCTGTTGTTGTTTAGGCACAATAAAAAGTTTGGAAACTTCTGAAAATGTTTTCTCCAGAGCTCCAAAGGACCTACCGGTATAATAATTGGACTGTCAGTTCCACAGTGTTGGATTGGATTTTTGCTTAATCCTGTATGGGGATTTTCACACATCCGAAAAAAGGACTGAGTCCCTTTCTCTACTGCTGCTTAAGTTGTTGTGGTAATAGCAATTCAAAACTCTTCCAGAGTCCAACACTTTCCCTACTGTTAATTATGTTGGTGTGGGAATAGTAAATGTGACCACTAAAAAGTCCAACACATCCCCTACTATTGCTCGGGTTGGATTGGAATTAGTAAATCAGACTCCTCCAAAGTCGAGCACTTTCCCTACTGTTGCTAAGGTTGCAGTGAGAATAGTGAATTTGACCAGTGTTGGACTTGGCCCTTATTGTCCTAAAATTTTTCGCTTTTCCCCCTAGCCTTTTTACTGACATGGTGTGTCTGAACTGAAAATAATAAATGCTGTGCAATGGTGTACGCACCTTTATTTCCACCATTGTAGAAATGCACCTTTGTAAAATGTTACTTTTAAAATGGACGCCCTTCCTGTCTGCACATGTGCCGCCTGTCTGAGGTGAGTTGGCGGTCTAGTTGTCTGTTTCCCAGCACCCCCAGCTTTTGGAGGGAAGCCTGGCACCCAGGGTGCTTTACACCTCCCCCTAAACCAGTTGGGACCGGTTTCCCAGGGAACCTTCCAGAAGCTTCCAGCCCTTTCTGGTAGGTGGGGTGAGGGGGGCTGTGCCTCCATGTGCTCAGACTGAGCGTGGACTTGATTGCGAGGGGACACTCTGCCAGGAGGTACCGCCACATTGGGCCTGTGTGCTGGCCCCTGTGCCCATCTGCACCCCTCCGCTGTCCACAGGGCCAGTGAGAGCCCTTTACTGGAGTGAAGACTGCTGTGTCAGGAGGAGTGCCACTTTATGGGAGATGACTGCTTCTAGGAGCTGCTGTCCTGTTCTGATGAGTACCCACTGCCTGCTGATCTTGCCCAGTATTGCCTGCCTGCTCTCCTGCCGTCCTAAGCCCAGCACCTGGTGAGCACTATATCTTACTGCCAGCTGCCTGCTGCCTAGCACCCTGTGAGCACGTGGTCTGCCCAGGAGAAGAGAGAGCTGATGCCTGCAGCGCTGTGCTGCTAAAGCGCTATAACTGTGCCACAGGGGAAGAGGAGCGCTGCAACTTTATTTTGTGGGACTTAGCGCTACAACCTTATTCCTGCACCAGGAGAGCGCTGCCTCCAGCCCTGCCCAGGAGAAGAAGGTGCGTGGGTCCTGCAGCGCTGGGCTGCCGGAGTGCCATATTTGCATTGACTGTGCTCTGCTTGCTGCGAGAGCGCTATAACTGTGCCCAGCAGAAGAGGAGCGCTACATTTGAAGTGACTGACCATCCCTGCCTGCTGGCTAGCGCCTGGAGAAGAAGAGCGCTTTATCTTATTGCTCCCTAGCGCCTCAGGAGGGCTATATTTCATTGCCAGTGAAGGGGAGCGCTACCACTTTATGGTGTGGGACCTAGCACTTTGTGGGCGCTACAACTTAATTTCAGCCCAAGAACTTTCCTGCCACCTAGCGCCTCGTGAGTGCTAAATGTAAATTGCCAAGGAGGAGTCCTGCGGCAGAGGGGGCCCGAGGCACATTGTCGGTGCCTGCCCCTCTGCGCTGCTGACGAGGAGAAGGCTCCGCTGAGGGTGAAGCCAGGAGAGGTCCCAGAAGCGGGACCTGTCGGGGCATATTGCCGGTTCCCGGAGACTGCAGAGACATCCAGAGGGGCCTCAGACTGCCGGTGAGTGGGGCTCAGTCATCCTGTGGTTGGGGGGTATGTCGGGGCACATTGTCGGTGCCTGCCCCCGGTGCCAGTATTCTTTGGAGGGCATTGGTTGTGTTTAGAGTCCCATAGGAGGGGGGCTCCAACGTGCCCAGTACTTGTTTCCTCCCTCAGCTGCACGACAGAGGCATTTTTGGAAATTCTAGAGTCCCAGAAGAGGGGCTCCACCGTGCCAGTGTTCTTGTGGGCAGATTCCTGTTAGAGCCTGGAGTGGGGCTCCCATCGCTGCATTGTTGGCGCCAGTGCTTGTTCGGTTTACCCAGCTACCCCGCAGGACAGGGGGCAGCTGCCACGCATTGGGGACATTGGATTACCCAGAAGGGAAAGAGAGAGGAGTGAGGGACCCTCCTACCCTAGCGCTTTGCGCACCTTTGTTTTCGCAGCCCTTGCAGCCAACCCTGACTGTGTGGGACATAGGGCATTTGAGCCCCCGAGAGAGGCCAGTTGGCCTGGGGCCAGTCTCAGTGTTGTGCCCCCGACTGGGGCGAACTGCGGTTATGCTGGTGAGGCCTATTGCCCCATATGATTTATGGCATAATATGGTTGCATAATGCATTTGTACCTAGGATGCTACTTAAAGCTTTTCCCTCAGGTTTTCAGTGCTGATGGTAGGCCTATTGGGTTCCTGCGGAGGAGGAGCCACATGCTAAATGTGTTTCTATGCCCTATGTTCACATGTTTTATGCCCCAGGCTCAGGATGATGCCCACTGCTGATGTCTGCCTTCATGCGCATAGGTTTTAGTCTCCAGTCTAATAGGGATGGCGCATAGTGTGTTTATATGTCTATTGTGCATGGTTAACGCTTTCATGCCACGTTAGGAGGCTTCATGGTTATACTCACATGTTAGGCCTAAGGCTTTTATGCCAATGTGTTTAAACTACGTGCATGGACTTGCCAGAAGCTACTGGCTGTTATTCATCTAAATGCTGATGGACGTTACATTTATTTCTTACACTTCATCCTCATGTGCTTGTGGAAATGCCTCAAGTGTTATGGCTATGCTGGTAATGCTTTCCTTCCCCCTGTATATTGCTACCTGGTGCCAGTTGGCACAATGTGTACACCTGTGACTGTATTCTAATGTGTTCTGCATAATACATATGCTGTTTTTTCACCTAACGTGGTGTGGAGTCTCTTTTTGTAGTGTGCCTGGTGTGTCGCCTGTGTGTGCTGCGCAGATGCTTTACACATTTCCTCCGGAGTTTGGCCCACCCTCTCTGCACCACGCTACCCGTTTCTAACATTGGTGTTCAGCGATGGGATAGGACTTGTGTTTGCGCAGTACCACAGCGACAACGGGTTGCACTGCAAACTGAGCATTTGAAATAATCACAGGTTTTGGGGATTATTTTGTTTGATTACCTTTCCTCCTAAAAGGGTCACTGTGGAATTGTGTTTCCCTGTTTACTGTATCTGTGTATCTCGCCAAGATGGGGTTACTCTATGATGAGGATGAACTTTGGGAGTACACTGAGGAGGAAGTGATGGATTTCTGCAGGGAAAGGGGGTACCAATAGAGGTAACTTCCGCAGAAAATTGTTCCTCTTCGAAGTTTTGAAAAGGGAGAACCCTTAGAGCCCTGTGGGGACCTTTCCGATTACCCCTCCGCATATCTAAATGGTGGACTAGGTGGAGACCTGGAGGAGGACCTCGAGTGTGAGGAGGACTCTGAGAGTGAGGGTGCCCAGTCCATAACCCTGGAGGGTGGTGACACTGAGGAGGAAGAAGATGACAGGGCGGGGACACCAGTAAGGAGGGAGGACCCCATAGACAGGGAGTCCCGTGCTGGGTCCAGTCCCGGGGGCACTGCCCCACCCCTTTCCCTGTCCCCAGAAGAGTGGGTGGATAGGAGGGAAGAAAGGGAGCACCAGCTGGCTTTGGAGAGGCTCAGGTTAGAGCACGCCAAGGAGTTAGCACAGCTGAGGGTGCAAGAAAAAAGGCTAGAGACCGAGAGGGTCCTAGCGCAGGAGAGGATGGCGGAGGCGGAGAGGGCCTTCGCCAGGGAGAGACTAGCTCAGGAGGGTAGGTTGTCCCCTGAGAGTGGTTTCAGGAGTCTGGATTCACCAGTGAGGGTGGGATCCAGTGGTGGCAGCGAGAGTGATTCCAGTGTGGGAAGTCCCACTCCCAGAGCCCGGAAGATGGTGCCTGATCCCCAGGAGGAGGGGGCAGGTTGGATTTTAGGGGCGGCAAGAAACTGTCCCATCAGTCTTGGGGGGAGTATGTGGACGTGTGTTGGACCGCACTGGAGGAGTGGATGGTGTGTGGCGCGGTGATCGATTGGGATGGGCTGTTCCATCTGATTATCAGGGAGCACGTGCTCAGGAGTTGTTTTCCCAGGTTGCGCCAACACCTGTTGCAGTGTGGGCTCTCTGACCCCAGGGAGCTTGCACGGGAGGCAGACCTCTGGGTGAGTACCAGAGAGTCTGAGAGGGCATTGGGGAGTGACCCGGAAGGGAATGGTGCAGGGATCTTCCAACCCAGCGAGGTGGGAGAGGTGCAGAATAGCCCAGCTAGGTCCCAGGGTAGTGAGAGGGTTGTAGGGCCTCACGTCCTATCTACAGGAAGGAGTGAGACGGGGAGGTATCCCGAGGTGCCCCAACCGCAGTCTCAGGGCCTGGAGAGTTCCATAAGGGAACCCCAGGTTGGGAGCCTAGGCTGTCCCGAGAGGCCATCCATTGAAGGGGAGCCCCTAGTGTCAGGAGAACCCGGGCGTCTGTATTCAGAGCTCCAGGGGTTCTGGGGTCTGCTCAGTCACAGGGTTTAGATCCTGGGCTGGGATGCCAGGTTCAGGGACTGCCTGACCTGGAGGGAGGGACACCTGTCATCAGGGTCCCTACCGGTTTGACTTCTAGGGGTACTTCTCCAGGTGGGAGTGTGCGGAACTCTGGAAGGGGGTGCAGAGGGAGGAAGGACTCGCCTCTGGCACCGGCTCAACCACAGGGCTTCGATCCTGGGTTTGGAGGCCCGGTTCAGGTATTGCCTGACCTGGCGGGAGGGACGTCTGTAAACAGTGTCCCCCCGGAGTTGTCTTCCAGGGGTACTACTCCAGTTGGGAGGGTGCAGAACTCTGGGAGGGGGTGCAGAGGGAGGAAGGACTCGCCTCTGGCACCGGGGCAACCTAAGGGTTTAGACCCTGGGTTGGTGGATCGGATGCAGGGTCACGGCCCTGGAAGAGTGAGAGAGTGGTGTTCTGAGGGTGCCCCGCATAGGAGGAGCGCGCGGAACCCCAGAAGGAGAGGTAGGGGGAGGAGAGCCTCGCCCCGGACTGCTGGTCAACCTGAGGGTGCGGACCCTAGGTGGGAGGACCAGTGGCAGTTTGGAACTGCAAGGAGGAGAAGGAGAGTGGTCAACGGGTACTACGGGCCTGGGGATACTGCCCCCCGCTCTGTGAGACAGCAAGGGCCAGAGACATCTGGACGGCCTAGCGCCTGGTCCTGGCCGCGGACAACTAGGGTACACCAGTGGGGTGGCTTAGTTGGTCCAGGGAGGTTTGAGAGAGGGAACCATCGGGTTCCAGAGTGGCGGAGAACCTGCGGGTGCCCCTGCAGTTGCGGGCCTGTGTCCATGTTTTCTCGCCCCAAGCAGGGAAGCCCATCAAGGCATTGAGTGGTCTACCCTGGCTTTTGGCTGGGAGGGGGTTGTGTTGGACTTGGCCCTTATTGTCCTAAAATTTTTCGCTTTTCCCCCTAGCCTTTTTACTGACATGGTGTGTCTGAACTGAAAATAATAAATGCTGTGCAATGGTGTACGCACCTTTATTTCCACCATTGTAGAAATGCACCTTTGTAAAATGTTACTTTTAAAATGGACGCCCTTCCTGTCTGCACATGTGCCGCCTGTCTGAGGTGAGTTGGCGGTCTAGTTGTCTGTTTCCCAGCACCCCCAGCTTTTGGAGGGAAGCCTGGCACCCAGGGTGCTCTACACCTCCCCCTAAACCAGTTGGGACCGGTTTCCCAGGGAACCTTCCAGAAGCTTCCAGCCCTTTCTGGTAGGTGGGGTGAGGGGGCTGTGCCTCCATGTGCTCAGACTGAGCGTGGACTTGATTGCGAGGGGACACTCTGCCAGGAGGTACCGCCACATTGGGCCTGTGTGCTGGCCCCTGTGCCCATCTGCACCCCTCCGCTGTCCACAGCGCCAGTGAGAGCCCTTTACTGGAGTGAAGACTGCTGTGTCAGGAGGAGTGCCACTTTATGGGAGATGACTGCTTCTAGGAGCTGCTGTCCTGTTCTGATGAGTACCCACTGCCTGCTGATCTTGCCCAGTATTGCCTGCCTGCTCTCCTGCCGTCCTAAGCCCAGCACCTGGTGAGCACTATATCTTACTGCCAGCTGCCTGCTGCCTAGCACCCTGTGAGCACGTGGTCTGCCCAGGAGAAGAGAGGAGCTGATGCCTGCAGCGCTGTGCTGCTAAAGCGCTATAACTGTGCCACAGGGGAAGAGGAGCGCTGCAACTTTATTTTGTGGGACTTAGCGCTACAACCTTATTCCTGCACCAGGAGAGCGCTGCCTCCAGCCCTGCCCAGGAGAAGAAGGTGCGTGGGTCCTGCAGCGCTGGGCTGCCGGAGTGCAATATTTGCATTGACTGTGCTCTGCTTGCTGCGAGAGCGCTATAACTGTGCCCAGTAGAAGAGGAGCGCTACATTTGAAGTGACTGACCATCCCTGCCTGCTGGCTAGCGCCTGGAGAAGAAGAGCGCTTTATCTTATTGCCCAGGAGGTGAGGAGCTGACATCTGCAGCGCTGTGGTGCGAGAGCGCTATATTTCCAGTGACTGTGCCTTCCTGCCTGCTCCCTAGCGCCTCGGGAGGGCTATATTTCATTGCCAGTGAAGGGGAGCGCTACCACTTTATGGTGTGGGACCTAGCGCTTTGTGGGCGCTACAACTTAATTTCAGCCCAAGAACTTTCCTGCCGCCTAGCGCCTCGTGAGCGCTATATGTAAATTGCCAAGGAGGAGTCCTGCGGCGGAGGGGGCCCGAGGCACATTGTCGGTGCCTGCCCCTCCGCGCTGCTGACGAGGAGAAGGCTCAGCTGAGGGTGAAGCCAGGAGAGGTCCCAGAAGCGGGACCTGTCGGGGCACATTGCCGGTGCCCGGAGACTGCAGAGACATCCAGAGGGGCCTCAGACTGCCGGTGAGTGGGGCTCAGTCATCCTGTGGTTAGGGGGTATGTCAGGGCACATTGTCGGTGCCCGCCCCCGGTGCCAGTATTCTTTGGAGGGCATTGGTTGTGTTTAGAGTCCCATAGGAGGGGGGCTCCAACGTGCCCAGTACTTGTTTCCTCCCTCAGCTGCACGACAGAGGCATTTTTGGAAATTCTAGAGTCCCAGAAGAGGGGCTCCACCGTGCCAGTGTTCTTGTGGGCAGATTCCTGTTAGAGCCCGGAGTGGGGCTCCCATCGCTGCATTGTTGGCGCCAGTGCTTGTTGGGTTTACCCAGCTACCCTGCAGGACAGGGGGCAGCTGCCACGCATTGGGGACATTGGATTACCCAGAAGGGAAAGAGAGAGGAGTGAGGGACCCTCCTACCCTTGCGCTTTGCGCACCTTTGTTTTCGCCGCCCTTGCAGCCAACCCTGACTGTGTGGGACATAGGGCATTTGAGCCCCCGAGAGAGGCCAGTTGGCCTGGGGCCAGTCTCAGTGTTGTGCCCCCGACTGGGGCGAACTGCGGTTATGCTGGTGAGGCCTATTGCCCCATATGATTTATGGCATAATATGGTTGCATAATGCATTTGTACCTAGGATGCTACTTAAAGCTTTTCCCTCAGGTTTGCAGTGCTGATGGTAGGCCTATTGGGTTCCTGCGGAGGAGGAGCCACATGCTAAATGTGTTTCTATGCCCTATGTTCACATGTTTTATGCCCCAGGCTCAGGATGATGCCCACTGCTGATGTCTGCCTTCATGCGCATAGGTTTTAGGCTCCAGTCTAATAGGGATGGCGCATAGTGTGTTTATATGTCTATTGTGCATGGTTAACGCTTTCATGCCACGTTAGGAGGCTTCATGGTTATACTCACATGTTAGGCCTAAGGCTTTTATGCCAATGTGTTTAAACTACGTGCATGGACTTGCCAGAAGCTACTGGCTGTTATTCATCTAAATGCTGATGGACGTTACATTTATTTCTTACACTTCATCCTCATGTGCTTGTGGAAATGCCTCAAGTATTATGGCTATGCTGGTAATGCTTTCCTTCCCCCTGTATATTGCTACCTGGTGCCAGTTGGCACAATGTGTACACCTGTGACTGCATTCTAATGTGTTCTGCATAATACATATGCTGTTTTTTCACCTAACGTGGTGTGGAGTCTCTTTTTGTAGTGTGCCTGGTGTGTCGCCTGTGTGTGCTGCGCAGATGCTTTACACATTTCCTCCGGAGTTTGGCCCACCCTCTCTGCACCACGCTACCCGTTTCTAACATTGGTGTTCAGCGGTGGGATAGGACTTGTGTTTGCGCAGTACCACAGCGACAACGGGTTTCTAACAACCAATCTATCTGTTTTTTTTAATTCTTTTAAAATATATTTTTTGTTTTAATTTGAAAAAATTCATTTTATGTAAACTGTTTTAGTAGATTTTTTGTAGCAATATTTTGTTTTTATTTTAATTTTATAATTTTGTTTATACTTTTTATTATTTAGTGTTTGTAATTATAATTAATTTTGTTCAGCATTTCTTACTATTTATATTTAAATCATAAGTTCATTTTTTTACATTATTTTCCAATAATTTTAAAGTATATATTTTTCTTCTATGTTTGTAAGTTCTATATTTTCATATATATTTCATATTATAAGTATATATGTTTAAAACGTAATATTGTTTTTAAAGTTAATATATGTTTAAAGTTCATATAGTGTATAATAGTTACAAATCAATACACTTACCTATTTTTAGCGATATTTTTGGCGCCCATATTTTTGTTTGTGAAATTTTGTCAGATACCATGGTCAGCTCACCATTTCACCTCTCTCTGCCCAACAGTCAGCCCTTCACCTCCTCTTAAGGCCTCCAGTCAGAGGCGCCATGGGCTCCAGGCCTCCGTCAGAGTGCCAAGTGAGGCTCCTAAACCATGCAAGATGCAGTTTCCTCTCTGGCACTCACTATGGCAGACGCTGCATCCCTCCAGCTAGGCCTGCGCTAGTGAGCACAGTCTCTGCATCTCTTCTGTCCACAGGCCTGCCAATAGCTGTTCTCTGTGTTTGTCCTGCGCCACTCCTGACTGCTGGTTGACTGGATCATTTTCTTATTTGTGGGGCCCCCTCCCCAAGCCTTTTGAAGACTTTGGGGATTGGGGTCCCCGCTGCTGATTTCATTCTTTTGGCAGAGGGGGCGTGGTGCTCCCCATCCCCAAACCATTGGACGGCCCTGGGGGCCCTATTCTCCGGAGCCCAAAGAGAGACAGTGTCTCAGGGACACTATCCCTCAGGATACTGCCTTGTTCCCTGCCCAGCAGAGTGCGTGCAGGCAACATAAATCAAATTCCCTGCCTGCACTCTTATGGACAAGGAACATAGCTTTGTACCCGCCCAGGTGGAGCAAAAAAAAAAGCTGCTTCTGCAGGGCGGGAGGAAACCAATGGAGTCGGCTCTTGCCGGCACCCAGGACATGTGCTGGCAGGGCAGTGCCGTGGGTGGCCCTGGTGGGATCAAGGCATCCATGGAATAAAAATTAAAATTGCCCTCTTCCGACAGAACCCTGGATCGGTGCTGGCAGAGGAGCCGGTAGGGCCCTTGTGCCTCTCCACAACCCCTGAACGTATACACATTTGATGCTGACCGCTGTTGGGAATGGAACAGCGACAAATTAACATTTTTTAAAAAATAAAAAAATAGCAGTAAATATGAAATGACTGGAGTAGCCGCTCATTTCATATTCATTGCTACTGCCGGTGGAGCTCCCCATAATGCCCTGCTAGGGCTCGTAAAAGATGTTTGTGGTTCGTTATGGTGTCCCAAGAAGGGGCATCACCAACCATTCTGTTAATGTTGTAGGAAGCTGCAGGGAGCACAGCAGCCTCCTAACATTAGAAAAAAACACCGTAAGTCTCCTGGGTCAAGCAACACCTGACCCCAGGAGAGCTTGCCATAGTTTTTTTTAAATCACTCCAAGCTAGAACTGTATATTCTTCTGCTGAGGTGCAACAGCCCCTTTTGATTGGTCCTATGTCTGCATTTTGTGGCCTGAAGAGTGTGAAAAAACAGATTCAACACATGTTTATGGTTGGTTTAAATAAAAAAGCTTTATTTAAAATATTTTTGTAATAGTAATTATTATTAATCATATCCATGTACATGGGAATACATTGGATTATAGTTATTGATAAATCGTGTGGTGATTTTTTGCCAAAGTCAATACGTCTGCTTTAAATATGTTGGTGTGCAGACCCCCTGATAAAGCCAATAGGCATGCCTTTTATATTTTGGACTTCTGACCCTTTGACGAAGCCCAGCCTTTATAATGTTACGCTACATTTTTTAAAAATCTAAGAAATTCACTGAAGAAACACATAGGCTAATGTAGCATTATAGTTAGGTCTGGTAATAATACCTTACTTTGCACTAGCATATTGCACTTTAATGTTTTTAATAAGGGACAAATAAAAATAAAAATCTGGCCTTAGTAAAATACAGGGAAAGTAGGCCTGCAAGTTCTTATATTCTTAGAAACAATAGGTTCAAACAGCGGGTTACTTCAGCAATTGATTTTATGTTAGGAAAAGGTTTTAAAGTGTTCTGTCTCGTACTATAGATGACCAACCACCCTCCCCCAATGTATTACATCTAAAACATTGATTAGGACACGTTTGATACATTGTAGACAATCTCTGAGGTGTATAATACAATAACCATCTGCCAGAAAGTTCATCCTCTTAAAATTAGCCCCTCTGAGTGCTTTAGTACTCTAGATGAGCGTGTTAGAAATGTCTTTTTTTAGTCGTCTAAATTGTGGGGATCTTAAACTGACGTTTCTTTGTCTGAACAAACATTTTATTACTTTTTTATAATTGAATGTATTAGACATGGTTCTTTTAAAACTGTAATGTAATGGTTTTTATTAACTATGCAAAATACACTTGACTTGACATTTGAATACCTTACTTTACTTTTTTTAAACTCAGAAATCCACGGAAAAAAACAAAAGTTCTAGTTTGGTGAAAGTTAATGTTTTAAACTGGAAAAACCACTGACATGCACCATTTATAGTTAACTGAAGTAACTATAACTCATGCCCTTGCCATGCACTACTTATGATTTCACATATTACATCATTCATGACATGTTCTATGAAATTATTGATAATTTCACTGATGACATTTGAAATGATATCATTGATGACATCATTGTGCAGGGTGGAGGCGCATGTTGTAGTTACTTCAGTTAACTATAACTGGTGAATTTCAGTGTTTTTTTTAAATTTAAAATGTTTAATTTCACCTAAGTGTGATATCACTTAACCTCAGTTGAGCAAACTACTGTTGTGCATGTTTTGCCTCATTCAGAGTAGGAAAACTCAGAATATAGTGGTAATGGATTCTGCATACTCACATGCAGGGCAAACAATGTATTCAACCATGCAGAAATTTGCATGATGTTATTTCCATCATTGTTTCCATACATTATTGAGAAATAACAGGTTTTTGAAGCTATGGATATATCTCCTTTCATAATTTGTTGGTCCTTGTGGTTTTCTTCGTGAATGTTTGCGGCAGAGAAAGAAAGAGCGAGAAAGAGAGATGTGTTTCAGATGCAGAGTGTCACATATAAATAAGTAATAGCAGTAACTCTAGATTTGCGCTAGTATCATTGCACGGTGACATCAATTTCGTTCTGAAATTCAGATCTTGTAGTCTTTTGAAACCTATCTCTGACAGGATTAGCATCAGTTTGGTTCTTCAGATTAGATTTCAAACACTGAGGTACCTGGTTGCTAAGCGTTAACCTCAACCAGCCAACAGCGGGCGACGCTTCATTCTACTGCTAAAGAAACTTTATTGCCAAACACTTGTAGTGCTTAATTTGAGCCGGTGGTTGCAGGTGGTGCCCACCAGCACACATTTTGTGAGACCGCAGCTTATTTTTTCTCATTAGATTTTGGCCCAGAGTAAGGGAGAGAAAAACACATAAGGGGAAAAGAAGGAGAAAGATAAAGACGGTAAAACCGTGACAAATGGAAGGATCCTGCAAGAGTGTGATCAAGGGGAAGAGAGCGCTGGTGGTGGATTAAAGAGGCATGCGGTGGAATCAAGACTAGGCTAGAACTTGTGTTCTGCCGACATTCAAAAGCCCAAGCACTTATTCTTTTACAAATTAAGCACTGCACTTATTTGCCCACGGGAAGCCGGTTGAACCTTTTTTTAAATGAACCTCTCTAGCTCACTGTTCCTAGGAGAGTAAACTTCTTGTAAGAGTAGAATTTAAATTGAGTCCATGTTTTACTCCATGTCACTCTAAGATATAAAATGAAGGCAGAAACAAAATTTATAAAGAAAAGGTGTCCTTTCACCTAATGCGTTCTATTTCCTAAATATTGCATTCACCACATCCAACTATCCACGACTTCACAGGTAAATAGAACATTCTACACTATCAATAGTTAATTTTACAAAGCTGTACCTAATTCAAACTAACAAGTTGCATTGTAGGTTCATAATGTAAGAAAGGAGGCATTTGCAAAGCATGCCAGTGCCAGGTTACATTAACTGTTTTTAAAGCAGTATATTACGCATGCCCTAGAGGGGAACCTAGAAGGAGTAAAGAGAGGTTGTAAGCATTGTTGACTAAGGGACAGGTACATAAAGGTTTTGCGGCTGTTCAACTAATTCACAGGTTTGTGACCAAAAGATGGCATTCTGCTTTTTTTGAGTCAGTAAAGCATTTCCGACTCACAAAATGGCTTTACCGACCCATTCTGAATGGGGATTTGGAAGGGGCGTGAAAGGGGCATCCCCTCGATTCAGAACGGTATATATCAATGGTTTGCCAAGCTACTGACTCCTCAAATGAGGTGGTAACAGATTTGCAAAGAGGTGGCTGCCCTGTTGGACACTTCCCTTTTGGGAATAGTGTTGGGTGACCTTTGAAGCAGACAGTGCCTCTGTCCTCTATGGGTTCCAAAATGTTTTTTTTTTTTGTTGGTAAAGCAGCACCAGTTTCTTTAACAGACATTGGCCGCTTTTCCTTGCAGGCCACCATCCTTGTGTTTGTAGCCAATCGCAAGAGGCCCTAAATAGCAATATATCTAATTTTTATTCATTAAGCAGGTCATTCTGTAACCCACAGTGGCCAGACATTTTGCGATGCCGCCTATTGATACGTAGCTCGCTTTGCCATATTAACGCCAGGCCACAAAGAGTTGGTGTGCAATTTGCGACCACTCATTTTTTATTTGTGACCACTCTTTAGTTACATTTTACCACTAGTCCACATCTGTAGTCTTGGACTTGAGTGCCGCGTTTGACACGGTGTCCCACGGCCTCCTGCTGGAGAGGCTGCGGGAGGTCGGGGTCGGAGGTGTCATGTGGATGTGGCTGAAGAACTTTTTGGAGAACAGAACTTTTCAGGTTCTGCAACATCCATTTAAGTCCAGAGTTTGTCCTTTAAACCAGGGGGTGCCGCAGGGATCTGCTCTGAGCCCCACCCTGTTCAATATATATATGCGCCCGCTGGCAGATATTGTGATGAGACATGGAATTAAGTTGGTATCTTACGCTGACGACACTCAGCTAGTTGTGACCCTAGAACAACAAGAATCAGGAAGGGCTGCTGATTTTAAAATATGTCTGAGGGAGCTTATGGACTGGATGAGACTGAGTTGCCTCCAGTTGAATGCAGGGAAGACAGAGGTGTTGGTCGTGGGAAAACAGCCCTCTCTCTGGTCACAGCACTGGTGGCCTGAGGAACTGGGAACTTGCCCGGTGCCGAAAGCCAAGGTGAAAAATTTGGGGTGTGGTTCGACGAAGCACTCTCCTTTACTCAGCAAATCTCTGCAGTGGCCGGAACCTGCTTTGGCATTTTGAAAATGCTGCGGAAGATTCTGGACCTTCTCCCCCTGGATGCTAAAAGAACTATTGTACAGGCTTTGGTCACGTCACGTCTTGACTATTGCAATGTTTTGTATCTAGGGGTGACTGCAAAGAATCTGAACATCTTGCAGAAGGTCCAAAATGCCGCAGCTAGGCTTATCCTGAATATTCCCAGAAGGGCCCTAGTAGGAGAAGCTCTAAAAAAACTACACTGGCTCCCAATACAGGCTAGAGTTACATTTAAGGCTCTCTGCATCAGCCATAGGATCCTTAGGAAAAAAGGGCCGCGCTTTCTGACCCCCTTCTGGCGGTTTACCAACCTTCTCGGAATCTGAGATCTCTTGGCAGTATGAGAATGACTGTGCCTAAGGTGCGGAGGGCCAGGATTGGCGGAAGATCTTTTGGTTTCCTGGCAGCTAAGGCCTGGAATAAGCTTCCTGTGGATCTGAGGATATCTGAGTCAGAACCTTGGTTCCGTAAGAAATTGAAAACCTGGCTCTTCCGTGATTCAGGGGGCGGTCGTCAATAACTCCGCTGCCTTCCTTGCTTAGAGGTTGTAGGTAGTCGATTAGTGTGGCATGGGTATGGGGCTCTCAGCTGACCTAGCGCGGGGACACTCCGTTGGGAGTAACCATTGCGCTTTACAAACTTCCTAATAATAATAATAATAATAGCCTGAGTTATGCTTCTCAGAAAAACTCCACCTTGTATCCTCTCTGACTTTAAATCATTTGTGCTTTTTGCTCCCAGGTCTACAATCTTCTACCTCTCCCCCAATTCTGCCTCTACTCCCCCCTCTTTCCATTCCACCAGGAAAAACCTGGTGAATATTTGAGTTGGGAGGAGGCGCTAGAAAGAGGCAAAACATGCAGCAATGGGGGCCTTCCCAATTCATAATTATGCAGAAATATCTCACCCAGGAAATATCACACCTTGTGGTATCGGTAATTCCTGATCAATATTAACGCCTCATATTTTATTACAGTACTGGTAGTGTGCCCCATTGTTGCTTTCTTACCAGTCATCATGTTGTCAGTTCCAATTTTATTTATTCTATCGGTGTAAAAAAGAGACTTTGATGAAAGTATTTTTTAAAATCTAATAAAATTAAATAAAATAATATATTTTTACACATTATTACATTCAATAGTGTACCATCATAATTATTTTCTGCTTTATAAAAAAAAAATCATGTTATCAAGAAAATGTGTAACCACAATGCACTATTAAAGACTACGTCATTTTTTTAAATTTTGAGAATGTCTTATTTTGGAATGTTCTTTTCTGGATTTCCGGGAGAATCCACACCTGTCCTAAGGACAGCAGCCATCATGCCATCCTTCTCGAAGCTTCTCCTTCCATCCGTTAGGCAGCCTCCCGTCCACACACATCGCTGTGCAACTAGCATGAATGGAGAGAAATCATCGACTGAACAGATGGGCAGAGAAGGGGACACAGCTCCTGGCAACCGACATACAAGTGACAGCCATGAGTTTGGAGAAAGACCCGCTGCAGTTGAATAAAGGCCGGATTAGGAAAGGCGGCTCGTGTTACTGGCCGGAAGGCTCGGCTTTCCAAATGCACACCACTGTTTATGCAAAGGTAGTGAGCTGCAAGGCTGCTCCCCCGGCTGATGGGGTGAATTAATTATATCTGTCCAAACTGGGTGGAAGGCTTAACCCTTTCAGTGTCAATGCTGTATTAGCACCAGGGAAACAAATTAATATGCACATACACATTATCTGCTCTTTAAGAAAGTTTTCAAATATAAAATGGGCTTGGCTGATCACTACCTGGTTGGAATTAACATGAATTAAAACTGTCCCAGGAAATTACGATTGCCACATAGTGATGATAAATCCACTTGCGGTTTTAACACCCGATTGGGAGTTTTCAAGGTCCGAATGGAGGTTCAATTTTAACGCTTGCTTTCCCGTTGTGACCTGTTTTGCAAAAACAAATTTCTTCTGGTTTAAACTTGAGAAATTTTCTAGGAAAAGCACAGGTTCAAGTTCCTCCTCACTCAGAATGTGAAATCAAGCATACAGGAATTTGCACCGGATGTCACATTTGCCTCAGAATTGGGGGTCAGAATAGCTGAAACGCGTCACGAGTCACAACCTTGTGTATTTTTTTTTTTAGGAATAGCTACATGTAGCTACTTGTAATTTAAAAAAGAAGATAGACAACACAGGGTAGGGTGAGGACTGGCACCATTCTGTAGCCATCCACCCCGTCCACTGCTCTGATGTCCTCACCTGTGGTGTTTCCTGGCTAGCTGGCACCAAACCCACACAATCCTCCCAAACTGTCACCCATCCCAGAGCCCCCGATCGCCCACCTAGCCTCAGGGTTTCCCAGACTGGCTGCAAAGTGCCAGACCGCCAGGACTCTTCCTGAATGCCCCCTCCTCCAATGTCCTAAAAAATTGTTTTTAGATAAGACAACCACCATTTAGGGTTCCAAGTCTGTCTGTAAAACTACAATAATTGAAAAGTTAAAGATGGCAGATTTGATAACGTTGAGGAAGAATACTTCCAATAGACAATACTGCCAAGTATACAGATTTGGTGGCATGGTTAAATATTTAGATATGGTCATTCAGCCATACACCAAGTCCACACTGGATTTTTTTTAACTGTAGATGATATGCTAGAGACTAAGAAACATTGGTACAGTCCATGACTGATTAAACCTGCAGCTACTCATTTGCAAACAGAGCGCAAGTGTATTGTTTACGTCTTTAGACCCAGATACATGTATATCAAGTGAAGATCATTCATGTGACTCTGCATTGTTTTGGGTAGCTTCTGACCCTGCCATTACCCACAGCCTGACATATACACACACAGTCATGACTGAAGGGTATATCCAACAATTTGTTCTGTCCTGATGAAGACCAGGTGCCTAAACTATCCTGCACAGGTCAAAACGTCTACTACATCATACCTTAACTGCTTGTTTGATACCACTGATGAATGAACAATAAATTAAGTGAACTGTTTGCCAAATGTATAATCAGTTTGAAGCACCGAAACAAGCATTTTAGTTTCATGTGAATCACTTCACTTTCACATGCACTAAGCCAACCACACTCACTTGAAGGAACACCCTGTTGTTTTGTATTGTGTCTTGATTACAGAAATAGATGTTACTTCAAATTAATCTTATGGTGTGTAACTAATTATCTATTTGTTGTACTTTATAAGACTTATGCTTAGCCTCTTTAGAAGTAATATTTTGTTTTCTAAAACAGATCCCGACAGAATTATTAGGAAATGCGCCTTTTACAGACCCAGATTCTGAGGATTACCGGGTTGATCCCATGTTACCATAATAGCAAAATTGATTGTCAAGCACTTCTTAGAATTAGAAGTATTACGATTGACCATTTTATTAATCTTGTCATCAGTAACGCTGAAATCATTACTGATACTATTTACCAATTGTTGTTAAGATGACCGTGATATTTTAAAATGTATTTTAGCCAAAAACTTGATGTAAAAGTGGACTAACTTGTGTTTTTTGTAACTGAACATTTACTTGTAAACTATAAAACTTTTTAAAATTGAACTTGGACTTGTTTTGTGGAACCAGACAAGAAGCATCTTTTTTCCAACAAAGCCGGGATCCCTACTGGAGTGTGCTTAGTTCTGTTCCCTCACAAGTGTGGTCTCCAGGATCCGGGGGGGAGGAGGACAATCTTAGAACGTGATTGCGTAGCCCATTGATCTGAAACTAATTCTACCCTGACACCATAGAACCCCTGGCTTGGATCTCCAGCTTTGCATCATCTCAAGCGGGCAACACATTTGAAAGGGAATGACTCTGGAAACTTTTGAGCTGGGCTGTTGTATGGTTGCCAGTGACTGGTTTCAATGTTCTGCCATGAACAGAATCCGAGCAGAATCACATCCTTTCATTGTTCATGCGCTCTGTCGGAGGAAGTATGCCGGCTTTCTCTTTTCAGTGCATGAACGACCACTTCCCAGAGCTGCGGGCTGAATACATTTTGGCCCAGGGATGCTACGAAGAAAAGGAAGGAGATTTTACCACTGCTGACTTTGAACCGGTGAAACCAAAATGAAAGTCTGGCTGAAACTATCCATGTCATTGATATAGCCACGGCTATGAGTTTGTTACATGATATATCCTGCAGCAGTCGCATTCCTTCCCACAGCAGTGTCAGCAAGGAGAAACTGTGTCAAATTCATTGTAAAGGTTTTCACTGTTAAAGAAATATTTAGCAATGCATTAATGCTTCGCAGACGGTGCCACCGCCATGTTGACTGGGCTTGGGGGTGCATCCTCAGATGAATCTGCGGTTTCACCCTTGAGGGTCAGGAGCAACACATCCACCTCAATAATGGACTGAGACGCTGCTTCATAATCCTGATTGGGGTATATTTTCCCCAGAAGCTATGTGTTGCTGATTTTCCCAGGGTCTTTACATACCCTTATCCTGACATCCTGTACTGATGAATGGAGTAGCATGCATGAAATACCTGAGATCTTAAGATTGTTGTATGTCCCCTTGGGACGTTGAATGCTATAGTACATTAAATCCAATTTTTCTCAGATATGGGCGAGGACCCCTCCAACTCCTCCCTCTCGATATATCGGCCAGATATCCCAGGCACATCGCCATTTCCATCCCGCTGTTTCCATGGGAGTCCGACCTAAGCTCCAGAGGTGGGTGACCGTGCACTACCCTCAATGCTTCTGCCACCGTCTCTTCTATCATCTTCCTTAGGTGGGCCATTTAGACAGTTAGGGGCCGATTCCGATCTCGGCCGGTAGGGCTCCGAATCGGATTCGGCTTTACCGGATCCGATCCGGAGCCCTGTTTCCCGACCGAATCGTATGCGGGTCCGGCCGAGCGAGTACGATGCGAATTCGCCGACCGACTCGTCCGGGCGTCCCGACCGCTCCGACCGACTCGTTCCCGGCTCGAACTGCACCGACCGACTCGCTCGGACTCGACTCGCACCGCGCAATGGAGACGTTCCCCGGCCGGGTGAGTACGATGCGCGCCGCGAGCAGTCCGACCGAGCCGCGCACTCCGGCTCGAAAGAGCTGTCGGAGCCGTACTTTGGGGGTCCGTGTCGGACCCCCCTGTACGCGTAGCCGCGCGAGTCGCACACAGGGGGGACCCATGGGTCCCCCCTACCTGTGCGTGTACAGCGCGAATCGCTTCGCCGCGTACCCGCTGTAGGGGGCGCACTTGTCCGACTCGCACCCATTGAGTCAATGGGAGCCCGCGTACGCGTTGTACGACCGGCTCCCATTGACTTCAATGGGAGTCCGACCGACTCGGGTCCGATGGCATACGTGCGCATCGTACTCGTTCGGTCGGACTGCACGGGTCCGATTCGGTCGGAATTCTCTCCGGGTCCGGCTCGGTCGGAGAAATTTCCGGCCCGAATCGGAATCGACCCCTAAGTGTGTCTAGAAGAGGTCTTCAGAGCAGATATCCAGTACACCATAGGCAGAGGAGGGTATGGAGAAGGGTGGAAGGGTTGAGCTCTGGGTTGGTGGTCATACCTATGCCTGTGGCAATGGTTCCCTTTTTGAGAATTTGAAAAGTGCATATCTGGGGTCCACTGAATCTTCAAACTGGTGTCTCGCCTTCCTTTGTCTCCCATTATCTGCCATTTTTCGAAGGGTCCATGTGACATCCTTAATGTAAGGAAGTCAGACTGAGGCACTGGCCACTTGCCATTTTAATTCATATTTAAAGTTAGCTAGTTTCAGGATTCAAATAAGACTACTTGCTCAGATGGTCAGACATATTTGACCCATTCCCCATTGTTTCTTGTATCAAAATGCAGCTACCTGTGTGCTGCGTTACACGTGCCCCCACCCCCTGCCCAGCCCTGCATTGATTTGCTGCAGCAAAGCAACCTTCTAAGCAGCCAGAAACCTGCTTTAGTAGAGTATCATGTGTTTTCAAGGCTCTTGGTATGTTGATCTCATGTCACCCAGAACACAAGAAGCAGGGAAGCGAGATGCCAGCCCAGTCACCAGTGTGGAGCCATCAGTCGTGTCACTACCCGAAAATACGTTTATCTGTGGCTGTGGACCACCACTGAATTGGAATCATTTTGCGATGGTGCAAGAGATCTTATAGCTCGGGCATAGAAAAGATCCCATTGTTTTGCACCATAAAATTGTTTTTGCAGAAGTTGGGTCTCAACATTTATTGGTCCTCTCCCGAGTGGTTGTGTACGCTTTCCTGAGACAAGACAAAAATATGTATTGGGAGGTTGTGGCTGTGGATACTGTGACTAGGAGCAAAGGCAGCCTCACAATGTCTTTTACGAATTTTAAACCTTGTATGTCTTATGAGGCAACCATTGACGAAATTGTACCAACTATAGCTTGTAAACGACACCTGCAGTTTAAATATGCCACCCTCCAGGTTAAAGCCTTTAGCGCCAAATGGCATGATGAGAGGGAGGGAGACAACCAGTGCCCGGCATGTACAGGGGATAATGAAACAATGGAACACATATTGTTTTTCTGCCCTCAGTACAGTAGGCTTCGGGCCAAGTGGATTGTCCCCCTCTGCAAGAACCTAGGCATCAGAAGTCACTTGGTTGCCTTTAGAATTCATTCTGAGAACAAGCATAAATAGACTCCATGGGGCCGATTCCGATCTCGGCCGGTAGTGCTCCGAATCGGATTCGGATTTACCGGATCCGATTCGGAGCCCTGTTTCCCGACCGAATCGTACGTGGGTCCGGCCGAGCGAGTAAGATGCAAGCTCCCGCGAAATCGCCGACCGACTCGTACGCGGCTTCAACACGCTCCGACCGACTTGCACGGACACGACTCGCACCGCGCTATGGAGACGTTTCCCGGCCGGGTAAGTACGATGCGCGCCGCGAGCAGTCCGACCGACTCGCGCCGTCCGGCTCGAAAGAGCTGTCGGAGCCGGACTTTGGGGGTCCGCGTCGGACCCCCTGTACGTGTAGGCGCGCGAGTCGCACACAGGGGGAACCATGGGTCCCCCTACCTGTGCATGTACGCCGCGATGCGCATGGACGCGTACCCGCTGTAGGGGGCGCTCTTGTTCGCCTCGCACCCATTGAGTCAATGGGAGCCCGCGTACGCTTTGTACGACCGGCTCCCATTGACTTCAATGGGAGTCCGACCGAATCGAGTCCGATAGCATGCGAATGCATCGTACTCGTCCGGTCGGACTGCTAGGGTCCGATTCGGTCGGAATTCTCTCCGGGTCCGGCTCGGTCGGAGAGATTTCCGGCCGGAATCGGAATCGGCCCCCATATATTTGGTGTGGCAAATTTCTTATGGACTTCTGGATGAGGCGTATCAAGTACCAATTAAATGATGTTGACGTGGGGTCATTGTGACTCCATTCCGTGTATGGTATCTACTGACGGGGACACTGGCTTTGTATTTATAACCCCAAAGCCTACTTGGACCTATTGATTTTATATGTCATGTGAAGATCGTTTTAGCAAGTCATTAATTCGTGGATTGCTGCTTTTAGTCTGTAGTAAGAGTTGCTTTTTTTATCTTTATCAATCATGTTTTTATCCATTGGAATGTTTTAACTCTGTCAACAGCTGGTTTGTTTTTATTTATGTATTTTGCATCTTGTTTTTATTTTTTGTGTGCTTTGATGATCTTTGTGATCGAAATAAAGTATGTGTATGGTATGGAAGATACGTTTAAACAGCATCTTTATCATTGGTTGTTCCTCTGTCACATTGCAGTCAATGTCACCTTTTAAAGAGACTCAAACCATCCTCTTTCACGTTCCTCAATGAAGGAAACTAGAGTATCAGCCACTGAATCAGTAACCTGTTACAACTGGAAGAGCAAGTGCTCCATGCCCACCAAGACCAGGGATTACTTCTGAATGTTGTCACTTACTTTCTTGAAACTTTGTAGTCTTTCACCTCAGCTACCATCCATACAGCAATCGACCTGTGGGTAAATCATATATCCATGTCCACCAACAATTGACTTCCCTGGGAACTCCTTCAGCAAGAACCATCATCCCCCCTTACATGTGCACATGCTGAATATTCCTGTGACATATGCCACTTCTTGCCTCATTGGGCAGTTTACTATTGAACTGTTTTCTAGGGACCAGCCTGGATTAAGAGGGAGAAAGATCCCTAAACCAATTGGAGAGCTATTTCGGATCCCAAGATCATGCTGAGAATTTCTATCTGATGCACATCATGATTTACTCTAATTGTACTTCATTCCTACAGGCGTAGAGCTGAACTGGATTTTAAGTCTGTATGTGAAATGGATTTTATATCTAGGTTTTTCATAGAGATTTTGAACAGGCCGTAACTTTATTAATGTTTTTAAATTGTAAGAGTTGTCTTTAAACAAACAATAAAATATTCATTTATTCGTTCAATCTGTTCTCTGAGCTTGCCCTTCTCAACTGTGCTGATAATGATAATGATGATAAGCACAATTTTTGTCCAAAGATTTTTTGCCCTCAAAGTCTTAAAGTTAACCAACCACTCCAACTTTACTAGTGTTCCCTACACCTCAAAACCTGAAAAAGGAAAATGAATATTATCACTGGCAACACACTGACTGATGCTGCACATAATGCTGAAACAAGTAGAATTTATATTTTCATTTTTCCATTGCTGAATACCACCACAACTCACCAATAACTAAAGGAATGCAAGATTAAACCTTGTGTGGCAGTAGCAAATGCAAGGGTTTGGTCATGGATAGCACCACTCACGCCTTGAAACAAAGCATCATTAAATATTTGATCAATCACAGCACCATTGGCAATGAGGCTTTGCGGCTATTGATCGCCTCTAGTACTGGCCTTCTGTCAGACCAAAACTCAACAGTTTGTTTCCTAAAGTCATTAGTGCAAATCAGCAATGTCACTACAGTGGGAAGGAAGCAACTTGAGGACTTTCACATTCATTGGCAAACCTAAATCAAATGAAGCATAAGGTCAATCCTGCATCCCCAGGTGAACACCAAACATCACCATGAAGCCAATGCAACCAGATACACCAGTCTATTCTCTGTACACTGCCTTTTTCAATGCCACCTGCGGCCCAGGCCACAGCGTCCTGGCCAAGCCTTCTCAGCACTTTAAACAGCCACGCGGGAAGAAGCAGGTGAAGTCACTGTGCCAACTCTGGCCCCTTCTTCCACTTGGCAGTGTTACACAAGTAGTCATATCAGCAGGTGTCAACACTTACAGATACTTCTAGGATGCTGTCAGTAATGCCACTGTGCATAACAATGTGCTTGCTTTCCAGTGGGTTCACTGACACAACATCGATGTAAAAAATATCGAGTTAAAAATATAGACAACAAAAATATTGACAACAGGTAAGTACAAAAATATTGACTAAAAGTATCGATGTTAAAAATATAGATGTATAAAATATCGACTTTTATATAAATATAAAATAAAACAATATATATTAAATATAATAATTATTAAATATAATTTTAACAAAATAAAATACATTTTAATATGCATTTTAATAAAATATAACAAATAAACTTAATAAAAAAATAAACACACAAACATAAACATTTATACATATATATTTACTTTAAAACAATTAATAAACTATTATTTTTAATTTATGTTAAAAGGTTAAAATAATATTAAAAATAACAATATATATTAACGATTTAAAATATTTAAAAAACATTAAACTATTAAAAAATATTTAAACTTAAATTTCACAATACAATCAGTGCAACAGTAGGGAAAGTGTTGGATAGCAAGGGGGTAAAAATAACTATTCCCACTCCAGTGAGTGCAAAAGTAGGGTAAGTGTTGGATAGCGGAGGAATTAAGTTTACTATTCCAACTCCAGTTAGTGCATCAGTAGGGGAAGTGTTGGATAGCGGAGGGGTAAAAATTACTATTCCCACTCCAGTGAGAGCAACAGTAGGGAAAGTGTTGGATAGCGGAGGAGAAAAAATTACTATGCCCACTCCAAAGAGTGCAACAGTAGAGACAGTGTTGGATAGCGGAGGGGTAAAAATTACTATTCCCACTTCAAAGAGTGCAACAGTAGGGACAGTGTTGGATAGGTGAGGTGTACAAATTACTATACCCACTCCAAAGAGTGCAACAGTAGGATAAGTGTTGGATAGCAGAGGGGTAAAAATTACTATCCTCACTCCAGTGAGTGCAACAGTAGGGAACGTGCTGGATAGCGGAGGGGTAAAAATTACTATTCCCACTCCAGTGAGTGCATCAGTAGGGAAAGTGTTGGATAGCGGAGGGGTAAAAATCACTATTCCAACTCCAGTGAGTGCAACAATAGGGAAAGTGTTAGATAGCAAAAGGGTAACATTTACAATTTCCACTCCAGTGAGAACAACAGTAGAGAAAGTGTTAGATAGCGGAGGGGTAAAGATTACTATTCCCACTCCACTGAATGCAACAGTAGGATAATCGTTGGATAGCGGAGAGGTAACAAATTTTATTCCCACTCCGGTGAGTGCAACAGTAGGGAAAGTGTTGGATAGCGGAGGGGTAAAAATGACTATTCCCACTCCAGTGAGTGCAACAGTAGAGAAAGTGTTGGATAGCGGAGGAATTAAATTTACTATTCCAACTCCAGTGAGTGCAACAGTAGGGGAAGTGTTGGATAGCGGAGGGGTAAAAATTACTATTCCCACTCCAGTGAGAGCAACAGTAGGGAAAGTGTTGGATAGCGGAGGAGAAAAAATTACTATGCCCACTCCAAAGAGTGCAACAGTAGGGACAGTGTTGGATAGCCGAGGGGTAGAAATTACTATTCCCACTTCAAAGAGTGCAACAGTAGGGACAGTGTTGGATAGCGGAGGTGTACAAATTACTATACCCACTTCAAAGAGTGCAACAGTAGGATAAGTGTTGGATAGCAGAGGGGTAAAAATTACTATCCCCACTCCAGTGAGTGCAACAGTAGGGAACGTGCTGGATAGCGGAGGGGTAAAAATTACTATTCCCTCTCCAGTGAGTGCAACAGTAGGGAAAGTGTTGGATGGCGGAGGGGTAAAAATTACTATTCCAACTCCAGTGAGTGCAACAATAGGGAAAGTGTTAGATAGCAAAGGGGTAACATTTACAATTACCACTCCAGTGAGAGCAACAGTAGAGAAAGTGTTAGATAGCGGAGGGGTAAAGATTACTATTCCCACTCCACTGAATGCAACAGTAGGATAATCGTTGGATAGCGGAGAGGTAACAAATTTTATTCCCACTCCGGTGAGTGCAACAGTAGGGAAAGTGTTGGATAGTGGAGGGGTAAAAATGACTATTCCCACTCCAGTGAGTGCAACAGTAGAGAAAGTGTTGGATAGCGGAGGAATTAAATTTACTATTCCAACTCCAGTGAGTGCAACAGTAGGGGAAGTGTTGGATAGCGGAGGGGTAAAAATTACTATTCCCACTCCAGTGAGAGCAACAGTAGGGAAAGTGTTGGATAGCAGAGGGGAAAATATTACTATGCCCACTCCAAAGAGTGCAACAGTAGGGACAATGTTGGATAGCGGAGGGGTAAAAATTACTATTCCCACTTCAAAGAGTGCAACAGTAGGGAAAGTGTTGGATAGCGGAGGTGTACAAATTACTATACCCACTCCAAAGAGTGCAACAGTAGGATAAGTGTTGGATAGCAGAGGGGTAAAAATTACTATTCCCACTCTAGTGAGTGCAACAGTAGGGAACTTGCTGGATAGCGGAGGGGTAAAAATTACTATTCCCACTCCATTGAGTGCAACAGTAGGGAAGTGTTAGATAGCAAAGGGGTAAAATTTACAATTACCACTCCAGTGAGAGCAACAGTAGAGAAAGTGTTAGATAGCGGAGGGGCAAAAATTAGTATTCCCACTCCACTGAATGCAACAGTAGGATAATCGTTGGATAGTGGAGAGATAAAAAATTGTATTCCCACTCCGGTGAGTGCAACAGTAGGGAAAGTGTTGGATAGCGGAGGGGTAAAAATTACTATTCCCACTCCAGTGAGTGCAACAGTAGAGAAAGTGTTGGATAGCGGAGGGGTAAAAATGACTATTCCCACTCAAGTGAGTGCAACATTAGGGAAAGTGTTGGATAGTGGAGAGACACAAATTACTATTCACACTCAAACAGTTAAAACAAAAATTAAAAATATTAAAATATTTTAAAAAATCATAAAAATAAATAAACAATATTTAAAAAATGACAAATCATATATATTAAATATATAAAACGAAAACATATTATAATAATAATTACATATAACAAAAACCTACAAATAATATATAAAATACAATAATAAATACACGTATAAAAAATAATTCTTTTAAACCTCAAAATATTTACAAACAAACAAAAATGAATCCATAAATGCATTTATTTTATTTCCTACCCTATAACACCACACCAATAACAAAACACGTCAACATTTTAAACTAAATTTACTTCCATAATTAATAATCAATTTAAAAAATATTATTAAGAAAAAAACTAATAAACATTAATTGACTACACACACTTTAGCACTATAATATCCACAACACAGACCTAAATTAAACTATGAATTATTAAAACACAATTAAAACCTATTTTTAAATTAACAACTATTACTTTTAACAGGTAATAATAAAGTAATTAAAATGTATTTAATACCCACCCTTTACCCCATTAAAAGTAAAAACTCACACAAAAATAAACAATTACCCAAAATAAATATCAAATAATTAACATTAACAACAATATATTAATTAATTAAATTCAAATTACTTCCACCCTTTACTCCTATAAACACCACAACACACACCTAATTACACAATTACCATAATTCATTACTAATTAATTAATTAAAATTAATTAACATCCAATTATTAATTCATCAATTAAAAATAAATTACTTTCCACCCTTTACACCTATAAACACCACAACACACACCTAAAATTAATGACACAATTACCATAATTAATGACAATTAATTAATTAAAATTAATCAACTACCAATTATTAATTCATAAATTAAAAATAAATTACTTCCCACCCTTTACACCTATAAACACCACAACACACACCTAAAATTAATTACACAACTACCATAATTAATTACCCATTAATTAATTAAAATTAATTAACAACCAATTATTAATTAATTAATAATAAATTACTTTACACATTTAACACTATAACATCTCAATTAAACAAATATTAATAAATAAAAAATAATCAATAAATGTAATATAATTAAATTACTTCCCACCCTATTCCCCTATAAACCCACAACCCGCTACGGAACTAAAAAAGCAAAATTCAAATAAAAAAATTAATAACTACTAAAAATGTAACACATATTAAAAATACAA
Organism: Calotriton arnoldi; assembly: GCA_963921515.1. NCBI lineage: Eukaryota > Metazoa > Chordata > Amphibia > Caudata > Salamandridae > Calotriton > Calotriton arnoldi. Next base: position 4,114,845 of record CAWUFW010000527.1, on the reverse strand, counting down.
ACAATTTTTATACAAAAACATACAACACATACATATAAAATATATACTAAAATACATAACATTAATTAAAAAAACAATATTTTTAACAACTATATTTTTGCAAACGATATTAAACACTTTGATATTTTTAAAATCGATATTACTTACCTTAAGTCGATATTCTTGACCACAATATTCTTGCTGTCGATGTTTCTGGACCACGATATTAATGACTCCATATTTGTGCAACTTGATATTTTTTACTCAATATTCTGTCTCTGCACCTTTCCAGTGTAGCCCTAAGGCTGGGAGCAATGTCACATTGGCTGGAGGAGGAGCTAGCGGCCATGATGGCCGCTCGGAGCTGTAGCTCTGTAGCGAACTCTCACTTCAGCTTCCAGAGCGGCGCTCCGCCGCGCTTTAATTCCCACCAAATCCAATAATTCCGCAACCGGAATACAGGCGGATCGCCGGAGACTTAATATCGCCCTTCTCCGTCTTTGCATCGCAGAGAAATGAGCTGCGACGTCCCCGCCAGTGAACATGCCAAGATGGTGCCCGGGAAGCTGTGAGTCCGTGCCCGGAGGCCGTAAGAATGGGCTCTGCGATGCCACTGACTTCCGTTTCACCTTCAGACAGCGCCCCCCCCTGCCCGCATCTCGAAACGTTGCCGGCTGGCCCTACTGGGGAGAAAAACTCTGCATTGTGGATTTCGTTTACCTGCACCGCTTGTGAGACATAGGTGCGGCTGGAGGGGGAGGGGCCCGCGGGCCCGACCTGCAGCGTCCCCCGAGTCCGGGCCTATATCGGCGACCGAGCCCACGACTGGGAGGTACGCAGACTTTGGCAGCAGCCGCGCACCGTCCCACTACATGCAAATCACTCCTCTGAGCGAGACGATTCCAGACCATCCACCGCCAGGGAATCCTTTCCTATGCCTCCGCCTGCGATCTCTCGCTGCGATCTCTGGGAGCTCTAAGACCCTGGTTCTTGGTGGAGACATGGGGGCTCTAACGACGGCCTACCACGTTCTGTGTTGAGGCATCACTATTGGACCCTAAGGTGCCCTGGGTCCCCTTTCCACTGGGATCCTGCACCAATGCGCTACTTTCACTACTGCTGCTGTGAATGGGGATTATCTGCTGACTCTGGGACTGTCCCTTCTACCTCTCCTCTCACCACTCTTGAACTGGGGGCGAGCTGGAGGATGAGGTGGACAGCGCTTCCCTGTAACACCGGGACCGGTGCTTTAGATGGAACTTTGACGATGCCCCCTGGGCGGAATCCATAAATACTTACCGTGGAGCCAGAGCAACCTTGGCCGATGCCCGGTGGAGCTGTCCTACGCAGCTATAGAGGAGTTTGGCTCTGGTTCTCCCCCTCGGCCGTCACCTACCCAGCCGGACATCGGGCTTTGTTCTTCCTTGTCTCCCCGTTGTGTTTCCCTCCCTCCCCCGCCTCCTTCCTATGTCGTATTCCTGATCCCCCTCTCCGCTTTGCTAAGTGTAAATGTGTTCTTTCCCTTGCTCAACTGCACTTTTAGTGTCGGACATTGATGTTGTGTATCTATTTCTTTTTGTAACCTATGTAATGCCCACGTTCTCCCTTATATAAAGCGCTCTGATACCTCCAGGTCTAGCCAGCGCTATATAAAACGCCAAATAAATAAATAAATAAATTGGCACTTTCACTCTGTTATTGTTAGAGAGCTTTTCCACTGTATGTATGTATGTATGTATGTATGTATGTATGTATGTATGTATGTAGTATATCTATAGCGTGAACTAAGCCAAAAGGCAGGGGAGCAATATACAGAGTTAAAGCCAAACATAAAGTCAACAAGCAGTAGGAGAGGTAGCTGGTTTGTGGACAGTTAACGCATTGTTTGTTCTTTAAAGAGGTGCATCTTCAACTTTAAATTGGAGCAGAGTTGTTGCGGTCAGGGTCGAACTGGGGCACAAAATAGGCCTATGAACCGAAATAAAAGTGGCCCTCATTTGCAGATCAGATAGCTAAAAAGTGGCCCACATTTGGAAATCAGGGCAGTTTTGAACTTGTAAAGACACGCTGTATATGTATTTTTTTGAAAATATATGGGAGACTACACGTATTTGTGTTTGCCACTGGAGATATTTGTGGTAATAAATGAGAAAAAAACGGGCCCAGTGGACCATAAAACAGGCCCACAAACAGCCAAAAAAACGTCCACACACTGACCTGTCAGACCAGCCCATTGGACACTGCCTGATTGCCCCATAGACCAGGTTGGCCGTGGTCGCTGTCCTGATGAATATGGGAATGTTGCTCCAGATCCTTTGTACATAGATGGAAAAGGCCTGCTGCCTGTTTTTTTCACACTTCTTAGTGTGTAGTCTGATGGTGTCCTACCTGTGGGTGTGCCAGGATCCACCAGATACGGTGAGCTTATATGCAATATAAGCAGGGGTGCTGGATGTGATGGCTTTGTAAATGATGCAGCTTTTTTTTAAAGATGGCGGAGGCTGGCAAAGGGAGCCAATGGAATTTCATCATGCTTGGGGTGATGTGGTCATAACTCACAAACACACCCCATGGATCAGTGGAATGATCCATGAGTTGCCCACTGCCGCTGTGGATAGTAGAGTCTGCCTACCTGTCACCCATTATTGACATTACATACTGAGGCTTTGAGGGTACTAGCCTAGCTTTACATGGTGGTGCATTACAGTTTCTGGCCTTGGGATACTGATTTATATACGAGATTTTGTGGATATTGCGTACCTACCGTAGAATACTACTCGATCTTCTGGGGCATTGAGGATACAGGAACAGCAAGAGTGCTTTACATACCGGGGATTTCTAGAAACAGGCCTCATTGTGTTGTCCTATATAATGGTGCATTATAAAGACGGGCCTGGGGTCAGTGCATTATATATTGTGGCATTACACATAGGGGCCGATCCCGCTTTGCCTGGCTCAAGGGGCAAAGGAGCACAAGGTCTGAAATTATAATTTCTCGACAGTATCCCTGCCCCTAGACCAAGCTGCTATGCTTTTCAGGCCCAGCCTGAGGAATTACACATGAGTCCCACAATTATCGGGCTTTTTTTTCATGTTTTTCTGAATTTCATGGCTGAGCCTCTATGCAGTGGAAATTTGTTAACCTAAATAAAGGAGTAATTACCAGGGGTAAGGCGACTTGTAATTATGCGGGTGGTATCTCTGGTGTAGACACCACTCCACACACAACTTGTAGTCAGCCTCATACTGTCCTGTGCATTGAATACTCAGTTTTGAACATACAAGCCTAGATTTGTTGGGTTAGATGTTGTGGCTTTACTGATACTGGCCTGGGCACACTGTGTTACTTAGTGGGACATTAAAGGTACCGGCCTATTTCTCATATCAACAGGATTTGTAGAGCGCGACTTATCACCCCGGGGGTATCCAAGTGCTAAGGATGAGCCGTTTTGTCGAAGAGCCAGGTCTTGAGGGCTCTCCTGAAGTCGGCAAGGGTGGTGAAGATACGGAGGTGGAGGGGCAAGACATCATAAATTTCACCACACCCCTCATAAATTTTCACCACACCCCCCTGACCTGTGGCCATGTCCACAAATCCACTGACTTTGGCTCCTTTTGCGCGTCACAGTAATTATCTACCTGCCCTTCAGTCACATGTTACATCTGTGTGTATCACTCTCTCAATGTTCTTTCTCTCATCTCTCTCTTATGTCTTCCTCCTTTCTATCCCTCTGTCTTTCCTTTCTCTACCTGAGCTTCTCATGTCTTTTTCTTCCCCTCTTTCCTACCATTCTCCTTCTCTACTGCTATTTGTTCTTCTCTGCATCACCCATATTTTTCATTTCGCCCTTTCTTCCACCTTTTCTCTTTTTTCTCTGTTTCTCTTTTTCTTTCCTCCCTTTTGTATTTCAAATCTGCAGCATTTCTCAGCTGTAATGTGACCTCATGTACCATGCCTCTCAAGGGAATCAGGGCCGGACTGTCCGTAGCGGGCACCGGGCGTTTCCCCGGTGGAACGGAAGGGTGGAGGCCGGTTTTGGACCGGTGGGGGCTGTTTTTGGTACACGGGGCCGGTATTGCAGCAGTGCTGCAATATCGGCCCCCTGTACCAATGCAGCAGCAGCAGTGCTTCCCACAAGCAATCCCTCCACCCCACTGCCACACCCCCCCACCCCTTCGGCTGGTCTGACTTAATTGCCATGGACGGATTGCGTTCCCATTCCGACCCTGTGGAATCCATGTCTGCACGTGCCTTGAATAGCAAGGAAGCTGAATAATTTCACAAGTCTACCTGTGAAACCCTACTGATTCCTTGACCCACTCGCCCACTATGGGAGCTCTAGCTACAAGACAAACCCTTCTCCCTGTGGCTCGCAGTGTGACGTTTAGATGGGTAACGCATAGACAAAGAGACAGCGTCCCAATGTGTTGCTTATAGGCATGGCCACTGGAATTATGCGGCAGGGAAGGGCCGAATTATGTGTCAGGGTTGTCTCAATTGGGCAGCAAGAAAAACAAAATTATGCCACATAAGAAGAGACACCTTGTCACTGTATTGTATCATTATTTTATAATTTGTGCACATATGAACAGTGTCTGGGCAAATGTTTCAACTCATTGGCATCCGTTTAATACCTAAATACAGCAATCAGAAGCTGAAAGTGACCAGTTAACCTTTGCAAAGGGCCTTCGATTGCATGACAACATGTTTGGCAGCGTTGTTAGTAACTTTTGACTCATTTGAGGTAAAAACTTTTTTTTATTCTGTAAATTGTGCAGCAGATGAGGAATCTTGTGGCAAGTATTCTAGTCGATTCTTGTGGTCTTGTATAGGGCGTGGCTACCCAAAGGCCTCCCAGCGCTGCCATTGACACTGTAGATGGCCACAATGGAACTGACGGAGAGTTCAAATGCCAAAAAGCCAGGTCTTCAAAGCTTTGCGGAAGGGAAGTTCACACTCCAGTAGGCGCAGTTCCAGAGGTAGAGTATTCCAACTTCTGGGGACCAAAAATGAAGTGAATCGGCCACCCCAGCGGGATCTGCAAATCCTAGGAACCTTCAATAGGTGGGCTGATGAAGATCTGAGGACTCTCCCAAGGAGATATGGGGAGGCTAAAGATCTTAACAAGGAGGGTCCTTTCTATTGATTGTCCTGCGCATGATGTAGAGGGTCTTAAACTGCACTCGGCGTTCCACTGGAAGCCAAAGTAAATCTCTGGGAGGCTTGGTGGACGAACGTTTAGAGATGTTCATCAGGAGACGTACAGCAGCATTCTGCACAATCTGTAGCCTCCTGACAGCATAGCAGGGTGAGCCTAAACACAGGGCATTCCCATAGTCTAGAGGGGATAACACAATTGCCTGAATGATCACTCTTCTGGCGGTAAAGGGAAGGAGGTTAAAAAACTTCTGTAGCAATCTCAGGATACCGTAGCAACTGGAGGTGAGTTTTTTGGCTTGATGGTCCATAGTAAGGTCAAAATCAAGCCATATCCAAAGGCTCTTTATTGAATTTTTGGGGGAGGGCAGTTTACTCAGACAATCTGGGGGAGGGCTCAGAACAGATTTGCTGAGATTGTTGCCCTACAACATGACTTCTGTTATGTCTTCATTGAGTTTTAATTTGCAACCAGCCATCCAGCTGGTTACTTCCTGAAGACAAAGAGTCAAAGATAGATGGCCAGAACTCGACTCAGGGGAGATTGACATGACCAACTTGGTTTCGTCGGTATAACAAACAAGCGACAGTTCATAAGATCGTACAATATCAGCAAGGGGACGTAAAAAAGATTAAATAAAGTGGGGCTCAGGGAGGAGCCCTGAGGCACTCCACAACAGGATGGGAGGCTGGCTGAGAAACAGTACAGTGCTCTGCCCACGATACAAAATTTAAAGTTTCTCAAGAGAGTGCGGTGGTCCACGGTTTGAATGCTGCACTGAAGTCTAAAAGAATAATGGCTGCAGATCCTCCCTGATCCAGGAGACGCCTAAGTTACTCGACTACTGCCAACAGTGCTGTTTCAGTGCTGTGTAGTGGGCGGAAGCCCATCTGAGTGAGGTGAAGGTGTTCCTTTGATTCGAGGAAGGCGGAGAGATTTTTGTTGACATGTTTTTCTAGCAACTTAGAAGCTCCAGGTAACAGGGAGTTGGCCTGTAATTACTCATATTAGACAGGGCAATATTGGCTTTTTTTAAGAGTGGCTTAACAATCGCACGCATGCTTCCTGTGGTGAGGTACCTGCCCGTTAGACAGGGAGAGATTTAATAGTTCTGTCACTACAGGAACAATTACGTCTGGCCGTTGACAGAGGATGTAGAGAGGAGCAGGGTCCAGGGACGAGCCTGATTTTATATTATTTAAGAGATCCTTTACCGTGCACATGGTGAGATTTGAAAAAAACGAGAGAGAGCACTCTTGTGGGTCCCGAAGAGGTTCACTGGGACAAGAATCTGCTGGGTCGAGGTGTCCGGGAAGGAGGAGTAAAAGTCCAGGATTTGTTTCTTAAAGAAATAGGCCAATTCGTCACAGTGCTCGACAGACGCCACCAAAATAGGGCTAAGGGAAATCCTTAAAAATATTAAGATTCTTTAAGAATCTTAAAAAATTCTCTGGGGAGTCTGGCAAGATGACTTTATGTGGAAAACTTCTCATCTGCAAAATCATATATTTCCTATGGCCCTGCATACAGTGCTGCAGAGACAGCATTCAACACTGAAAACCAACCATTATCCAGGCAACCCAGTCCACCATGGTAAGCAGTAGGAAGAGTGCATGCTAGCAAAGGCACAAGCTTTGAGGAGCATCATACGTTAAGACCTACAAGTCAAGAACGTCCAGTTGTACTGGTGCCAACAGCCTGGTTTATGTTCTGTTTTGGTTAAATGGAATGGGTTCAAACCCAAATGAGCAGGAATTGATGCTTTGTTCTTGGCAAGGCCAGAACAAATTTAGTTGTGCATTGTTTCTTCCTCAGCTTGGCACCTATGAAGCTGACAAGCACTGGCTCACTAGGGGCATTATGTGCATTTGGCCCCCACAGCCAGATGGCCATGGCACTTGCCTTACCTGAAGCATTATAGTTTAGATGGGTACAGGCCTTGGACAATAAAAGGGCTCACCCTGAGCCCTGGAAGGACCATGCTACCTGAACAAAACAAAGGCACTCAAATAATAGAGGGTGGGGTCATAGTATGTCATTCACTTGCTACATACACTTACACACACATGTACACACCCAAAATACAAAGGCTGTTTGAGATTTTATAGTACTTGCTTGAAAACAGAAGATAGAAAAACATACTTTACAAAACACCTCTAGTATGCGAATACAATAAAAAGCAGAATCATGGACATCAATTGATCAAATTGGCCAAGGGAGCGGAAGTGACATCATGTACAACAGGAATCCTGATTACATCATAGATATGACCTCTTGTCCAACTTGTAGCTGGTCATCAGTGACTTATTTGCGGCTGAGCAGTTAAAAGGGTAAAAGGAGTAAACTACAGACAGTAAACAGGACACTTACAGCTCTGATTACTTTCAGTTGTTGCTGCTGCTTTCATGACCACTTGAGATCAGCCGTGCAAGGGCAGTACCAGGGAACATGGAGGAGAGTAGTTGGGGACCCCTTTTGAATTGACAGTATGAGTCTGTTATAAAGACGGGTAGTCTGCATTCGCATATATTCTGTGTGACTAATACATGAAAAGAAGTAAGAGAAGTATGAGATGTTAGAGTCTCCTCGTGATTAATGCCAATGACATGTGTACTTTAGAAATGTAACTGACAAAAGTGTGCATTAATACTTAGTTAAGGGATAATAAACTAAATGCGTACGCTAATTTAGTTTAATACTACACTCATGAAGCTATTATTTTAGGATTTGCCATTTATAACTGTTAAGTATATACCGAAGGTATGGCTTATTTGCTTGTAGAAGGGAGCACATAATGTAACATGTGCGTTGTTAATTTAGCCTAACTGTAGGCCTGAAATGCATTTCCAATGTATTTTCCAGCTAAACGTTTGATTTCGCATTTTGCTAGCACCGTGGAATGTTGCACTTATCTTGTGTTCCCACTGCAGGTGGATGAGGCTGAATTAGTTGAGAGAAAGAGTTATTGTTCCTAGTAGATAGAGAGGCCTGAGAAGAAGAACTGCGATAATGGATGGGGGTCAAGCTCTCGTGGGAGAAGGAGATGGCACTAAGGGCGTGCGAAATATCTCAACGTGTGAACATGGAGGTGGAGGGGCCGATTCACAGAACTAATCTGAGATAAAATCCTAAACTTACTACTTTTGGTATTCACAGAAGGCATTTAGTAGTAGTAAACTTAGGACTCCTAACTTTACTACTTCTAAACTGAGACAAAATCCTAACTTTACGACTTTCGGTATTCACAAAAGGCTACTACATGCAAGCACGGCGGCAGGGTATATGATGCTGCACCAACTACCAGTGTTTGTTATAAACAATTCAAAAAATGCTCCATATAATTACTAACGATCAATGCCCATCTCCCGAAACCTGCCACCGACTAAGGTTTCAAATACAACAGAAAAACACAAAAGATGAGAGAGGCATTGTTACAAAGGCAAAAAATTCATCAGGTTCAAATCCCACAAAAGATGGAGGACGGCGATAACAGAAATGGTCAGTCTTTCAACTAGATGGTTTTGTAGATTCTTTTATTCACAATTTGATGCACAACAGCCAATGCGTTTCACCCTTGCGGGCTTCTTCAGGGCAAGTAAGTAGTTCACACAGTCGAAAAAGGTGTCCAAAAAGTGTTAGCCCAATTCGGTCGGCACTTTAAGTGTTTAACTTCAATCGCAGAGTCTGAAAAAGTGTTTTCAATGTGCAATGATCCGGGATAACTTGTCCCATTCAGGAACTAGGGTGTATTGCGCGCTCAATCGCCAGCCTCTTCACGAGTCTCTCCGATGGCCGCGTGAAGAGGCTGGCGATTGAGCACGCAATACACCCTAGTTCATGAATGGGACAAGTTATCACGGATCATTGCACGGAACTACTTACTTGCCCTGAAGAAGCCCACAAGGGTGAAACGCGTTGGCTGTTGTGCATCAAATTGTGAATAAAAGAATCTACAAAACCATCTAGTTGAAAGACTGACCATTTCTGTTATCGCCGTCCTCCATCTTTTGTGGGATTTGAACCCGATTAATTTTTTGCCTTTGTAACAATGCCTCTCTCATCTTTTGTGTTTTTCTATTCACAAAAGGCATTTAGTAGTAGTAAAGTTAGGAATCCTAACTTTACTACTACTAAATGCCTTTTGTGAATACCGAAAGTAGTAAGTTTAGGATTTTATCTCATATTTGTTCTGTGAATCGGTCCCGGAGAGAGGAAGTTGGAGGATACTGGTATAATGGAAAAATACTAGAAGAACTGTGGGAGGCACCTTAATTCAGTGATTGCTTATATTGTAACTTAGTTAGGGGCAGCTGACACACTTTGCTTTAGGATGCCTTGAGGTACAGACCTCATATTTGGATTCTGTGACTTAATGCTACATGACCCTGGTTGGAGTTATATCTTTGGGAGGCTCTGCCGGCTGGCACCTTCTTCCATCTTTACTGAAACTTGCTTTAGATTAGGAATTCCACTTTAAGGTAGTTTAGGGACAGAAGAGACCTGTAGGGGTTTCTGAATGGATTTTTGATGCAATCTAATTTGCATTTTTGTCTCTTGATATCCTATATGGCTGTGATCGAATTAGTCATTTTCTTTTTGTTATATAGGATGAATAGATTCCGGAAATTTGGCTTCATTCTATTTACTTTGTACTTCTACACCATAATGGTCAGATTGGTGTACATTATTCTGTTTCGGAGTTTGCAATAAACAAACTAACCTGAGTTAAGTTGTCGACCTGAGTTTTTACATAGCAGTTTGGATACTTGGAAATTTAAATATTGTGAAAGAGAGTTTTCTCTTTACCTCTCAAGCTGCACAACAAGAACCATTGAGCAGGCTGTTGAGAAGGATGGGTTCTAGCTTTCCCAGATGGTACCTACAGAAGATGGTTGTGCACTTGAAGTAAGCAAGAACTTACAACCAAATCTAGAATAGCTCTGGAGTCCTACCCCAGCATCCTTAGCCTAGAGCCCAAAATCAAGAATTGGAGGACAAGCGATGTTCCAGTGACATGCGCCGAACCCAGTGGCGGAGGAGAAGTGAGTATTAGAAGGGTTGTGTGTGTGTGTGACAGTTATGTTAGATTGCTGTGAAGAATTGGTTGTGTGATGTCTGGCGGAGATGTTGTGAGAGTTGTGTCATGTAAATGTGGTGATAAGTTGCTATTGAAGTTGTTATCGGGTCCGACGTGGCCTAAGATCCCGGGATATATAGTAAGGTGTAGAAGACAACGTGTTGTATTTGTCTGATGAGTTTTGTAGGGGTTTGTCGTGAAACGTCATTGACGGCCTAATATAGACAGGGAACTTTGTGTGAATGGGACAGTTGTGAACAGTGTGGTGGACCTTTTGCGCAGAAGGGAAACTATACTGATTCAGGTGATTCCCCGCTGGTCGATTTAATTTCTAAGAGTGTGCTTTCTTTGAGTGATTAAATTCTATTGATTCTTTTAGTGAAGCAGACAATTGTTGTTTGAAAGGAAACGTGTGTGTAAAGACAAATTGTGAAGGAGGGTGAGCTGCTGCATCAGATTGTGCCGTGCTGGGATAGGTTGGATTAAATATTTGAAAATTTGCTGTTGTTGGAACTCTCAGAATATAAATTTGAAGGTGAATTGTGTATTACGAGCAAGGAGGGTAAAATGAGGTGTTTTAAAGCGATCAGAGAGATGTTTAGAGGAGATGTGCATGTTTCTACTAGTATATGTGAGGAGACACCCCCGGAGGATACGCCAGCTCATTATATGGCTACGAACGTAGGGCTTCACACTATCATTTGGCTTAAGAATTGGCATAACATCATGGAGAAAGAGAGTGCATTGACATTTCCACGCTATGGCACATTTAATTTGAGAACAATTGATAATTTGAAGGAAATGTTGTTTGCAATGAAACCACTACCTAGACCTACACAGTTTGAAGCGCTCAATGCATGGGAGCGAGCAGCACATGTCAAAATAGGGACCACTACAAGGGGAGAATGACAAAAGCGATGCGAGCATATGCAGATGTGAGGTGGGACGATCAACAAAAGAGGTGGTGAGCAGACATGATTGAGGGAGTGAGATTGTACCCCGCATTAGTGACCGATGGAGACAATAAGGGAGAAGAAGGAAAGAAAGGACGAAAGGGTAAATGAGGAGAGGGACGAGAGGACAGTGACAGTGATGTTGGTGATAGTATGCTGGATGGGTTGTTGGCAGAACGTCCACCCCGATGTAGCCAGTCATACCCTGGGAATGGGGGAAGTCTGGAAAGAATAGAGGGTCCTCACACAAGGTTCGTTCCATTAACACCGATGAATGCAAGCCTCCCTTGTGCAGTGACTGCAGATTCCTCGGCAGTCCAAATTGGTTCAGGAACCGTTAGGCCCCCTTCTGTATTAACGAGGTTATACTCACCTGCGTGGGAGACGCTTTCCAGAGTGCCGAATAGCACACCTCGAGAAACCGTGAATGCATAGAAATCACCTAAGAGCCAAAACATATTTGAAGTCCTGGATTTAGAGAAGTGGTTGAAAGAATGTAGCAACACTAACGAGAGCCAGAGTACCGAGCCAAGTCAGGGAACTATTAAGTCCGCCATAAAGGTGGATTTGGTGGATGTGTTCAAGTTGAAGACTTAGTTAGATGCAACGATAAGTGGAACATTAGAGGTTTATACAATAGACTCTTACCAACAGAATGAATTGTCGTTCATGAGTAAAGATGTTATTAGAAGGGCGAGAGAGGCACACGCAAATTATTGAATTGGCCAGTTAGTTTGAAGTTGACATGGAACGCACTAAGGCATTACAGAAAAAACATTGACTTGCATTTAGTGATCAAGACATAGGGAATTTGGGAGTGCCAGGACTCAAAACAGAAATTCGGGAACTGATACTAGGCATACGAATTTGGAGTACTTTCGATAAGTGGGAAGACAGATGGGTGAAAAGGAAGGCTTCTAAAGCGATGTGAGCAGGTGTTCAAACTTTCCCTTTATGAGAGGTGCCAAGTGGAGGATATGTACATGTGCCTTGGAGTAGGGGTGATCTAGCGACATTTACAAATGACTTCCCGAGACTGAGGGAAAAGCCTGTAGAGTGGTACAAACAGGTCAATCATTTTGTGAAACTCTCGAAGGTATTATGGATTGACCCTAATATGCTGTTTGAAATTGTGGTTCCAAGCGATTTGTGGTCAGCATGTAAAGTAGCTATAGAATGGCCAGACGGTGAGCCTGAAAGGGATCCAGTGATGCATGGTCCATCGTCGATGGTGATGAAAAAATATGATCAGGTGATTACATGGTTGATGGCTAAGGTGGCTCCGCATGATGTTTACTGGGTTAAGATTAACAGAACCACACAGGAACCTAAGAGGACAATTCATCCTTATTATGAGAGGCTGTTGAAGGCCTTTAAACAGTACAGTGAAATAGATTTCCTTGAGCCAAAGGATATCAGACAATTTGTATCTAAAATTGTGACAAGGTTGTGAACGGAAACTAGCTTAATGATCCAACAGCATTTAATTTGTTGGCAGAGCAAGTCTATTGATGAAATTCTGCATTACGCTAAATATTGCAGCAATGAAATTGACATGGGACATAGAGGGATGAAGGAGAAACTGATGTTAGTGCAGATGAAGGCTGTTCAGAGAGGAGGTCAGGATTAACCCTAAAATGGAAACGTTGTCCCTAAGACCGGAACATACCAACAATGAGTTCAAATGCAGCAGGGTGGAAGAATGCAGGTGCAAGGAAGAGGCAGGGGTGTTCCAGTATATCCAAAAACTGGAGTGGATATGGCTACTTTAAAGAAAACCAGCCTTATCACTGTAATAGGGTGGGGCATTGGAAGTGCAAATGTCGTCTAAATCCTGCAAATCAAGATCAGAATGGGGGGTCTAATCAGCCACAGGGCAATGTTGCACAGTCTCAGAGTGTGGCTAGGCCGAGATTCCAAAATATGGGAGTACCCCAAGGCCCTGTGATGCCGGTGCTGCAGCCTCTGATGCCACCACAAGATTTGCAGAATGTCTCTTTTGGTAATGTTCCATTCCAGCAGTATCCCATGTTAGAGGCCTTCAGTGGCTCTGGCACTAGTCAGTCCTTATGACGGTGCCTGAGAGGGGTGGAAGACTGTACACTTGGCGCAGTCTGAGAGTAAACCAGAGTGGACCTCATGTCAATGCTAATGTAGATGGTCACAATGTCACCTTTTTGGTTGACACTGGTGCTACCCGCTCTACTATGAGAACAACAGAAGCTCCCAACCTACCCCTCTCGGGAAAAATAAATCCAAGTTGTAGGTGTTGCAAATAAGAAATTATAGAACCCCTTGATGGAAGAAGTACCTGTGAAGATAGGGACCTTTGAGGACAGCCATCAGTTTGTGGTGTGTGATTCGAGGCATGTGTGTCTATTAGGACGGGGTTTGTTGTGCAAGTTAAACTGCACCATATATCGCACTCCAAAGGGTATGAAAATTCAGACCAAGGATGAGGATGTTGCGTTTAAATTGGCAAATCAAGATCTGGGAGTTTCATTGTTTCCCTTATTGACAATAGAGGATGTGCCACTAGACCTCAGAGAGACAGTGGCAAGTGTGGTTCGGGATTTTACGGGAAAGGACATTGGACTCATCAAAGGAGTTGAGCCTGTCCATATACAAATTAAGCCCAATGCAGAATATCTGAGAACTCCACAATATAATTTGAAACCAGCGATAACTGCTGGGATCACGCCTGTGATTGAGTCCATGATTGAGCAAGGTATTTTAAAGGAGATCATGGGGAGGCCAAACAACTCTCCCATTTTGGGCTTACAGAAGCCTAGCAGTAAGTACCACATAGTGCAGGATCTCTGCAAATTAAATAATGTGGTTGTTCCTTGTTGTCCCGTGGTACCGAATCCATCTGTGATACTGTTTCAGATTCCATGTGAGGCGTAATGGTTCATTGTTAATTATCTTTGCCAGGCCTTCTTTTCAGTCCCCTTGCATGAAAACAGCCAATTTGTATTCTTGTTTAGGCTGGGGGATTGTGTCTTAATGTGGTGCTGTGTCCCACAAGGGTGAGTCCTTCCATCTTTAACTAGATTTTAAAGAAAACACTTGAGTCGCTGGTCATGCCCTGTAATTCGAAACTGGTGCAGTATATTGATGACCAGTTGGTTGCCTCGAATACCCAGGACGCTTGCAGAATTGATACCATTGCTTTGTTGAACCATCTGGCTGAGAATGGACATAAGGTATCCCCGAGTAACCTGCAGTACTGTCTGACTGAAGTCTTATATTTAGGACATTGAATTGCAAAAGGTGTCAGAAAAGTGTGGCAGGAGAGAATATCGGCGATCATGCAAATGAATCCGCCGCATACACAGAAGGAAGTCGGGATGTTTTTGGGAATGGTGGGCTAGTGTTGCCAGTGGATACCCAGTTTTTCCCTAGTGGCCAAACCTCTCCAGAGGTTGACATACAAGGATGTGTCTGATCCGGTGCCCCAGGACAACGATTGCTTGAATGCGTTCCTGGAGTTGAGAGAAAGCCTCTGACATGCTCCAGCACTGGGAATGCCTGATTACAACAAAGTGTTTTCACTCTTTTGCCATGAAAGCGAGGGTTGTGCTCTCTCAGTGTTGACTCAGAACCATGGAGGTGCCTATAGACCAGTCGCATACTTCTCAGCTACTCTAGATCCAGTAGCACCTGCGTTGCCCGGATGTCTCAAATCCATTGCTGCAACTGGTGTCAGCCTAGAGAGATGCAAAGGCATTGTGATGGGTCACTCACTTACTGTGGAAATGTTTGTTGCTAACAAGGACACAAACCCAACATATGATGAACAGTAGGCTTACACGGTATGAGTAAGTCATCTTGGCAGCTGAGAACATCAATTTGAAGTTCTGTTCTATACTTAATCCTGCCACGTTATTGCAGTTGCCTGATTGTGATGGGAAAGAGAGCGGGGGAGAGCATGACTGTCTTAATGTCACTGAACTATGCACCAAGCCAGGTCCTGAAATTGCTGACTAACCATTACCTGAGTCTGACTAAATTCTGTTTGTGGATGGCTCATGTTTAAGGGATCATGAAGGAAATCTGAGGGCTACCTATGCTATATGCACTGTCTCAGGGGTTCTAGAATTTATTTTATTTATTTTATGTGTTTTATAGAGCGCGAACTTGACCCGTTAGGGTATCAGAGCGCTTTACATGAGAGCAAACAATATACAGACAGGCTTAGAAATGACCAATTGCAGATCGAGTAGTAGGGGGCCGGGTGCCGGAGATATAAGGGAGAGAAGGACACGTATTTACAGTTTACAAAACCAAATACTGAAGACGAGGTAACATATATACAGATTATGTTTACAATTATTCAAGACAAGGTACCAAGTTTCCGATGGGCGACTAGGTAGTCCGAAGGGAGGCAGTGGACGGCCATAGGTCAGGGCCATAGTGAAGCATGAGGCCAAACTTAAGCGAGGAATTTGCCCATAAGGAAGGTTTTGGCATCTTTTTTTAGAAGCTACTTGCCTTGCTTGGCTTTGGTGTGGTGCATGTTTTCGGGCAGTTATGGTCTCAGAGAGATTTTATGACCTCGTCAGGATCACCTATCTGTAATGGGGAGGTTGTGAGAAAACTGTTGGAGGCTTTACAATTGCCGCAGGAGGTCGCAATCGTTAAGTGTTCTGCTCATTGTAAAGGAAATGATTATGTTACTCTTGGGAACGGATACTCTGACGAAGTTGCACGTTACTGTGCATTGAACGCTTGCAATTTTCAATTGGGAGTACGCAAATGAACAGAACGATGAGACCGATCTCAACTTGTTGATGACAGTTGCTGATACTTGGGATGAGGTGAAAACGTTGCAAGAGCAGTTTTCAGAGGTAGAGCAATCTGGCTGGAGCACGGCAAGATGTGTAAACAGGGAGGATTAGAACAAAAAATAAGGGGGAGGTAGAGGTTTTTTTGGCTAGGTCCACCCTCCTTTATCGATACTGACAGGGAGGATGACATTTGGGTATCTGAAGATGGGAGACAAGTGTTGCCCAACAGTTTGTCACATCTGATGGCAAGGCATATTCATGGACCAACACATGTGGGAAGGGATGCAATGGTTAGGTTGTTCAGGCAGTTCAGGCAGACTTGGTTTAACCCCAAATTTCGAGTGATCACTGACGTGTTGAGTCACTAATGTGTGACCTGTCAGCAGATGAATGTAGGTAAAGGGACCGCAGTTACTCTGGGTCATATTGGGAAGTCAGGAGGACCATTTAATCAGATGCAGTTGGACTTTGTTGAGATGCCTATTTGTAGTGGACTGTGGTATATTCTGGTGGGTTTGTGCATATTTTCTTGGTGAGTAGAAGCCTATCCTACTAGGAGATGTGACAGTCTCACAGTGGCCAAATTGCTGTTGAGGGAACTTATCCCAAGATTTGGATTTCCAACTACTTTGGAGTCAGACCGAGGATCTCATTTTAATAATGAGATCATGAAATTGTTATGTGCAGATTTGCAGGTGGAGCAAAGGCTACATTGCAGTTATCGGCCAGAGGCTTCCTGTACCGTGGAATAGGTTAATGGTACCTTGAAATCCAGGCTGGCTAAAGTATGTGCCTCAGCGTCTCTGAAATGGCCTGATGCTTTGCCTCATGTATTGATAAGTCTTCACAGCATCCCAGACAAGAAGACTGAACTCTCGCCACATGAGATTCTCATTGGGTGGGCTATCAGGTTGCCTGCTGTGCCTGCCAATGTACTTGTAAATATATCGGATGATCTGGTGCTCGACTACTGTAAGGGGCTGGCTGACGTGGTTTGTTCTGTGTCTCACCAGGTTGAAGCAGCAACTGCACCACCACATAAGGAGCAATGGCATGACCTCAACCCTGGTGAATGGGTGGTTGTCAAGAAGCATGTGAGGAAGAGCTGTCTTGAACTCTGTTGGCGTTGCCCATTCCAGGTGATTCCAATTACAACAACTGCTATAAAGTGTGGCGGCCTTCCGAACAGGGTGCTTGCCTCCCACACCCGCAGGGTCCTGTGTCCCTTTGATGAAACGGCTCCTTTTCCAGAAGAGGCTCTAGCAGTGGCTGAGAGGCCACAGGAGAGGGTAAGTCACGCTGTAAGGGGACGCTCTCAAGTCAAAACAGCACTAGAACAAGTTGAAGGAGGACAAGAAGAGCAAGAGACAGGAACTGCACCAGACGAAGCTGGTGTTGAAGTGGTGAATGTGCCAAGTCCTGTTTCTAATAACGAAACTAGTGGTGTGGGCCCGCAAGTGGAGCTGGAAGAAAGCTGGCCAAAGGGGTCACCTAAAGGAAGTTTACAGTTGCCCTCATAAGGAGAGCTCGCACCAATAAGTGAAACGTCTGAGTCCGAATAAAGTGAAGACGAAGGTGGAGGATTCAGGTCAAGGAGATCCAAAAGACTGAGGGTGCCTTGTTGGAGATATGTTTCTCCCGAGTGGAGATACCTAGCCACAAATGCTGACGAGAGCAAGCAATGGAATTTCAGTACTGATAATAGATGTTTTGCTGAAGATTCAGGCGACTGTTTTGCACATTTTTCTTTCATTTGCCCTTCCTTATCTGCCGAGGCTCAGTGGCTTGCAAAACCTGATACTGAATTATACTGTTTTTCCTCATTTAAATTCAGAATAATCATCTGAGGACGTTGAGGAATTGAGAGCAGATTTGTTACAGTTGCTCATAAGTGAATTGGGATCAGAACTTATAAGAGATGTTGAATGACATTTTATGAACTTTTTGCTAAAGGTGCTTGAAGAAGAACGCCTAGGCCTAAGTGGGAGAAGAGAAAATTTAGGGTATGAAAATTTAGAAGAACATGGAGTAGGGCTAGTGAAGCCTCACGAAGATTGTATATTGATGTAAATAAATTGAACTATTGCTCATTGCACAGGTGGCGAACAACAGAGAAAATTCTGTAGCTGCGATTTCCTGCCGAGCTCGGTCTGAATCTAAAAGTAGAATGGAAACTAATCGTTCTAATAGTAGGCGCAAATACATAATGTGTGCTTCCATAACACTTATAGTAATAGAATTAATAGTGTTAGTTGTAGTACTATGTTTTAGGCCTGCCGGTACCATAGAGGAAATACCTACACCTGCACAGACACCCTCACCTGAATCAAAGGGGGAATTAGCAATGTTAGGAGAGCAACACTTGCATACTGATTTGTCTTGGGGAGATTTTGAATTAAACACTTGAATACTTTATGAGTATGTGGACACTATAGAAGCGAAGGATTGTTATGTTTGCATGCAATTGCCTGCTTCAGCAGTTGAGGAAATCACTCACCATCACATTCCTTTGATATATGGCATTAGTTGTAGTTTGCTTCATGGTATATGTTATAACAAAGGTCATTTTGAGTATTATTTTTTAAACTATGATCTGGTCCTTTCTGAGGTGCCAATGTTCAAGCACCTGAATAAACATGCAAATGCTAAAACGGCTGATGTTGCTGGTAAATATTTTATTTAATCACAAACAATACCTACTGCTTATGCACACCGACATAACTTAACATGTACACTAACAGAAATTGAAAAGAAATTCATTGATCAAGTAGAAGATAGATTTAAGGCAGTGGTAGCTAATGCTGAGACCGGATTTCATGTTCAGAAGTGGACATAAGAGGAAAGGGACCATCAGACCGCAGGAAACACTGTAGTGTTGTCATTAGATTGGCAACAAAGGGGGAGATTGTGTATACACCACGACTGGAGTAACTACAGTTCCATATTTGTAGGGAAGAGTGTGTGTGATCACACCTTTGAAGTTCGTGGATCCTGGAAGTTGTTTGTGGATGGAAGAGATCCAGTGATTCCTGGAGTTTATTTTGTCTGTGTGAGGAATGCTTACTTTAAATTACCTAGTACATGATATGGCACTTGTTATCTGGGTGTGGAATTTCCAAAGATTTTTCATGCGGACGAGTTTGATCATCCTCTTTGGGAGGAGAAGTCGAGACATAGGCGTGGTTTGAGTGCGGAAGAAATTGTGGGAGACATTTTTTGGAGCTTTAATACCCAGTGTTGTTGTGATACTGAATCACATCAAGATTAGAAAATTGTCTATGGTGGTTGATAAGTTATCCACCAGTACTGCTGGATCTTTGTTGCTCGTGAATACTGAAATAGTTTCTATTAGATCTATGGTTCTGCAGAACCGTCTTTCTTTGGATGTCCTACTTGCAAAGGAAGGTGGAGTCTGCCAGATGCTAAAAGTTCAGCAGTGTTGCACTTATATCCCTGATTAGAGTAGGGTCTTACAAAAATACATAAAGATCATTACTGATATTCAGAAAGACTTAAGTGGATTGGCAGCTTAAGGGGTTTGGGATTCAGTCTGAAATGGCTTTAGTGCTGTAGGCAGAGGGTTTGCAAACCTGGGACGTGGTATATTCTGATCTGTCCTGAAACCTTTGCTTATATTTGGCATTTGTGCACTTACCCTGGTGGGTTTTGTCAAAGGGTACAAGAAGTGTCAAGAAAGGAATGGAAAGAATGGGAAATCAAGAGAGATACAATTAGAAAGGGCACAAGATGAATACTATCATGATCCAAAATGACTGGAAGAGTTCAAAAGAAGGAGAATCGCAATACCAATGGTTTAGATCGGTCTATCTGGAAAGATCAACTGATAAGATAGCAAAGATTGGTGATGGCTCGATACGACATAAGAGGGGGGATTGGAGTAGAGTAGTTGAGGACCCCTTTTGAATTGACAGTAGGAGTGCGTTCTAATCATGGGTAGTCTGCACTCGCACATATATTCTGTGTGACTAATACATGAAAAGAAGTAAGACGAGTTTGAGATGTTAGGGTCTCCTCATGATTAACGCCAATCACATGTGAAATGTAACTGACTAAAGTGTGCATTAATACTTAGTTATGGGATAACAAACTAAATGTGTTGCTAATTTTGTTTAATACTACACTCATGATGCTATAATTTTAAGATTTGTCATTCATAACTGTTAAGTATATACCGAAAGTATGGCTTATTTGCGTGTAGGAGTGCGCACATAATGTAACCTGTACGTTGTTAATTTAGCCTAACTGTAGGCCTCAAATGCATTTCCAATTAATTTTCCAGCTAAACGTTTGAATGCACGTTTTTCTTGCACCGTGGAATGTTGCACTTATCTTGTGTTCCTACTGCAGGTGGATGAGGCTTCATTAGTTGAGAGAAAGAATTATTGTTTCTAGTAGATAGAGAGGCCTGAGAAGAAGAACTGCGATAACGGATGGGCTCTGCCGGCTGACACCTTGTTCCATCTTTACTGAAACTTGCTTTAGATTAGGATTTCCTCTTTAAGATAGTGTGATGACAGTTGGGAACTTGAAGGAGTTTCTGAATGGATTTTTGATGCAATCCAACTTGTATTTTTGTCTCTTGCTAACCTATGTGGCTGTGATCGAATTAGTTGTTTTATTTTTGTTATATATGGTGAATCGGTTCCGGAGATTTGGCTTCATCCAATTTACTTTGTACCTCTTCACCCTAATGGTCAGATTGGTGTACATTATTCTGTTTTGGAGTTTGCAATAAACAAACTAAGCTGAGTTTAGTTGTCAACCTGAGTTTTTGCATAGCAGTTTGGATACTTGGAAATTTAAACATTGTGAAAAGGAGTTTGCTCTTTACCTCTCATGCTGCACAACAAGAACCATTGACCAGGCTGTTGAGCAGGATGGGTTCTAGCTTTCCCAAATGCAAAGGATAAGCAATGGTTTAAAATGGCTACCTCTGGCGACCCCCTAATTGAGCTACATGGGAAAAACCTATCTTAAATTTACTCAAACAGGAAAGTCGATCAGGGGATACATTATGAAAACTGCTCACAGGGCACAATGGGCATTTCCACCCACTTCTTGTGCCACGCAGGGCACTCTGGTATTATAAAAGATGCTGCAGATGCCTCTATGGATAACACTAGTGCACGTTCCAGCCAGCATGGTCACAATGGAAAGTTTCAGCTTTTTCATGGGAGTAAGACCCCCCAGCAAATGAGGGAAGAGTTGGTTTTGCACCTGTGCCATATTAAAGATGCAGGCACAGAGGCAGAGAAACTGTCAGGAGACCCTAATTGTAATTCTGTGTATGAAACGAACACGTGGTCATGCGAGCTGGGTGGCCAAATGGTTTGTGGCACGGCTTGATACTTTTTACCTGAAGGTCACAAGAGTAAACCTGACGCAAGAAAATAGTGACAAAGCCATTGATAGCCAGTGGTTAGTCATGCCAATAATGATGTACTTTAACACTTCCCACTTAAAGCAAAATCTTCCTCACTTTTCATGCAAAAGATTTTAGTCCTTATTTACAAGATTTTGCCATAGGGCAGCGCCGCAGGCATTCCTGCTGCGCTGCCCTATGGCAAAAGAAAAGGGCAGGAATGCGTTGTATCTATCAGATATGGTGCACTCCTGTCCAGTGCTTAATTTGAGCCAGTGCTTTCCGGTGCTGAGCACCGGCAATTAATTGGTTTCCGGTGCTCGGCACTGGCACCTAATTGTCAACACCACACTTAGGGCAGTCTACCACAAGGTGGCGCTGCTCATATAATTTAGAGATGAGCAGTATAACAGTTGTTTAGGGAACCAATATACATTAAAAAATGCTAATACCTGCCTCCCCAGCCACTCCTTTAGCTTTGGGAACCTGGAATAATCTGAACTGTCGCATTTACACGCGGGAGAGATGGTTAGTAGTTGTTTTGGAAGCAATGACAAGGGCGATGGGTGGTGCAAGCTACAGTGGCCTTCCGGTCAGAGCCCTAGCACTTAATATTTTACAAATTAAGCACTGCTCCTGTCCTTTTCCCCTGCGCTGGCGCACAATGGGCTGCCATGCGCCAATGCAGGCACCTATGCATCATGGTGAAAGGGTTCCTGCTTTGCAGGGATGATTGTTTTTGTTTCTCTTCCTGCACAAAAACAATCACAAGAGGTTTTTTACTCTTTCTATGTGTGCTGTAGAATGCAGCATTCATAGAAAAAGGAAAAACGAGGAGAAATAAAGGTACTTCTCCTCGTTGCGCCTTCCTTACGCCTCCCCTGGGGAGGCGTACGTTTTTGATACTGCCTCAGAGTTGCGATTCCTTGTAAATCTGGGGCAATGTCAAAAAGCCATGGGTGTTGCTGGGAACGCGCACAGCAACACCCATTGCACGCCACTTTCACGCAGAAAACTGTGATAAAGGGAACAATATTTACAAGGCCACATTACACCGCGCAAAGTGGCTTAGCGCTGCCTGGTAAATATGGAGCAGATCCCTGCACCACCGGAACATTGCAAAATATGACACTCCAGAGGCGCAGCCTCATTGAAAATGAGGCCCTTCGTGTTATAACTATTGAGTGCTCATTATGCAAATGACCTCTTGAATTGAACTTTTATTCAAATATCATTATTCCTAGTTGTTCTTGAAATTCCGATTGTTCTCTTAATTTCATATTTATGAATTAAATCTAATTAATGACTCTCCTTAGAAATGCTCATTGTTGGGGAGTATGTGTGTTATGTACCCGGAACAAAAACAAGTTTTACTCGTCTAGTGTACAATGTGACCATTAATAAATGTTTATATAACACATGGTGACATTGTCAGTAAAATAAAAAATATTGGCGCACAGAATGTTCTGACTACTTCTCTGTTGATTTAAGTTCTCAAAGTAAGAAGGCTGGACAGGATCTCAGATCTTAGGGGATCTGTCTGAAAATGTTCTCGAACTTTCATGTGGAAGTCTATGGTTGCTTTACTGACAGGTTCCCTACAAAGCTTTCAATATCAAATCCAAGCTGTCTCCGATCCCACCGCCCTCAAAGAATCGACATTAACACCTTCTCTTTGTTGCCCTCAAAGAAACAAAGCGTGGATGTGACAATGCAAAGGTGAGGCGCGTCCTATCCTGTCCGCGCGAGACGCAGAGTTATTGGAAATCGCAATTTTCTATATTCCCCCAGGGATATAAATAGAAAAGGTTAATTAGTTAAGCAAGCCGCCGAGATCCATTTCAGAGAGAGCATCCGATCCCTGGAAGGTAACCCTAGGAGCCCTCATTGTCACCTCTTGAATCCTATATAAACCCGCTCCTCGGCACACAGGTACCACAGTTTGAATGCCTCAAAAGTCCTTCGCTCTTCTTCCTACCACTGCGGTCCCTAGAGAAACAAACACAGGTAAGGACACGGCTTCTGTCGGCTGATGGTGTGGTCTGCTCTGGTGAATATGTTGGGGAGACCATGTTGAAGATGTAGGGTTGTCTGCAAAGAGCCCTTTCTTTCTGGACAGTAGAATTGTTTTGTGGTTGGTGATTTGGTGGGAATCTTTTTTTATTGACTGTGGTCTGGTTCGTCTATGATATTGTTTGAATGTCAACAATTCGTTGCCTTTATTGATTTGATATGTACTGTAATTGTATGCTCACACTTATGCTGAATAACCCTAGGTCCCTGACGAGCAACACCGAGCTAGTGTCTTTACTACCAGGTGATACCAATCCCTGTGAGATCACAACAAGCAACACATGAACACTAATCACTCCAATAGACAGCGCCACAGACAGTAGCATCAACAGGCAACAGGCAGAATGGAACCATAAACAGTGACATGCACAAAACATATCAATGATAAAGCCAAGAACCGAAAAACACATCCCACGCCCTGCACACTTGATAGAAAAAGAGACCAACCCCCACCGTAGATATATCCATGTTGGCAGCTCACAACCAGAAGCCCTACAACAAACATATAGGGATCACATAGAGAATGAAAGCGAGACTACACACCACCCTTGCCTTCCCAAACTAGAAAGCAAGTAAATACACACAAAACTAAAACCCTATGGCTTCAGACAGTGCAAACAAAAGGTGCAAACAGCTCAAAACAGTTATCATGAGGATTTCCAACTCTTCACAGCACAATGAGACCGCTGAAAACAGAGATTAATACACTAATCTCAAATAATGTAACTTGATTGCTTACATAGGAAGGTTCTCCTCCATGAGGGATAGAAAGCACGTTCTTCATGGCTAGCATGGCAGTTGCAATTGTCCAGTGCTTAATTTGTAAAAAAAAAATTGCAAAAAATGCAGGCCCCAGAGTTTTTTTGGGGTGCCCGTTGCAAGCGCTGCCAAATACCACAATTACCCACTTCCAAGTGTCCCGAGTCTTGATTGCGCCTCATGCCTCTTTCTTCCATCGCCCCACACTTTTTGTCTTTTTATCTCACTCTTGCAGGCTCTTTTTCATCCCTGCTTTCCCTATATGTCACGGTTTTGTCTCCCTTCCTTCACCATTTCCCCTTTCTCTCCCTTTTTCCGGGTTAAAATGTGATGCCCCCAAAACAGGAGTGGCGCCGGTGTCAACCAACTGTTACCACCGGCACATCGCAGCAGCCCCACTCTCTGGAAAAACATCCCAGTCATCACCACCTCAACTAAACCCAGCAAAGGTGGAACCTCCGCTTGGGCTCCTTGCAGCATGTTTGGCCCTTTCTATAAGATGTAACATATTCCATAAAGCTCCTTTTCTGAAGGTTGTGTGATGCGTTATGATCCAGGTCGCAAGAATGGTTAACTCAACCTATAGTCTTGTGGAGCGGAGTTTAACAAAACCAATTCTTGTGTTGTGCTTTTTTTCTCCACAGGAAAAAATATTTTTCCTTCGGAGAAGTCCCATCCCCTGCAGCCAGTCGGGTTTAGGATGTTTCCTTGCGCCTTTCCGCTATGTAAAGGCATGTACTCTTGCCCTTGTCAGGAGTACATTTCTGACCGTTTCCAGGGTGGGAATGGGTTGGATGGAAGTTTGTGAATCCTCACACAAGTCTATGTGTGTGCACAGAATTTAATGAGATTCCAACCCTTGAACGCACACTTCCCATGCACTTCCGGGTATTTGATATAGTTTTACTCACAAACAATTCTCCCAGCCCTCCTGGACCGACATTGGGCATCATAATGTAGCTTGTGTTAGGATGATTTGCCACAGCAAGTCAGCATGTGGCATTCATAGGGCTGTTTATAGGACATGGCAAGACTAGGCAGCCACCAAGCAAGCTTCAAGCATTTCTGCACTACAAATAGCATAGTTTGCCAGTGGGGAGAGGTTGGAACCGAAAATGGCACCCTGCTTCAGAAGGCTAAAAACCTTGAATGCATCCTGATGCATGTGCAGGTCTTTCTGTACCCAACGCAGAGAGCCCCCAAAGTTTGGGTATTGCACTCAAAGGGGGTTTATAAGATCTAGTCCCAATTTTGATGCATGTGATGAACCTACATTTATGTCTATTGGCCTCCAAGGCTGGAAGTGGCCTCTGCACCTCCCCAGTGGTGCTTGAGCATGGAAGACTGAAGTCTAGCCCCAATGCACAGCTGGGCACCAGTGATATCACTTCGATTCGTAGCGGAATATGCTAGTACTTGTATCACCATAGTCAGTGTCCGAAGATAAGACTTCTTGCTCCATCTAGGACGTGTTGAGAGTCGCGTGCGCGTGCGGATCAACAAGAGCAAAATCAGGTTTTGACTACTATCTGGCATAAACCTGCCAAGCATATCATTTTATGTGTGAGTGTACTCTAGCAACACCATCTCAAGGGTGAGTGTACTCTAGCAACACCATCTCATGGCTGAGTGTACTCTAGCAACACCATCTCATGGCTGAGTGTACTCTAGCAACATCATCTCATGGCTGAGTGTACTCTAGCAACACCATCTCAAGGGTGAGTGTACTCTAGCAACACCATCTCATGGCTGAGTGTACTCTAGCAACATCATCTCATGGCTGAATGTACTCTAGCAACACCATCTCAAGGGTGAGTGTACTCTAGTAACACCATCTCATGGCTGAGTGTACTCTAGCAACATCATCTCATGGGTGAGTGTAATCTAGCAACACCATCTCAAGGGTGAGTGTACTCTAGCAACACCATCTCATGGCTGAGTGTACTCTAGCAACACCATCTCAAGGCTGAGTGTACACTAGCAACACCATCTCAAGGGTGAGTGTACTCTAGCAACACCATCTCATGGCTGAGTGTACTCTAGCAACACCATCTCATGGCTGAGTGTACTCTAGCAACATCATCTCATGGCTGAGTGTGCTCTAGCAACACCATCTCAAGGGTGAGTGTACTCTAGCAACACCATCTCATGGCTGAGTGTACTCTAGCAACATCATCTCATGGCTGAGTGTACTCTAGCAACAGCATCTCAAGGGTGAGTGTACTCTAGCAACATCATCTCATGGCTGAGTGTACTCTAGCAACACCATCTCAAGGGTGAGTGTACTCTAGCAACACCATCTCATGGCTGAGTGTACTCTAGCAACATCATCTCATGGTTGAGTGTACTCTAGCAACACCATCTCAAGGGTGAGTGTACTCTAGCAACACCATCTCATGGCTGAGTGTACTCTAGCAACCCCATCTCAAGGGTGAGTGTACTCTAGTAACACCATCTCATGGCTGAATGTACTCTAGCAACATCATCTCAAGGGTGAGTGTACTCTAGTAAAACCATCTCATGGCTGAGTGTACTGTAGCAACACCATCTCAAGGGTGAGTGTACTCTAGTAACACCATCTCATGATTGAGTGTACTCTAGCAACATCATCTCAAGGGTGAGTGTACTCTAGCGACACCATCTCAAGGGGGAGTGTGCTCTAGCAACACCATCTCAGGGCTGAGTGTACTGTAGCAACATCATCTCATGGCTGAGTGTACTCTAGCAACATCATCTCATGGCTGAGTGTACTCTAGCAACATCATCTCATGGCTGAGTGTACTCTAGCAACACCATCTCAAGGGTGAGTGTACTCTAGCAACACCATCTCATGGCTGAGTGTACTCTAGCAACACCATCTCAAGGGTGAGTGTACTCTAGTAACACCATCTCATGGCTGAGTGTACTCTAGCAACATCATCTCAAGGGTGAGTGTACTCTAGTAAAACCATCTCATGGCTGAGTGTACTGTAGCAACACCATCTCAAGGGTGAGTGTACTCTAGTAACACCATCTCATGATTGAGTGTACTCTAGCAACATCATCTCATGGCTGAGTGTACTCTAGCAACACCATCTTAAGGGTGAGTGTACTCTAGCAACATCATCTCAAGGGTGAGTGTACTCTAGTAACACCATCTCATGATTGAGTGTACTCTAGCAACATCATCTCATGGCTGAGTGTACTCTAGCAACACCATCTTAAGGCTGAGTGTACTCTGGCAACATCATCTCAAGGGTGAGTGTACTCTAGCGACACCATCTCAAGGGGGAGTGTGCTCTAGCAACACCATCTCAGGGCTGAGGGTACTGTAGCAACATCATCTCATGGCTGAGTGTACTCTAGCAACATCATCTCACGGCTGAGTGGACTCTAGCAACATCATCTCATGAGTGAGTGTACTCTAGAAACATCATCTCATGGGTGAGTGTACTGTAGCAACATCATCTCATGGGTGAGTGTACTCTAGCAACATCATCTAATGGGTGAGTGTACTCTAGCAACATCATCTCATGGGTGAGTGTACTCTAGCAACATCATCTCAAGGCTGAGTGTACAATGACAACACTCATGCTGAATGTACCCAGGTGCCTGACGTGCAACACTGAGCTAGTGTCTAAATAGCAATGGGGACTCCCAAACAAAGTGACTCATAAGATAGGACTCTTCAGGAAGGCTGAAGAGTAACACAAAGCTGATCCTATTCCCAGAAATTGTGGTAAATGTTTTGAATTATCTTACAATGGTGGAGGGGAGGGGAGCAAAATAAGGAATGGAGAACAACACCTGAAACAGACAAAAAGGAGCAATTTAGTGTAAAAGCAAAGACAGAGTTGTTGATCAGATGACTAAACAAGTAACTGGAGTTTGCATACTTGGAGAATAGAAGGACATTAATACAGTGATCTGCACAAACTCTGCATTTCTGTCACAGCATCTACTTCACTAAAGGCTTCTAGGCATTTTAATTTTAAATATTTTGTCTTATTTGTTACAGATCCAGGATGAGTCTCACCAGCATTCTGAGCCCTGCTGACATTGCTGCTGCCCTGAAGGAGTGCCAAGGTAAGGAACAACACATGCGCGAAGAGTTCTGGCCAGGCCAACCACATACAGCTATCACTGCGGGAATCAGCATAGTGTCACAATCCATTCACCTAACCCAGCCACACGGGGAAGCGAGGGACTGCTTCTGAACTCTGGTGAATCTACTGTGATAGAGATCAAATGTAACACTGAAAAAAATGTCAGCACTTGTCGCTGGATTACATAAAGTTTTCAACCGTGAATGACAATTTTGCACTGATGTTTGCTTTGACTGATCAGCAAATGCTGGTTTTGCACCGGTTGATCGTTGTGGAAGTCAGTGCAAAAATTTGCCTTTGCTTTCGCACCATCATGTAATCTAGGGATAGATGTACAAAGCATTTTTATGGTCCCAACCACTTCTATTCGGAGTCTCTCACAGCTAAAATGTTTTTTTGCAATGTACTTAACCCATTTTAGGAGTCAGTGGCTTTTCTCCAACTCTTAAAAAGGGTTTAGAAATGCGTAAGAAATTGCTATTTGAAAGGACGTATTTAGGCTTCTTTTCCAAATAGCCATTCCTATCCATATATATTAATGGTTTAGGACTGAGTGGGCCAGGGACTAATGCTAACTCTCAAACAAACTTTTTTTAAAAACGAAACTTTTCGGTATAAATGCATTTCTGTTTCCTTTAAGGAAAATTGACTACATTTAAAAAAGAAAAGTTCACTTTATTGAAAATCAATCACAGAAATAGTGGCATGCTGAACCGTCTGCGGAACCATCCCTGCGATGGTGGCAATTGTGCAATTTGCGACCTACCTAATGAATATTGTTTTTCAATCCAATTCAGTTTATAACAGACCAGCCTAATTATAAATAGGTAGTTTCACAAACATATTTTTGGTCCCAAAAATACTGGTTGCTAAATGCATTCTGCAACAAGTAAATACTTCTTCTGGCCCAAGTCTTATATTCTGCTTTACGGGATTTGAGTCTGCAGGATGCATTATTTTCTCCTTGTATGTTTTAGGTTTGTTTTTTTCTGCTTTAAATTGTTTTAACAATTATGCTGTAATTATGCTGTTTAGATCAGAGCAAAATAAGATAATAATTTGTTGAATCAGAGTGTTAGCCAATGTTTGTTTTACTGTGTGTATATCCAGTGAAGAAAAAAACGTTTTGCTTTAAAAGTGTTCTATCGGCAGGTAGGACATGACATGCCAGTGCACGCGAAAGCAAAATAAAGTTTTCAACAGCTGCACATCTTTTCCTTTTGTGTAAGATAAAGCCAGGTCACAAATTCCCAGTCTTAGGTGCGCAAGAGCCACCATCACCATGTTAATGGTTTAGCCTTCAACTACTGAATTACAATTTTTTTTAGATTTCTCAAAATATCAAAATTGAAATATAAAAAAACAAAAGGACAAAAGCAATAATTTAAATAGAAAAATGATTCTGCATTATGATTTCTTATATAGGAAGCAATATATTTTAATATAAATGTTAATTCTTTTGAGATTTAACTTCCTAATAGTTTAAGTGCACGTAGCACGGATAGAGAGTGAGGATCTTACGATTGTTATCCTCCTGACAGCACCAGACTCCTTCAACCACAAGAAATTCTTCGGCACTTGTGGCATGACCAAGAAGACCCCCTGCCAGGTGAAGGAGATCTTCAGAGTGTTGGACAATGATGAGAGTGGATACATTGAGGAAGACGAGCTGAGGTGAGAAGTGCTGCCCACTAGTGCATGAACTCAAGCTATTGAGGGCAGATTGTGCATTCAGTGAGGCCAGCCCATGGCCTGAGGCTGGCCTTTCAAACTAGACCATGAGGCCAAAATCTACACCTCTAGCCATCTTTCTGAATCCAGGACATGGGCACACCCCAAGTCTAATGTACATATCCATTTTCTTTAGTGGGTCAGGGAGTTTAAAAAATAACAAAATCGCATGCTGCACACACACACATGCACCCACAGAGACCCACCAACACACACCCACACCGTCACCCACCCATCTAAACATAAACAGATTCACACACACCACACATATACTATATACCCACACAGTCACAGTCCATACATATCTACAGGCACACCCACACACATTACACATATTTGCATCCAGTCACACACAACACACACTCACCCAGGAAGGCATACCCACACACACATAAGGACACATACTCTTAAACTGATACAAGCAACCACGCACTTCACTCACCCACAAACATAGACACAGTCACATGCATACACATGTGTACTTGCAGACACACACACCCAAACACAAAAAGCCAGCTTAACACAACCACACAAATATACTACACACATCCTCACGGTCACAACCACAAACACACAACCCTCACCCAAACCCCCAACGCAGAGAGACTCTGATATAAATGCTGAGGCATTATTCTCATTATATAAATATTTAAAACTAGAAGGGCTTAAGCTGAAGTGCATTGTTCTCCGGTCAGAGGAGCTTTCAGTGGGCAGAGGATTCAATTGTATAGAATTGCCTTCTGTCAACAGTACAGCGTGTTGAATAGTGAAATGCTGCCTGATCAGGCGCGCAACACCAATTGGGCTCACCGGGCTTCAGCCCCCCCCGTGGTGTGTGTCAGCCCGGGCTGAGACAGCTTCGCGGGCTGGCGACCGTCTAATTGCAGCCGCACCCGAGTACTTCACAGGTCTTTTAAAGACCATTTACTTGTTAATGAGGCTTTTGTTGTGTTTTCACCCCTTCTTAGAGCCACTCTGCCTAAGGCTGGAAGAATTAGCCCCCCGAAATATTTTTCAGCTCCCCCACCCCACCCCCCCGAAATTTGGCTCTAGTTGCCCGCCTGTGCCTGATGTCATCATAACCAACAAGGTGAAAAGGTTACTTCCTTCCTAGGATCTCCACCAGACAGCCATGATAGTTGTTTAGTGTATTTCCGTCCCCTGGGGCTGGGCCACTGAGAGAATACAATAGGGTGCACTTTCCTAGGGTCTCTTAATGTGGGAATGCATTTTGTGTACACAAACTACAGCTCTTCATTGTCTGACCTCTAACCCCAGGGTGTTCCAGGGATCATTTTAGAGGTCAAAATGTACCAAGAGTGCGCCCTCACCAAAAGAAACAGCACGCAAATCCGAACTATAGTGATATACAGGGGGCAGGGGGCTAGAATCCCGCCAGGCGAGGGAAGGGATTCAGGCTGAGCCGAGCGTTACAATGATGTCCCACCTGCTGCATATTTTTCAAAACCCATGTCTGTTGTTTCTTCAGGTTCTTCCTCCAGCGATTCGACGCCGGAGCTAGAACGCTAACTTCCAACGAGACCAAGGCCTTCATGTCCTGTGCCGACCATGACGGGGATGGGAAAATCGGGGCTGAAGGTAGGCTATCTTCCAAAAATAGCAGAAAAAAATGTCATCTTTCATCTTACATTGACTCTTGCTGCGCTCTCAGTTCAATATGTCATGTTTCTGAGCGTCTGATGAAACATGTTCAGGCGAGAAATTGTATGCAATACGAGTAAGAGAAATAACCAGGGGCTGAGCCATTAAAGGAGCACAGGGGTTAAGTAGGTCCATGAACGGGATGTGAGATACATAACTATTTGCTGTTGAAAGTCGAGGAGACGGTTCTTCTGAGGATATCCCTGCATTTCATGGGGAGCAGGTGTATACATTTTGGCCTAAACAAATATGTAGAAGCGGTCCTACAACTAGCATATACTGATGGTATTTTAGGTCTCCTCCCAAAAAGAGGGGTTGCTATAGTGTCTGCAACAAAAGAGAGGCTGATGGTAACATGTATAGAACAAGCACTGACAAATGCAGGGTAAAATCAGGAAAGCCAAAGGCTGTAGGGAGCTGACCCCAAGGCCCCAGGAGTTTAGTTGTCATGAGCCCTGGCAAAACCGCCAAAGATGTCTGCAGCCAGGCCTTTAAAATATTAGGCAGCTTTTGACACCACTTTTACAATGTAAAGGCTATTGTGGGTAAATGAGACCTGTTCTTGGGGATGATATATTTGATTATGGAAAAATGCAAGGAACAAGGGCATACGTTTGCGTTCCCGCTATCAACCTTCTTCTATAAACATTACTGAATTTTGTAAACTCAAGGGTTGTGTGAATTAGTCTAAGCCCCCCCAAAGCTGTAGAGAACAGTAAGGTATCCCCATTATTGACCTGGCAAAATGTTGAAATAATTGCTGCAGTTGGATCACTTAACAAAACCAGGCACTTAGAAGGAACCAATGTCCAATCTGTATCAATGTCTAGGAGCTTATATTGTGTACAATATATTAAGTTGTTTTCATAGAGCAGGGGTGAGGCTCAAGGGGTTTACGTGACTGGGACACAACTCGTATTAAGTACTCCAAAGTAGGACTGCCTGTCAGGTGGATACGTCCCTAATGTCCACCAAGCAATCAGAGAAATGATTCAGAAAAGATAGGCTGTGCCTAAAGGTAGTAGCTTGTTTCTGGAAAAAACGTCCAAATATTCTTTACTTATTTGTATGCATTTATTAGGGTCATCGGGTTTTGAGCCTGATCATTACAAGGCAAGCTGAAGTGATGACACTTCACTTTACCTTGTAATGACCGCAGAGACCGTTTTCTAGCTTTTCCTGAATTCACTACTCTGATATGAATGGAACGTTGATATTGACTCTTGCCTTGAGATAGCCTTAGGCGTGCCAGCCATATGGGCGAAAAACTTGTCGGCTGTACTCTTTTATATCAGGCTCAAACCCTGATGACCTTAATAAATGCATACAAATATATAAAGAATCTTTGGACATTTATTCCTGAAACAAGTTACTACCTTTAGGCACAGCCTGTCTTTTCTGAATATATTACGTTATTAAAGTTGCAAACGTGCTGCAATTTAATTGAATCAGTCAATAATAAATGCATAAACTACATATATATAAATGCATAAACTACATATATATTTCATGAGAACAATATGTCGTAGGGAAAATCCCAGTATTTCTGCAGGGCTAGAGGCCTAACAAACAGCTTATAGTTAATTTGTTTGGGACACCAACAATTTCGTGGTTAAGGCAGTATTGTAGTCTGTAACAAAACATTTGCAAAACTAGTGAGGGGTTGGGTATTTTTTTTACAGAAAATAATCTTCATTGAACATCATCATTCTTACACCCTTAAGTTATTTAAGGAATTAAAAATTAACACACTTTAGTCATGCACGCAAACTGAAAAGACATAGATATTCCAAAATAAAATTAAATCAGGTTTTGCCAAATAATTCACAACTCCAGAGAGCCCCAGAGAGCACTAACCTACATCACGACATGTAGGGGGAGATTTACAAAAAAGTCACGCAACGCAGTGCAGCCCCCCGCGATGCTGCGCTGCGTTACGCGATAGGGAAGGAGCAGGGGAGCGCCATATCTTCAAAGATATGGCTCTCTCCCCCCTTCCCGTGCGCCGGAGCTGATTTCAGCAGCCGTGCACCATGCATACAGGAAGGGTACCCTTCGCATTGCTTTTATGTTATTTCCAGCGCTAAACAAGTTTAGCGCTGGAAAGTTAATTAGGAAAAAAGATTTTGCGCCGTTTTGCGTCACTTTGGTGACGCAAACACGGCGCAAAATCTTAGTAAATCTCCCCAGTAGAATTCGAATCAAGCGAGCCTCATTTTCATATTGATTTTTCCCAATGTTCTTTTCAAGGTGTTTGATTTTGTGGATATCTCGCTTGTTCTTGTAGAGTTCCAGGAGATGGTGTGCTCTTAAAGGCCGGAGAGGCACCAGAGGGGATCAACAAGATTGCACGAGAAGAGGCCCATACATGGATAAGATCCTGATTGATTTTTATTCATAGATATCATTTCATTATTTACTTTTTAAAACGTTTGTGATCTGTTTATTGTCCATTCGAGAACCAAACACCAATCAATATGTTTTTTAATATCAAGTAATTGATTTATCAAGTACTGTAAGCATCTAAGCAGACACAACCATATTAAATAAAAAATTGCATCTTCTGAACAGCCTGGAGTCCAAGATTTTCTTATTTAATGCTAGCGTTGTTATTCTCTACAAACAAATGCTTTCTGAAACCTCTGGATTTTCCTAGACAACAATAGGATCTCATGCCCTAAAAAACCTGTTGCTATACGCGATAATCATTAAGTGACTCAACATATGTGAAAGAGATTTGAAGGCAAAATCAACAACGATGTGGGTTAATGGCCAGGACTATTATGTGAGATGTCTGACATTACATTACGATTCTTACTAACCTCAAAAGGATCCAGAAAGTTTGATTATGGTTCAGATATGGCCAGTCTCAGAAACTTTCCCGGTAAAGACCTGAGATTTACTCACTGCAAGAGTGTTTCTCAAAGGATTCAAGATTTTAATTCACTCTAACAACTGCAAGACAGTCTCATGCATTATTAGGGCAATGACCTCAAGCAAATCATAATCACTGATTGGAGGATCAATCTGAGCTGTCACTACACCAGGCTGAACCTTACACTTGGGAAGGAGAACTAGAGCTTCTGCTTGGGGTTCCTCTGACAGCAGATCAGCTCTTGACAGCTGAATATCCTGCAAGGAGTTCTCTCACAGGAGGTTAAATCTTCCCTCATTCTTTGTAGCTCATGGCAGGATCTGGTCTTCCACAGACTAATCCTGCCTGGCAGCGTAGACGCTTGGATGACTTTCCGATCCCATGTCTGATGCTTCCTGTTGTGGGATTATTTACAAGGTAACAAGTGATGCCACAGTAGATCTGGCGTCTTCTCATATTGATGGTGCAGTATTGCCTCAGTCGGGCTGCGGACGGTGTTCTTTAATGGTAGGAGGGAGACCTAATGAATCCTTTATTTACCTTTCTTTTTGCATACCACCACGATCCTTTAGAGTAGCTCTATTTTTTCCTATGCTTTGATACTTATTCCTCCCTTAATCTCTATCTTTTTTTTCTCCCTTCCCCACCTAGTCTTCATGTTTGTTCCTCCCACAAATGTGCTAACCCGGCCTGCCACATTGTGACTGCCTCTCTCTCCCCCAACCATCCGTGCCAAGGCCATAGAATCAGTGGAGTGATAACAGACAATGCGAATATGTAACTAATATTTTTTTGCCTGCCAAGGCGATATATGTTCCACATTTAATTTACAGGCCAATCAATATTGATTTTTTACATTAATTTTGAGCATTTTTGGGAAATTCACTGCAGTCAGATTCAATGGCATGATGTCAAAGGTAATGTGGCATCACTTCCTGTGGTATCATGAAGTATGCTTATTAGCAGTCACTGCTAAGAATATTGAATAGTTGACTGGGAGATCTGAATTCAGGACCTTGAGGTTCATGCAGCCTCTGCTCATGCCTTTCTTTACAGCCTTTCGTGTAAAAGTCTTCTTTGATAAGCATTATAAAAATGCATCCCAAAACATAAATCACATATTTAGTTTTTAGTAAAATTATATACATAATATACTTACTTACAGGAGCTTTCAGCTAGCCCTCTCCATCCATTGGTCTATTTTCTTGTCCTTCACATCTTTGTCCCGCCCACTACAGCATACAATATATGGCAATCAGTCAGCTCACTTCAGCCATTGGCTCACTTGTATTGTCAATCTGCTTTTTCACAAGGAGCAACTCTGAACACAAAGTAGTTCCCTTCAGTGCCAGGGCCTACTATGGCAATGTGTCATTCTGAGACCAGTCTACAGTACTTTCGCAGGCATTTTGAGCGATGGCATTTTTCCATTTTACTTGTAAAGGCATGTTCGGAAAGGATGAGAACAAACAGATAGTGGTCCCCGCCCACGGTAAGGCTGTGTGTTCTGCCCTCTACCAACCATTGCTGCTCACCCACCCTTCTGCAGATCTTCACACCTATACCACTGCTGTAAGCTGAACTGTGCATTGGGTCCTATGGCCCAAGCAGTTCTGAG
Organism: Calotriton arnoldi; assembly: GCA_963921515.1. Classification (NCBI taxonomy): domain Eukaryota; kingdom Metazoa; phylum Chordata; class Amphibia; order Caudata; family Salamandridae; genus Calotriton; species Calotriton arnoldi. Next base: position 4,078,701 of record CAWUFW010000527.1, on the reverse strand, counting down.
TTATCAATGGCTACAGCCAATCTTGATATGTGCCACCCCTTCTTCTGTACCATTCACTTCCTAACAATAGCGTAACTGATGGGAAAAGCTTGCAAACTCTACAGAAGAGCCAGCACACCATGCCCATTCCGTTTTTCCTTTCCTCTTCACCGGGGCGTTTCCTTTAATTTTGTTAAGTACTCCATTGCTTCTGCAATGACTTGGACACTGTACACAAATCCATCCCCTTACTTCTTTCATTCTCCTGCGCCACCGGTTCTAATTTAATTTAGTTTTTTTCAATAAATGTGTGGCTGTTACAAACATGTACAACCTGCAGCACAAGGTAATGCCTGGTCCATAACTACTGTTACTGTAGCATTAGAATAGGTTTGTTACAGATGAGTGAATTTTCCAAACAATCTCAGTAGTCTCAAGAAGGCATAAAAAGCTTATCCGAAGCAACCCTTTGGAGCACCTGCACACACTCTTTAACATGTGATCACTCACAAGTGCTGTGAAGCACTGCAACAACAGTAAGATTATAATCATATTTAAATGGTACATGTCATGTGTGAGAAACTGGGTTACTGGTTGAGGTGGGTGAAACCCTACACAAGAAACAACTACAATCCTTGTCAGGGTAGGGCACAACCAAACCCCAAATTAATGTGCTTGGCTCTCTGATAGCGGGGCGAAGAGGAGTCAGGCTTAACTTAGAGGTAATGTGTAAAGTATTTATGCAGCACTTCAAACAATAATAAAGTAAAAACACAACACAAGAAAAATCCCTAACCAATTTAGAAACACAGAGCACAATTTAATAAATAAATCAAGACCAAAATGACAAAAATCGAATCAGTATAACCAGAGATATGCAATTTGAAATGTTTAAGTGAAAATAGCACCAAAAAGCCCTATGCGCCACTTATGGCTATCTGGTCGTTAAAGACTGGGAGAAAGTTACAAGTTCAGGCTGACTGCTCGGACCACCTGGTTAGTCTCGCTGAAAAGTTACCTTCTCAGTCCAGTGCAGAGAGTCCCATTTTGCGATGGAGGGGGCCACCAGGAGCAGGGAAGCATCGTGGATGACTGTCGTGGTAGGATGAAGCAAACACAAGGAGATAATGGACGGAGTGCTGAAACTTTTCAGACACTCACCCCCAGTCACAGATCTGGGTTGAATCCATCATCGTTCTTTAGCTCACTTTGCCACCCCAGTTCAGACACAGCTATATGCAAATCAGTCTTGACCCTGTGCCTCATGGGATTAGTCCAGCCCGAACTGCCAAGCCATGTCATCCCTGGACCGGAAACAAGCTTCCGAAGAATGCTTGAAGAACAGGTCTGGCGTCACAGACGGTTATCACTGTAGCACGAAGATCCTGTTGTTGTCATGAATGGTTGAGCTAGAGCTTGTTGGTGGCGCTCGCTGCGCGCAGTTGATGCTGGAGTGAGAAGGGTCGGTTTGATGGAACTTCGTGTTGGTGAGCAGTGAGAGCGAAGAATTTTGGCACCAATGGGCCTGTTCGTGTCAAAAAAAGCCCAAAAACTTCAATTCAGCTCCGCTGAGGCCAAACCAAGGGATGACGACCTAAGGGGCACCACTTGGGGGTTAGGGGCTTACCTCCACTGGATCTTGGTGCTGGTTCAGGTGGTTGGGAGTCTATGTCCCCGTGGCTCTCAACAGGAGACCAGCAGACTAGCCCTTGGAGTCACTCTGGGAGCCCTAGGTTCAGGTGCAGGTCCAATTCCTCTGATTCAGGCAGGAGGGCAGCAGGGCAGCAAACTGGCTAGGCAGAAGTCCAGCAAGGCAGTAGTCCAGAAGGGTAGCAGTCCAGCAGAGTGGCAGTCCTTTCAGCAGCACAGCAGTCCTTCCTGGCAGAGTCACCACAGATCCAGAAGTGTACAGCAGAGTTGGTGTCTGAGGTCCAATATTCATACCAGGTGCCTCCTATGAATTGGGAGAAGCTTCTAGAGGTTTCCCTTTGAAGTGCAGATGTTTCCTGTCTCCCCTGCCCTTGCTCCAGACTAACAACAGGACACAGCCTATTCAAGTGTAAGTAGGGTCAAGTTCAACATGACCCCCCTCCAACCAAAAGTCAGGGTAGACTAATCAATACCTTGATTGGCTTCCCTGCTTAGGTGATAGAACATGGACGAAGGCCCTGTTATGAAGGGGCACTTGTCAATTCTATGCCTCTCTAGACTCAGCTATATCACTCTGTCTACACTCTCCTTAGCCACTAGCCTGATCCATGGGGAAATTTCTCCTCATCTGTGAAGCGCCTAACCTTAATTTGTTCACAGGTGCATCACAGTAGGCAGACAGTACCACCATGGCCAACAAAGTGATGTGGTCCATTCCCCCCTTCGGTCAGATTTCTGTCCCCAACCAAGCAAAACTCTGCCCATGCGGACAGCAACCAACAGAGGACACTGATAGCTGTCAGTGTCAAGAGCCAGGCCATCCAGAGGTCTCTGACCTCTGCGGTTTCTCAAAGTGAGGGGCGATAGCCCCGTGTATTTTGCCCCCCATTTTTCTCTCCTTTCTACCAGTCCAGTAATGGTAGCCTAAGACTGAACACTCAGCCCAGGGTCTGTACCCTGAGGCTGAACGGGTGCCTGGTGAGCCAGGACTTCCAGGGGGGAACCACCAACCCCCCTCAAGAGTGGCACACTCTTTCTGTGTCATGCTGGGGTCTGCCTGGAGCAGGTTTCCAGCCCTCTGTCACTGATCATAGGTAGCCTCACCATGGCCAGTCTTGGGGTGCTCTATCCTTAAAGCTGGCAACTCTTGATCCACTGGTCCTCCTACTGTGGACTGTTTCCACCTCCTGCCCTTCCATCTGGGCCTCTTTACTCTCCCTTTGGGAACAGTACCCCCAGAAACGAGAGCTTCCAGGCCGCCCGAGAGGCTGCCCCTCTCAGCTCTCCTGTAACCGGTGGCAACTCATTCCCCAGAATGCAGTCTAGGGGCATCTGGGGACTAGCTATGAGCCTTCTCTGGGTCACTCCCCACACCATTCCAGAGCTACCAGGGCCATGGGGTGTACAAGGACTTGTCCCTGGGACTGAGTTATCCTGCACACCCGGCCGGAATACTTCTCAAGGGAAGCCAGCCTTTCCACTTCCATGGTCTGGCTGGAACAGTGACAGGGACCTCATTCACCTTGACCTGATGGAAATGATGACTCCCACCCTCAAGTATCACCAGTCTACCCTCTGAGTTCATCTCTAAAATAAAGGAGATTAGGGCATGATCTACCTCCTGCCCCTGGGGACTACTTACCTCATAGGCCCTATTGGACACCCCTGTAGAGGTCCCACCAGTGGGGGTTTTCTTAGGACAGACAGGGTCCCCCTGCTTGTGTTCCAGCTGAGAACAATCAAAGCAGCGGGGTTGGAAATGGGGCTCCCTGGGCCACCGCCCACCAGAACATCCTCCCTGTTTCTCAGAAGGGGCATGGGAACCCTTCCCTCCCCCCTTACTCTAGGACTTGTCTGGGTCATTTTTTAACCTCTTCCTCACTCTGCTGGGGGGAACCTAAACCACCCTTCCTGGGTCACTTCCAAGTGCCTTTTTATGGACCCAGCTGAGCCAGTGGCCCGCCTCCTTAGCAAGATTCCTGGGATAAGGTGTTGGCGTAGATCTGCAAAACAAAGACAGAACATGTGCTCTCCTGCAATCAAGTTTTACAGCCCTTGGTAATCCTTCACATCCCTGCCCTTCACCCAACCATTCAGTGCCTTACAAAAGGAATCCACACAATATACCCAGGCCTGATGGGCCAGCTTTCGACGGTCGCTAAACGTCTGCCTGTACTTTTCTGGGGTGAGGCCATATTTCCTGACAAGGGTTTCCTTCATTGGGGGATACCTAATCCTACCCCCTTCTCTAGACCAAGTAGGGCGTCAACCCTACTCAAGCAGCAACCACAATCCTTGTCGGGGTGAGGTACAAGCAAACCCCAAATGAACCTGTGCTTAAGCCCCTGGAAGCTTGGTACAAACACAACACAACACAAGAAAATCCTACACCAACTTAGAAAAATGAGCAAAATGTAATAATTAAATCAAGACTAAATCGATAAAAACCAAATCAGTATAACTAGAGATATGCAATTTTAATGATTATGGTGAAAATAGTTTAAAAAAGCCCAAGATGCCACTTTCGCTATCTAGTCAAGCAAGACCAGGAGAAAGTCACAAGTTCCGACTAACCGCGATGGAGCGCAGGTCGAATACAGGGACCAGGTTAGTCCCACTGAAAAGTTATCTTCTCAGTCCAGCGCAGAGTCCTGTTCACGGTGGAGGGGGCTGTGAGGAGCAAGGAAGCATCGTGGACGGTTGTCAATGTAGCACGAAGAGCAGGTCTGGCGCCGCGGACGGTCATCACTGTAGCTCAAAGATCCTGTTGTCATCTTGAAAGGTTAGGCAGGAATTTCTCAGTGATGCTCCCCACGAGCGGTCGATGTTGTAGCGTGAAAGGTCAAGTTGACGGAGCTTCACATTGGTGGGAAGTGCAAGCGAAAAGGTTTTGGTGCCAACGGGCCCATTCGTGGTCACTTCAATTCAGCTTCACTGAGGCCACACAAAGGGTCCAGAACCTAAGGGGCACTACTTCACTATTTAAGTGTCAGGGGCTTACTTCAACTGGAACTGGGTACTGGTTCGGGTGGTATGGAGCCTGTTGTGGCCCTGTAGCTCTGAACAGGAGGACAACAGACTAGCCCTTGGAGTCTCTCTGGGATACTGGGTTCAGGTGCAGGTCCAATCCCTCTTACTCAGGCAGGAGGGCAACAGGACAGCAATCCAGCAAGGCAGTAGTCCAGCAGGACTGCTGTCCAGCAGAGTTGCAGTCCTTTTAGCAGCACAGCAGTCCTTCCTGGCAGAGTCTCCACAGGTACAGAAGTGTGCTATAGCAGTGGCGTAACAAGAGCCCCTCAGTCCACGCGATGTGGGAGGCCCCCGAGCTCCAGGGGCCACCCTCCAGAACCATGCACAGATGGCGGGTCCCTTGCCTGAGAGCTCCTGACTGTGCGCCCCCTTCATGTACTTTGCAGTGGGGCCCCTCAAGTTTCATTACGCAACTGTACTGAAGAGTTGGTGTCTGACATCCAATATTTATACCAGGTGCCTCCTTTGAAGTGGAAAGAAGCTTTTAAAGGTTTCTCTTTGAAGTGCACGTTTCCTGCCTCTCCTGCCCCGGCTCCAGACTAACTACAGGGAGAATGCAACTGTTTGCGTGGAGGCAGAACACAGCCTATTGAAGTGTAAGTAAGGCTGTGCCGAGCTCTATTCTCCCATCCTGCCATTGATGGCCCATCAAGGCATACCTAAGCCCTCTATTGTTTGTGGCTGTCTAGGAGGAATACACAAAGCCCAACTGTCAGCTACACCCAGTCATTTGACCCAGTGACAGACTGCAGGTACTAAATGTCTAAGGCAGGAAAATGCCAACTTTCTAAAAGTTGCATTATCAAAATTGTAATTTAAAATCTGAATTTACCATAAGAGAGAATTTCTCATTACAATTCCAAAGACACCAAGCATGGACTGGTTACTTGTTCCCATTTGAAATTTACATCTTACTAAATGTAATAAGGTAACTTCAATGTTATCCCGTGGGAGAGGTAGGCCTTGCAGTAGTGAAAAACGAATTTAAGAGTGTTTCACTACCAGGACATGTAAAACTAAAAGTACATGTCCAACTTTTTAAATACACTGCACCATGCCATCTGGACTGTCCAGGACTTACCCTAGGAATTACCTAAATGTATTAAAAAGGAAAGTTTTGGCCTGGTAAAAGGTTTCTTTTGCCTGGTCGAAATGACAGTTTAAAACTGCACATCCAGGCTACAATGATAGGCCTGAGACATGTTTAAAGGGCTACTTAAGTGGGTGTCACAATCGGTGCTACAGGCCCGCTGGTAGCATTTAATTTACAGAAACTGGGTACATGTAGAGGCACTCTAGCTCAGGCGTCTCCAACCTTTTCCGTAATGAGAGCTACTTCTGCTCAAGGAAAGTCCTCACGAGCTACTAGCATATTTAATCACTGTAAAATAGTGACCAGATATGACACCACCTAAACAAGATTATCAGTAGTGACCACCCAAACAATACAGGTGAGGTTACCACGAGAAACACCAGGATAAATGTTATCGATATTAAATGCCTCGCCTTAATTAATGAAATAACAGCCAAAGCATCACATGCCCTCCAGCACAAAGGACATAAGCACAGCAATAAGTCGCCCCAACTCAGCTTGAATTATCTTTTAACTATCAGGCATTGCCATTTTTATGTGAGGGCGGCTGCCATTGTCAGGGATGGCTACAAGTTGGCCAGTCATGCCCTTAATAGGTCATTGATGGCTTCCACAGCTAGACCAAGAATGCCCAATATGGTCAAGGATAACCATTATTATGCCATACGCACTATTAAGACATGAACAAACACAATTGTGCCAGAGATTAACCCGTTATGATTGCGGGGGGTAGCTTATACTTCTGTTGTCCTTGACATCAGGCAAAGCTTTCAGAGAACGATACTGTTTATTATGGAGGGACACAATGTCACACACACAGACACACATAAATGTGCACACACGCATACACGCACCCAGCTGGGGCTCTTAATTGTCTCAGCTCTTTATATAAACCCTGTTCTTCACTTTCTTTGACTGATCATGCACCTAAATAGCAAATTTTTTCACACTGGCTCCTGTCGTCCATCACTTTGGTGGGTCCGCAACGGTTACTGCTCATGCTACTGCTGTCACTCTTCTTTCATGGCCCATTCTTCACAACCAGTGTGTGACTGACAGAGCAGGGCTTACAATACATCCAATCTCCTCAGTATTTAGCTAGAATGAGACTGGAGACAGATGGTGATTTTCAGACCCCATAGGTTGGCAGAGTGTGTATCTGATTATCATGAGATGTGTCACTGGTTTGCCTGGCTGTTACTCTAGGCACCCTAGAGCCAATCTACTATAGAACCTTTGGACAGGTTATGGAACTATTTGTAATTATTATTGCAGACACTTGCTGAGTTTATGTTTAATGGAGGAATTTAATGCACAAATTTCAACATCTGCATGTATGAGTAGTAATGTGCCTTCATTTGATGTAATATGGGATATAGAAAGTCCAGTTATCAAATTCCCATTCAGATAAACAGGGCCACTATTAGCACAATGGGCTCTCACTCTGATCTAGCCATCGTAAATAGAAGAAATTGAAGATCAAAATGGGAAATGTCAGGTAAATCTACTTGGCTCAAGTGATGCAAACATACGGCTATAGATTATGTACCAGTGCTTTATCACTTGTTCGCTTTTGTGCTTAAGGTAAGGTCTTGGATAAGGTAAGGTCTGTGTGGCCATATGCCTATTTCTATGGAATTAAACTTAGATAATTATGCATTTAATTATTTATCTCTGCATCTTGAAAAGATTCAATTTTATAAAAAGCATATTCTAAAACAAACCGCAAGATTGAAAAGGACCCAAGTAGTTAACTAAGTAAGCAACAGGGTTCTTCTCTTTTATACTAATAAAATAATCTCTAACATCTATGAACCTAATGTCAAAACTTTACAGGCAGAGTTTCAGAGAAGTGATTGGAAGAGAAGGAAGCTTGCAATTGGAAAGTGAAAATGTTATTCTCCAAAGGGTGGGTTCCTCCTTTCTAGTGGTTAAGGGCTTGTTTTTTCAACTGTGGAGACATGTACCTTTTTTTAATGCTGCTCAGGGATTCATAGATCCTCTGCATATCCCATCAAAGACATAATACCTCCAGGTCTCAAGTGTTTTGTCGGGTTCGCAGCTCTCACGAGATCGCAAAGATTCTGCTCCAATAAAAGAGTACCACGATTCCCGTTAATTTTTTTAAAGTTGTGTTTGTTAGAAAAACAAATGGTAATATGTTGTTTAAAAATAGAAGTTATCTAAGTACAACTAGAAAGTCACAGATGCAGTGTTAAATTTTAATTGTTTCACATTTTAAGCCTTGAGGGATTTGTGGTACCAGGAAAAATTATGGAAAAACCAGGGCATGCCAAATCCACCCATGCCTATTTGACAGGGTTCAGGGATAATTAGTAAATTATTGCAGACCATTACATAGGCCTGAATATTCCTGAGTATGTATTAATTTGCATTCAAATAGTTCTCGGGTGTCTGACAAAGTTCATAAGAATACTTGCAGTATTGAAGCTTAGGTCACTGTACTGTGTTTGGCTGTGAATTATTTTATTCGAGGAACCAAAACTGTGTGTCTTTACAATGGCTTCTCAATAGGAACAGGAGACAAGAAATCTAGAAGGCAAGAATGGATTAAGAACTGGAAGATGTTCACACAGAGGGTTGCAAGTCACTATCAGAATCTTTTATGAGGAACATTTCACCATTGGACCAAGTGAAAAAAATTGTATTCAAAATACATGACTTGCACTTTGTGCCAGAAGAAACTGAGAAAGGCCATAGAAGGGAAATACAGCTTTGCAACTTCATTAATGTACCAGGATCTTAATACTTGCAGTGAACAGCAGTCAATGCTGAGAAGAGGGAGAGGGGCGCTGAAGAGGCAGGTACATCTTCACGTTGAAACATGCCTTTTATTCTACCTGGAGCGACCTTGCTTGAAGATACCCAGCAGGAGGAGTAAGAAAAAAATCAATCCCTGCTTTCCAACAGTGGGATTACTTTTCTTTGTTTGTCACAAAGTATTGTATTGTATTGTAATTGCATTTATATAGCACTTACTACCCCTGATGAGGCGCCGAAGTGCTTTTTCGGCGAGTAGCACGCTACTCCAGAACCCATACAGGATTAGTGGAGAATTAGTATAGTGAAAATATGAAAGTAATTTGAGTGGTGGATATGTTAGTCAGTTATTTGGATTGAGAAGGATAGTGGAGGGATAGAAGAGGGAAAAAGGTTTGCATTTATATAGCGCTTGCTACCCTTGATGGGGGGTTGAAGTGCTTTTTTCAGCGAGTAGCAAGCTACTCTGGAACCCATACAGTGTTAGTGGTGAATTAGTATAGTGAAATATGAAAGTAATTTGCAGTGAACAAAGTCACACAGCTCGCAAAAGTCAAGTCCTTCTACATCTCCAAAGGACCTCTAAAGAGTTGTTTTTTTTTTCATTTTTAGTGTACTATAAAACTAAGGATTTAAAACTAGCACTTTTCCTCAAATAATAAAAACAAAAAAGTTTTTTTTTTTTTTAAATGTTTCTTTTCAGAACCAACTTCAATGGTAAAAAAATATGTTTGTTTTGTGCTAGTCAGACTCAGAGAAAGTGAATGAAAGAGCAAGAGGCACGCAGAACTCGTCGCTGGGGGCTTCTCCGCAGCGCATTTGCTGTACGCAGCAGGGATTGTCGCAGGGCCTGGCATATGGCAAAGCCCTGGGTCTAACTTGTAATGGTAGCCTACTCCCGCTGTGCACAATTCTGGGCCTTGTGGAATATTACTAGAGGTCTGACAGGAATTTTGTATTGTTCGTCCTCTATAAAAGTTGATGAAAAAGGGGTTTGTTTGACGTGGAAGAACATTAGGAAGTCGCGGGCATTTAAAATTATATTGCCAGTCCCCAACTGAGTAGCTTTTAATGTGACAAAGATTGTAATAATCACTAATACAGTTTTTAATGGTGTAAGTGTAGTTTCATTGCACATTGACAAGAAAGGTGAAGCAGTACTTGTTTACTTCAAGAACACTGAGAGGACCAGAGGCAAATTATACAGTTAACAGAGAGGGGTGGTTGCATGAAGCTGGGTGATTCAATATTTCCAATTATTTTTATGGGGTTTACCTTTTACAGTAAAGTCAGACCACAAACTACTGGTGCAGGTGTTGTCATCTAAAGAAGTGCAAAGGTATTACAGAGAAAAAAACATAAGGAAATCCAAGTCACTGGAACAGACTACGATGTGACAGGAGTCAACGGAACTGCAGAAGTGTGCTCTAGAGTCAATGAATAGAGCTACGTTTTTACTGATTTTTACAGGCAGAAAACATTGTGTTTCCGGTCTGTATTTATTTATTTATTTTTAGTCCTCATTTGCCATTTTTATATTAGGTGTCAGGGGATCCAAGCGACTGCAGCTGACAGAAAGATCTCGGCCTCTCCCCTAAGGGAGGAATGTGAAAACATACCAAGACTTATACGTGCTGCCGACCTGGAACAGACTCCTTTAAACAGGTGCTAAGCGTTGAACCATGATACCAATGAAGGAGGGACTCCTTCCTCCCATTCAAGCTACCTGTATATCATGATGTTAACCATTGGACCAGTGAAAGTAACAAACTCAAACGAAATGAAAGAAAAAGAGAGAAGAAGGAGAAGAAAAAAAACCAGAGAAACCAATCAGTGGCATGCTGTCTTAGCCCAGTTATCCCAAAGGTCCCAGAGCCTCATTCTCTTAGGATTCGCTATGGCTCTGTCCAATGTCACTATTCTCTGTATTGATGTCACCCACTTCACTTCTAGGGAGGGTTGGGCAAAATCCACTTTATACAGAACTCTCTGGACGCAAGGAGAATTAACATAAATACAAGGGCTCTATGTGCTTTTGTGAATGTCCTGTTCCCCTCTCCCTCTAACATCACCCCAAAAATAACCAAAGCCAAGCTCACCTGAACTTCTTGACCCAATATACCAGATAGTGTCATACATACTTTCTGCCAAAAGATCTGGATAGAGGGACACTGCCAGAACATGTGGACTTCATTTGCGTTGACCTCACCACACTTGGGACACCTCTTCTCCACCTGGGTCCCCAATTTCGAAAGTCTCTTGGGCGTCCAATAGGCCTTATGGACTGTAAAGAGATAATTCTTCCTGAGTGGAGCAGACTTTGCATATAGCCATAAATAATACATAGATACTTGCCATATCTGATCAAGGTCTAAAGCCGGAAGTTCCCTCCTCCAGATCGCCACCGGCGGAGCTTGCTCCTCCTCAGATACCTGAATCATCATCCAATACCACTCCGATACCTCTTTTGGCAGAGGGGGACAGGAAACTACATTCGACTCCCAAAATTGATTCCCTTTTCCGTCTTTGCCCAGTGTTTTTGCCCAACTCGTTAACTGGTAATATTTGAATCTTGATACCGTCCCTTCTGATAGTTCCTGTATACGCTGCCAAGAAAAAAGCCTTTGAGGTCTGAGGGACCAGTTGTGAGAGCCCGAAAAAGTGGTGACATCTCTGAGGTGTCTCTCAACAGTTGTCTAAAAATCTTTAAATGAAAAGCCCGATAATACTGAAAGAGATCCGGGCTGACTATACCATCTAATGCCTTCTTCGCTCTAAGTTTTCTCCAAGCGATTCTAGGCCTTTTATTTCCCCAAATAAAACTAGTGAAATCTCCCTGAGCCTTCTTAAACCAATCTTTTTTAAATTCTAGCGGTATGGAGTTAAACAAAAAAGTAAATTTGGGAAGAACGGACATCTTTATCAAATTAGATCTACCTAAGAACGATAGAGGGAGGGTGCTCCAGGCCTGTAGTTGTTTCCGTACACTGGACGCTAAATTATCAAAGTTCACTTTTGCTATATTATCTAAATTTTGCACAATTTGGATGCCTAGATATCTCATGTTATGTCTAATTAAATCAGTTTGGAAATGTGTGTTCCACTGCATTATCTCAGTTTTTTGTTGGTTTATGGCATAACCCGAAACCTTCCCAAAAACCACAAGTGTTTCCCAAATTGCTGAGAGTGATGGAGCTATGTAACCTGTAAAGATCATCAGATCGTCCGCATACAGTCCAATCTTTTTCTCCCAACCTTTACACACAAAAGGGGAGATATTCTTACATGATCTTAATTTTACTGCCAGGGGCTCAAATTATAAATTGAAAAGAAGCGGCGATAGGGGCATCCCTGTCTTGTCCCGCTATCAATGTGTAAAACTTTAGACAGATTACCATTAACTAGCACTCTAGCTGACGGATTCTTATATAGAGCTTTAACAGCTGCCTGAAAAGTCTCTCCTAAATTAAACCTTTGAATCACCTCATACAGAAAAGGCCAGCTAACCCTATTGAAGGCCTTCGCACCATCTAGGGTCATAACCGTCAGTGGGCTGTCATACTCCTTAGCCAAATCAATTGCACCGATTAGCTCGTGAGTCAGTTCATGCAGCTGTCTCCCTTTTATCTTTCTGATCTAAGTGGATCAGAGTTCCCACAATCTTATCTAAACGCTTAGTTAGTATCTGGGAGTAGATCTTATAGTCACTATTGAGCAATGAGATAGGTCTATATGACTCACAAGCCCTCGGATTTTTGTTTGGTTTAAGAGGGATAGTAATGGTGGCAGAGTCCTACGAAGATGGAAGATCATGGTCAGAGACAAAGATGGAATTACAGAGTTGCAGCAAAATAGGAGCTAACTCTTCTTTTAGTATTATATATATCTCATTAGGAAGAGCGTCCGGGCCTGCAGCTTTCCCCTTCTTTAAGCTATTAATAGCTTTAACAACCTCTTCCATACAGATAGGGCTATTCAATTTTTCCCTTTCTGCCTCCTGAAGATGCGGGAGGGCTAAATCTTGAAAAAAAACCTCAATTTGTTCCCTACTCGGAGTTGTATCTTCCGAGTATAAGTCTTGGAAAAACTGTACAAAGGCATTTTCAATTTCACAGTCTTCCGAAATTATTTTACCTGAATTCTGACATTTTAGGTTTTTTATGAAATTCCTGGATTTTGATTAGCTTTGATCTTCCAAGCTAACAGTTTTCCGCACCCCTCCCCATATTCATAATGAGATAGCCTGCTGGCCTCCCATTTCCGCCTTATTATAACCTCCAGAAATTCTGACAGCTTGGATTTTGCTAGTTTTAGTTTTTTCCCACAAGGAAAGCAGATTACAAGACATGTAGTGGATGGGGAACATGGCGGCCGAAAGCTAGTGCCGGTCGCGAGCTCTCATCCGTGCTAAGCGGAAAGATTTCGCATTTTTAAATGTACCTGTGTTAGGGGTCCTGCGTTGTGCTGTGGCGGGGGCCAGGGGGAGATTGGCGGCGGTTCGTGTGATGGCTGGGTCGCTTTCCCGAGTCCCGGTTTCCTTGTCGGTGGTTGTCTTGCATCGAGCGCAACGGAGCCGAGGTCGCGGAGAGGAGTGTGGGCGGAGGCTGCAGCGCGGCTCAGCTGGGGCCGCCGCGTTGCCGCGAGGATCGGCTTCCCAGGAAGAGGGAGTTGCCTGTTTCCAGGTCAGGACTGGGGCCATAACACTTGGCAATTGACACCGCGGGGAGATGTTATCCACAGCCCCCTGATGACCCCGGTAAGGAGAAGGGAGCGGGCTTCTACGAATGTCAATGCCAGTGCTAATACGGAGGCAGGAGGTCAATCTAAACGTAAGGTGGCCACTTTCCCTGATAAGGAAAAAACTAAGGAAGGGTTTGCGTCTGGCGTAAATAGATACACACTAAGGAGTAGGGACATTTGGGGCAGAGGGGAAATTGCTTTGAGTGCTCCAGTGGAAAAGGTTTTCCCCTCAGCTCCTTCGCCTCCCCCGAAAGTTGTAAGCAATAAAATATCCCGAGCCCCCCCCCAATCCCCGCAGCCGTTCCGCGCACCCCTGGCTAAAAAGCCTTCTGCAGAAAAAATACCAAAGAAAGCAAGTACCAAGCCTACGAAAAAGAAGTCAGAAACTATAAAAATAACTCCATCACTCTGCTCTTATTTCAAAGTTCAAACCCAAGCCCAGGGTACCTTAACAGTCTCTCCCTCAGCGGCATTGATACAATCTGCTGAGAGAAGTGCTCTTCCAAAAATTATGGAGGGCCCAGGTTCCACCAAAGTAGGAGGAGACGTACTTCGTTTAGAAAAAAGGTTTGATCCATTGGCAGAAGGAGACCTGTCCCCAGCCCAACATAGCTTTATCCCCAGCTCCATCCCCGTGACCTCGGAGAGTCATTTGCCGGCTCTGGACGGATCACCTACCACGGTTACTAAACAGGTCAATAGTCCTGAGCTGGAGAAGCTTCTATCTACTTTGTTAACAGAGGTAATGGAGAAGTTCGCATTTTCGGAATCAAACCAGCAAAAAATTCAGGGCACCGTGGAGGCCATGGAGGTTAAGAATGACAACCTGGTGGAAAGAGTTGGGGTTTTGGAGGTTTCACTAGAGGACCTTTCCAGAAAGGTGAACGCTAATAAGGGAGAGATACAGAGTCTGAAGAACAGTGAGAAAGATCTGAGAGATAAGCTGGAATCTCTGGAAAATAATGCCAGAAGAAACAACATTTGAATTTTAAATGTTCCTGAGGGCGTTGAAGGGGAGGACATAAGGTGTTTCGTGATCAACCTCCTGAAAGAATTCAACATGAAAATTGATCAGTGCAGCTTAGAGGACGACATTCAAAGAGTTCATAGGGATCCATTCACGAGGCGACCAGGAAAGAAAAACCCCAAAAGGATCCTTGTGAACTTCAAATCCTATACTTTAAAAGAAATAAGTCTTGCAGGCGCCCTCAAAGCAGGAGTCTTTAAAAAAGATGACTGGTCTTTTCGCATAAGATCAGATATTTTGCGTGCTACTCAAGATAGGCAGTGGGAATTGGGTAAATTTATTTAAGAATTGAGGGAAATGGGTGCCACTGCAAATATACGATTCCTCGCTGAGGGTAATGCGAAACAACAAAATGTATAATTTTAGGGACCCAACCGAAGTTACCATGTTCATGGACCAGATTAAAGCACAACAAATACAATCCTCAGTCTTTCCGCTATGGCACAGTGAGAGAGCTCATATGAGGCAAATAACATCAGTTTACCTCTAGTTAACAGGGAGGGTTCCCCGGGGTGGTGGGGGGGGATATCAGTAAGGGGGGAAAATTCACAAGGAGATGTAAATAAAAAAAATTGCACCGGGTGGGGGAGCATGTGGGAAAAAATGAAAATAAATTGTCCTCTTTTGCACATTTCAGACCAGGATTCTCTTTTCAGTTAGGCACGCCTCTTAGTCTGATTGGAAGAATTAGGCTTTTACGCATTCATTATCAAACCTATTGTCTAATATATGATAAATTCAGATAAGCCTAGGCTTTTAAAGATCCTATCCTGGAACGTTAATGGTCTCACGGTTCCTGCAAGAAGTAGAAACATTTTAGAGTATTTGAGAATTAAAGATATAGATGTCTTCTTCATTCAGGAATCGCATTTAGCCAAAGAAGAATGGCCTGAGATCCTAAGGGGTCAGCAATGGATCGAGCACTGTATATATACTTCTCAGTCCTGTACGGTGAAAGGGGTGGTCCTTCTTTTTAAAAAACCATTCAATCTATATTGGGGTACTGTGTTGTAGATCCATTAGGCAGATGGGTAATAGTTAAGGCAAAAATATTCGATGTTTGGTTGGCTTTAGTGGGTTATTATAGCCCTAACCTAGACGACCCTGCACCCGTACGTGCCCTATTATTGCACTTAGTAGATATAGGTGACCCTATCATAGTGGGGGGAGACTTCAATGTTTGTCTGGAACCAGTGCAAGACACAACCTCTAGGAGGGCAGCGATGTCAACCCCTAATGTAGGGGGGCCTTGAAACAATTGACAGCTGATACAGGTCTTGTAGATATATGGAGGACAATGAGCGATAGGGTTGAGACAGAAGGAGGAAACTTTACCTTCCACAAGAAAAAACATGGCCATCATTCCAGGATAGATTTTTTTCTGGTAGATTCAACTATCAGTAAAAACATCAGGAAAGTTTTGCATGTTCCCGAACATTTATCTTATTACTCTGCGGTATCCCTTGAGATCATGTTCAGAGACAAAGCTCCGCTGCGACGATGGACACTTAATCGTACATTGCTTTTAGATCCTCTGGTTGTGGAAAACCTCAAAGCGGCCACAAAGGAGTTTTTTCTTTTCCACCTCGATTCAGCCCCCTTAATTACTGTTTGGGATACATATAAGGTGTTCCTTAGAGGCTTCCTATCCAGTTTAAGTTCTGCCCATAGCAAGAAGTTCAGGGAGGAAATTAATACTTTTGAAGCCTCCATAAAAACCTTGCAAGGTGATCTGGCATAGACTTCCACCCCTTTAAGTATAGATCAAATCGGGCAAAATCTAAAACTAGCAAAATCCAAGCTGGCAGAATTTCTGGAGGCTGTATTTATTTTTATAAGTCGAAAAATACAGATAATTTGGCTTCTTTTGAGTGACTCTCCATGTTGAAATTAATTAATTTCAGGACAATGTCTGTAAATATTGGCAGCATGGGGAGCTACAAAGCTGAACGAGATTTACTTAAATTACTGCATATTTCAACATGTATTTGTGCTTGTTAGAAACGGGGTAGCGTGGTGCGGAGCGGGTAGGCCAAACTCGGAGGCATTGTGTAAGCATCTGCGCAGCACACTCACAGGCGACACACTGGGCACACTACAAAAAGAGACCACACCAGGGGGCCTATTAGGATGGCGGGCGGAGACACGACCGCGGTGCCGGCGGTGGCGGTAACACCCATTTACCGCACGCCGCCAGCGGTCTCCACGCCCGCCATATTAGGATGGCCACACATTGCACATTTCCCGCCCGCTGCGGTGCGACGCCGACCGCCATCAAAGTGCGCCCGCCACCGCGGCGGAGTGAGCCAATCACCACACACCGCCGTGCGGAATGACGTCCCGTACGCCGAAGATATCACGATGCCGGAAACATGGCAGCGCACCGCGACGGAGAAACCGCACAGCGAAAGACGGCGGAGACATCACAGCGGAGACAGAAAAGAAACACCCGGGACACACCGCGATGGATCCTGCCCTACACGCCTTCCCGGTGCTGTACATGATACACCACCTGCAAGTTATCCACCGCCGCGGACGCCTCCGCAGGTACGTACAGACACAACAGTGCAAGTAACACAATACACAGATCCAGGGTGGAAAAACATCGCATGGGAACCCCACACACCCCTGTGGGACAGGCACACAGCCATCACTGCACACACACATGTCCCACCTGTGACAAAAACATCTCGCCACATACTGCCCACCCATGTACCGCATTCATGAACAAATGTCCCGGTTACGTCACCGCCGCGGTCAGTGTGCATGAAACCATGCACACAACGCAGAGCACAGGGCCAGCGCATGCCAAGGGCACCGTACAAATCGCACAGAGCCACAACTCCATCCACAACACACCAGCTACCTCCCTGAAGGGACACAACATGTGCCTCCCAAGTGCCACTCCTGCACAACAACCACACAACTACAGCCACACCATGCCCCACGTCCCAACAACTGCATATACAGCCACAGCAGGACCCTTTGCAAAGGAACACATAGCACAGAAGCCCAGGCCCCAGCCAACACACACACCACAACAACATCACACACAAGCCAAGAACACTGAGGCCAGGCACAAAATGTACACACACACAGATGAGGACCAAACACTTCACTGCACACACTACCTGACAAGTCACACACACACACACCACCCTGACTCACAGCTACATACACACACCACATGCCAGCAGTAATGGAGGACAACATATAGGAAAGCCAAAGTGAGGTGCCCACAAATGGAAGGGCAGTGACACAACCATCAAGCATGTGTGATGCTCATGCAAGACAAGACACATGTGAGAACACACACAGCCCATCACAGCACACATGGCTGACACAGTCAGTCAACACAAACCACGGTCACCCCAATGCAACAACTCCTGGAGACAGCAAGGACACCCATGTATAGGCACAGGGATGTAAGGAAGGCCCTGAACTCAAACACTGACCAGCCACACATAGGCATCCAAATACTGGACAAGACAATGTCTGCTGCACAACACACAGTGACACACTACATGACAGCCAAGCACAAGTAGGATATGTCACACATACCTCCTCCCACAACAGCAACACACAATACTGCCATGTGCACAAAACACAACCACAGGGCTAAACAAGTACACATACAGGCACACCACTCCAGGGTCACACATGGCAGTAGTTGACAATGCAGGTGCACACACATCCACAGTCACAACCAAGTCACCCCCTTCACACCATACACTTCTCCACCACCCAAGTGCACACATTGGAAGTAAGCCATGGGACCTGGATAACTCATCACCACAAGATGTCCATACACCGACACTGATTGGCACACAGAAAGGAAGCTCACACAGACCCCATGACCCTGGCCTGCCTGCTGCCTGTAAGCCTGTGCCCAAACTCCCACCCTGTGCTGCCATTGCCCACAAACCTGACATGTGTCCACCATAGATAACATGAGCCAAGAAGGAAGATGACAACAAGATTTCATTGCCAACCACCTGCACTGCACCCATAAGTATCACAGTCATGTAGAAATGAAGTGCCTCCCACCCCTGCAAAAAAATGAAATGTGAGACAACCCATTGGCAATGTTGAAGTGGCATACTGAGCCTGTGACACAGTAAACCATGCACACACAGAAACAACTTTATTCAGGAAGGACACTGACACAACTCACTGCAGGACCAACTGTGTTTATTCACAATTTGCATATAGAGACAACAAATTTGGGCAACAGCAAAGCCAGTGGGCATTTCAATATGCACAGTATTTACATGAAAAGCTGCACAGGCAGGGGGCAAACAGCAGTGAAACACAAGGCAAGTACAATGTGCAGAGTAGTTACATCAGAAGCTGCACAGGCAAGGGGCAACCAGCAGTGAACAACAAGGCCAGTGGCCAGTCCAAAGTGCAGGTGAGGTACATGAGATCCTGCACAGGCAAGGGGCAAACAGCAGTGAACAGCAAGGTCAGTGGCCAGTCCAAAGTGCAGGTGAGGTACATGAGATCCTGCACAGGCAAGGGGCAACCAGCAGTGAACAGCAAGGCCAGTGGCCAGTCCAATGTGCAGGTGAGGTACATGAGATGCTGCACAAGCAAGGGGCAAACAGCAGTGAAACACAAGGCAAGTACAATGTGCAGAGTAGTTCCATCAGAAGCTGCACAGGCAAGGGGCAACCAGCAGTGAACAGCAAGGCCAGTGGCCAGGACACAGTGCAGGTGAGGTACATTAGAAGCTGCACAGGCAAGGGGCACACAGCAGTGAACAGCAAGGCCAGTGGCCAGTCCAATGTGCAGGTGAGGTACATGAGATGCTGCACAGGCAAGGGGCAAACAGCAGTGAACAGCAAGGTCAGTGGCCAGTCCAATGTGCAGATTAAGTCCATGAGAAGCTGCACAGGCAGGGGGCACGCAGCAGTGAACAACAAGGCCAGTGGCCAGTCCAAAGTGCAGGTGAGGTACATGAGATCCTGCACAGGCAAGGGGCAACCAGCAGTGAACAGCAAGGCCAGTGGCCAGGACACAGTGCAGGTGAGATACATGAGAAGCTGCACAGGCAAGGGGCAAACAGCAGTGAACAGCAAGGCCAGTGGCCAGTCCAAAGTGCAGGTGAGGTACATGAGATGCTGCACAGGCAAGGGGTAAAAAAACAGCAGTGAACAGCAAGGCCAGTGGCCAGGACACAGTGCAGGTGAGGTACATGAGATCCTGCACAGGCAGGGGGCACACAGCAGTGAACAGCAAGGCCAGTGGCCAGTCCAAAGTGCAGGTGAGGTACATGAGATGCTGCACAGGCAAGGGGCAAACAGCAGTGAACAAAAAGGCAAAGACATTGTGCAGAGTAGTGACAACAGAAGCTACACAGGGAATGTATGCAACTCTACCATGCCATGCCCAGCAACAGAGTAATAGGCCTGACAATGGGCATCACACGCACCCCTGTGGACAGACAGGTGTGTGAGGGTGACCACCACGCAGATGGGACTGTCTGTCGGACTTGGAGCTGACTGTGTGTTGGGGTCAGTTGGAAGACTGCCCTGGGCAGTGGGAGTAACAACTGTGGAAGAGCCAACTGTGCATGTGGTAGCTGGGGGCTGCTTGGACCAGGTGGGGTGGTGGCCCGGGAGGTGGACTCATGCCCTGGTGAGACACAGTGTGTGCCGGAGATTGTGGAGGGGTGCCTCTCCACTTCTTGGGGATCCTGAAAGGCTTTCCTGTCTGGGGATTGAGGGGAACTGGGGCAGACACAACAGGTGACCCCAACACCAAAGCTGATTCTGGTGTGGATGGTGACCCTCCCTCTGGGGACATGCTGGATCCCGCTGTGCGCTTGCCTGGTGTTTGCCGCCACCCTGCCTGCCTCTGTCCACCAGCTTTGCCCCCTACAGTGTCCTCCCGTGCTGGCTTCACAGGGCTTGGGATGGGAGTGGAGGTCAAGGATGGATTATCCATGGGGCCCTCATCCTGTGTAATGTTTGCAGGCAACACCTTCTCAGTGGGTGTGGAAACTGTCATTTTGCCTCTGCGAGACGTCTTTGGGACAGGGGAGTCTTTGGCAGGGGAGGAAGGTGAGGCCTGTGACCCTGATGCTTTTATCTTTGCTTTGTGGCCCTTGCTGTCGCCTGATGGGCTTTTCTCTCTGCGCTCTGGGGTGGCCTTACTCTTATGTGGGGATGGTGTCTGCGCCCTAGTACGCTTGGGCTGCTGCTGCTCCCTGTGTGCTGCGGGTTCTGTATCGGGACTTTGGAGTCCGTTGAGCATTGTCACTGTCGTCAGAGGTGCACAGTGACACGGGGCCAGACCGAGTGCTGGGAGCCGCTCCATGACTATGTGCCTGTTGCAGGGCTGCTGTCACAGTTGATGACAAGGACTGCACAGTCCGGTGTAGCCCACCTACGTCGGAATGTAATCCCTCCATGAAAGCTATAACCTGCCCCAACTTTTTGTCATGCTCTTGGAAGGCATTGAGAAGTGCTGTCTGCCCCACACACAGCTGGCGCAATAGCTCGACTGCTTCTGCACTGAGGGCAGCAGGGCTGACATGGGCTGGGGCAGCTGTGCCTGGGGTGAAGGTGACTCTTCCCTTCCTACTCGTGCGGACACGGGCAGCACCAGTGGAGGTTGAACGGAGGCTGGGCACTGGACGCTGTGTGGCGGAAGAGGAGGCCGAGTCCCCGTTCCCTGTACCCCCCAACATGGATGTGTCACCGCTGGCGTCAGATGAGGTAGAGCTTTGTGTCTCCGGCTGTGAATCCTCTAGCAGACTCCTGTCCCCCTCCTCGGCGCTGGTCACATCTGTGTCAGTCTGCTCCGGTGCGGCTGTTGCACTGGAAGCCTCACCACTGGTGTCCGTCCCCTCTCCCTCTGCACATACGGGAGCTGCTGCATAGGAGAGAGAAGTACTGTGAGATGAGTGGCATCAACAGAACTAACACGTGCCAATACATCTGCATCCTAGAAAGAGGTGTGCAGCACATTGCATGCCACCCTGTGCACACATATATCTTGCCACCCAAAATTTCAACACAACGGTGCATGTCCGCCACACATCCTGCCATAAGTGCCCCAGGTGACTCACACAGCACACCATCATGCAGTTGGCTCACATCAGACACAGCCCCAAAATGGCCTGTGCACACACACTGCCCCGATGTTGGCAAGGATGAACACCACGACATGGTGCACATCACCTACATGTGTGGAGCAGTAGGGGACCACACAGACTACAACATACCAGCCCACAATGACCCTGCACACATGCCATCCACCATATCGAGTCCATGGGCACATCTACTGTTGCACATTGGCCTCAGATGTCTGACTGGCAGACATCTGAGGTCTGGAATGCACGCATTCATTGAAACGCATTCACAGTTGGCACACTGGCATTCCCATCCATCTGAATTCACACACTACCCCACAGCAGAAGGTACCTGAAGGCCACAACTCCAAATGTAAGAGAGATGCACAGTGCTAAAACTCACTTCATGAAGCACCGTTTGGGCAAAAGCATGGCACATACACCCAGCACAGAGCCCACTCCCAAAACATTGCACCACACAACCAACGTCACACAGCTGACAATTTGCACACTCTGTAGACACATGCACCCACTCCCAGCCAAAGGCAGCCTGCAACACATACTCACCCCTGGCTCGCTGCTGATGCTCCTTCAGTTGTCTGTCCAGCTCAGGTTGTGTGACAGCCAGGATGCGGGCCATTAGTGGTGTCATGCTGCGCCTAGCCAACCTGCCAGTCCGAGGGAGCAGCCCCAGCGTCATCTCGGCCACGTTCTTGCTCAGCCGGCAGATGTCGTCCCACCTTTTATGACAGTGGGTGCGCCTTCGGTTTGACACACCCAGATCCCGGACTCTGGAGGCAATGGCCCTCCACACGGCTTTACGCTGGTGGACCTTCAGCTGCAGGCATGGGAGACAAGAGGGGTGAGGTTCCAGTGACACAGTGCACAATGACAACACAACGAAAATGCAGTAGCACGACAGTGACTCATCCAAAACTCCAGCTACAACTGTCACATAGCCAACAATTGCTGTGAACATGGTGCAATGTCATTGGTCAATCAGACGTACAGGCATGCATGTTCGATGGTGGACACAGTACCTCCACACCCCATTCACATGCAGGATACCAACACAGCAAGCAACGTGTAGTCTGGCCGCAGCTACTGTCTGCAGTTACCTACAACTACACATAGAGAAGATAGCAAAACATGTGTCTTGTTGTTGGCCTCACTGTGTCCAACACTGCGCATTCCTAAGTGTCCTAGCCCTGTGAAAGCCTCACTGTGTCCTGGAACTCACATAGAGTGACAACAACTGTCATACACACACCCTTCTCCCACGCCTGCTCCTGTGCAATCTACATGGCAGAGATGGGACTTAGATGAAGAGGCGTGACCCAAACACACATGGAACACACTGTACATGCAGTGATGTGGACATGTGGCATTCGGCGGGGACTGTGCAGGGCAGGTGGACTGACACTGAGTGGGTTAATTGGGAGCAACACAGCCATTCACACAAATGATAACTGGCCAGACTCCTGCATCACCAAAATGCAGCTGCACTGTATGGCTGACACTACAGGACATGTCCCTCTACTCAGGATAGGCATGCAGGGTAACGTGTGAAAGAGCCCACCAAGCCCTTCCCGCTGTAGTAAACATGATAGGCAGTGCATGTCAGAGCCCCACAACCACTGACACATACCGAAGCACCTCCACCCCACGTGTGCACACCCTGCACTCTCACTCACAGTCTGGGAGACTTACCACGACTTTAGGGCCGCCATAAAGCCTTGGGTACTGTGCAAGCACCCCGTCTACCAGGACCCCAAGCTCCTCACTGGTGAAGGGACTGGCACGGATCTTCTGAGTCCTCGACATCACAATGGGCATGTGGCAGCAGCAGCACATTGAGGGTGGCAGCCAGCAGTCCCTTGAGGCAGCAGCAGCAGGTGGAGGGTGGCAGCCAGCAGTCCCTTGAGGCAGCAGCAGCAGGTGGAGGGTGGCAGCCAGTAGTCCCTTGAGGCAGCAGCAGCAGGTGCAGGGTGGCAGCCAGCAGTCCCTTGAGGCAGCAGCAGCAGGTAGAGGGTGGCAGCCAGCAGTCCCTTGAGGCAGCAGCAGCAGGTGGAGGGTGGCAGCCAGCAGTCCCTTGAGGCAGCAGCAGCAGCAGGTGGAGGGTTGTCAGTCAGCAGTCCCTGGTAGCTGTGGGAATGTGGTGCACCCTCCCACACATATATAGACCCCTGGGGCTGTGTCAGTGGTCCCAGGGTGCTGCAATTGGTGTACCAGGTCTGCCTCATTCAAATACATCCAATGTCCGCCTCCGCGGTGGCGGTGCACGCCTACCGCGATTTTCAAACTCGCATCAGGCTACCGCGAGGCTGCTTCCCATTGGCTGCAAGGGCATGGTCCATGCCGGTGACACACCGTAGGGTGCATGTGCGTGCTACCGCGGTGGTGCATCTTTTGAATGCCTCCAGTGACCGCCTCCGCGGGGGTGGTGCACGCCTACCGCGATTTTCAAACTCGCATCAGGCTACCGCGAGGCTGCTCCCCATTGGCTGCAAGGGCATGGTCCATGCCGGTGCCACACCTCAGGGGCCAGGCGGTAGGCACCGCCATATGTCTGCCAGACAGTGCCTGGAGTGACCGTGATTTGGGTAGCGGTGAATGGTGACCGCCATTGTCACATACATATCTGGCGGTGTCACCCGTGATCGTGCCTGGGTTATGGGCGGTGCCACACCTCAGGTGTCAAGCGGTAGGCACCGCCATATGTCTGCCAGACAGTGCCTGGAGTGACCGTGATTTGGGTAGCGGTGAATGGTGACTGCCATTGTCACATACATATCTGGCGGTGTCACCCGCGATCGTGCCTGGGTTATGGGCGGTGCCACACCGCAGGGGCCAGGCGGTAGGCACCGCCATATGTCTGCCAGACAGTGCCTGGAGTGACCGTGATTTGGGTAGCGGTGCATGGTGACCGCCATTGTCACATACATATCTGGCGGTGTCACCTGCGATCGTGCCTGGGTTATGGGCGGTGCCACACCACAGGGGCCAGGCGGTAGGCACCGCCATATGTCTGCCAGACAGTGCCTGGAGTGACCGTGATTTGGGAAGCGGTGCATGGTGACCACCATTGTCACATACATATCTGGCGGTGTCACCCGCGATCGTGCCTGGGTTATGGGCGGTGCCACACCACAGGGGACAGGTGGTAGGCACCGCCATATGTCTGCCAGACAGTGCCTGGAGTGAGCGTTAATGGAGTTGTGGAGTAGCTGTGCTGCACCTAACGTGTCCTCCAGCTCTCTGCATAGGACAACATGTACAGTGCCCAGTGTCTCAACAATTGAAGGGTCCTCATGAGGGCAAATGCACAAAAGGGATATGTCACTCCACGTCACCAACACATACCATATATGGGTCGCCAATACATTGCATGGGCACATACACTCGCACATGTCACATGTGCTGTGTAATGAAATGTAGACTGTCCAGTTAATGTGTTTCATAGCATATGTAGATAATGGTCAATGTCTGTGTGTGCAATGTAACGCACAATGTCGTCTCATTTACTGAACTAGGGGCATCAGCAACTGGCACATTGTCCAATGCACATGTACACACGTGTCCCCCACGCTCAGCCGGTGGTCAGTGTGTCGTTGTAGTGTGCCATGTGCAACCTGTTTTGGTAGGTGTATCAGGGCCAGCAACATGGTGTGTTCGGGTAGTATTGCAATTAGTAACATATGCTGGGGGTCATACTCACAGGTATGCACACATATCTGTTAGTATATCACACTGTGCATGCGAATGTGCCGGAGGGGTGCACAGATAATTGCTGCTGGTAAGGGGACAGGTGTACGAGTAGTGTGCCTGATGTGTACCTACTTGTGAAGTGCCCTGTCGGTTAATGGTGCATGTTGTAAGACTTGGGAATGTGTCTGTCGAAAAAATGTATGTGATACACATTTCATGGTCTTCTGCATTGACATCTGTGCACTGTGATCTGTCCTAGGAGGAGGAGGCACAATATCCATCGTCCGTTCACAGTCCTGGCAGACATGGAGAATGAGGATATAATCCGCAAATTCAGGCTGGACCGACAAACCCTGCAGAACCTATGTGCCATGTTGGAGCCCCACCTGCAGCCACGTCGGACATATCCAACAGCTTTCACCGCAACATCTAAGGTGATGGCATGCCTGCATTTCTTTGCAACAGGCTCATTCCAGCACACGGTCGCAAGTGCAGGCGGGATGTCACAGCCGATGTTCAGCATGGTGCTGAGGGATGTCCTGTCGGCCATGATGCTCTACAAAGACAAATATATCCATTTTCCCAGGGGGCCTGAGTTGGTGGCTGTGAAGGGCGATTTCTATGCCCTTGGACATATCCCCCATGTCATTGGTGCAATTGATTGCACACATGTTGGGCTTGTGCCACCACAGGCCCGTGAACAGGTTTACCGCAATAGGAAGCATTCACACTCGGTAAATGTTCAAGTGGTGTGCCTGGCGGACATGATCATCTCACACGTGTGTGCCAAGTTTCCGGCTCAGCCCATGATGCCCACATATTGCGCAGCAGCATCGTTCCTCAGCTGATGGCCAATCTGCTTCCTGAGCGTGCATGGCTTGTGGGTGAGTATGCATAGTGGATTAGAGTGGTGTGTGTGTGACATGCTGTTGTGTTGCATTTTGGGACTGCAAGGTTAATCTGTGTCTCTCACACCCAGGTGACTCGGCATATCCAAACCGCCCATGGTTGCTGAGCCCATTGCGGAATCCCGTCACGCCAGCTGATGTGCGATACAATGATGCCCATGGGAGGACACAGCGTGTGATAGAACGGACATTTGGTCTCCTAAAATCAAGATTTCGGTGCCTGGACCGTACTGGAGGTGCCCTTATGTACTCACCAGGGAAGGTGTGTCAGATAGTGGTGGCATGCTGCATGCTCCACAACCTGGCCATTCGCAAGGCAATACCCCTGATCCTGGATGACGATGATGAGCAGCCAAGGCCGCCGCCTGCAAATCAACCCAGATCCAGTGACGAGGGCAGTGGAGAGGAGGAAGGGGTCAACATGTGTCGACAGCTCATCACCCGCTACTTCACTTGAAGGTGAGTGACGATGTAGAAGGGACAAAATGGTCTGATGGTGTTGCTGTTGCTGTGTGGGTGTATGTGAGCTTGCTGACTGCAGCTTGGTGTTGACTCATTGCTTCCTGCCAATGTATGTGTGATTGGTTAGTGTGATACAGAATGTCTCTATGGTGACTGTTGCTCTGTGTAAAGTTTGTAGATCTGAGTACCTTGTTGACAAGTGTTGTGTGATGTGTGCAATGCCACACCCATACAAGTGACTCTTGTTCTGCGGTTTTCCCTAGGTCCCTTCAGCATCTCACTTGTTACCTACATTCCATTCCCCTGGACCATGTCCTACACGGTGAAGGCTGCACATCCTGTATTAAAGATGGAGCAGAAACAACAACATGTGTGTAAGGTGTATTTATTTACAACTGTGACATGCGAGGGTGGAGAAAATGTGAAGGGGGGAATTGAAGAAGTGAGTTGACAGTCATAGTAGATGAGATACTTGAGTAGTCCCCACAATGATGTGGAGACCCAGTCCAACAGATAGATGCCATTCACATGGCAGTGTGGTGAAGGATAGTCCAAAAGGTCAATGCAGTGGTGCAGTGGTCTGCCATCATGGCTGGCTCTGGGACTAGCGTTTGGCAGGTGCTTTGGCACGTGAGGCCCCTGGCCTTTCCTTGGACGGCCCCTCTTGCGCTTGACTGGAGGGGCCACTGCTGCAGGGGCAGTGGTGTCTGAGGACTCACCCCCTCTGTGGACGCAGGGGAGGATGATGAAGTGTCATCCTGCTGCCCAACAGGGGAGGTGGAGGGGTAGAATGTTGCGCTTGCCTGTCCCTCAGAACCGCCACTAGCTGCCCCAAGAGGTCCACAATCTGTCCCATGCGTGTGTCCATGGACCTCAGCAGCAGGAGGTGCTCCTGAGATTCTTCCTCTAACCGGCCCATTCGTCCCTGGGCCTGTTGGTAGGCCCCAAGGACTCTGTCGATGTGGCCCAGGGCTTCCGTCCCAGGATCAGTCCCCCTCTGCATGAACCTGTCCCGACCAGCTGCACTGCTGCCACGGTCTTGTCCGGTCCTCACATTGGCCCGCTGCATCCTCTCCCTGGCCTCCGCAGTCGATGTGGTGGGCTGCTCAACCCCTGGGGCAGGGAGGGTGTTGCGGACAGCTGTGGTGGTGGTGGTGGTAGTGGTTGACACACAGGCCGTGACAGCTGCTGTCAGAGGATGGTCAGGGGCTGCAGCTGATGTGGTTGGGGGGACAATGGGTGCCTGGGACTGGTTGCGGCCTGCCACACCAGATGGGCCAGCGTGGAGCTCCTCATCCAAGGAATCCAGGGAGTCCTCATCCAGTTGTCTCTGTTCCGGGGGGACTGGCTCTGCAGGGTGGTGTCATCCTCTGCAGTGAGTTCTTGGTCACCTGTGGGTCAGATGAGAAATGGTCATTGTGTTGCACCCATCAAAGTTTGTGTTAGCAGTGTTACATCAACTGTTTGTACATCCAGCAGTTGTTCACTGTACAAATTTGCATTGACCGACATCCAGTGATGCATTACAAGCTGTTGTGGTACATGCATTACTTGTCCATATTGGGAGTTGTCAAGACATGACATGCACAATATAATTTTTTATTCAATAATCAAGGAGAGAGAGAGGACTAGATAGCTAGTCCGTATCCCCGGGTTTATTATATGTAATCAAAAGAGACCAGCCTATTAGTGACTAATACAGGACTCAGGACTGAATGGGGATGGGGAAAACTATTTAGTTTTTTTGTAAAGCCCTCACCCACCAACCTAGTTGGTGGCATGCTTCATCATCGGGCCCACCCAGTGACACCAAATGTGTCCCGGGTGTGCTTCAACGCCTGTGTAGCAGCGGAGCTGGTATATTGCTGAGTGTGCGATGTGGGGTGACGTGAATGTGAAAATTTTAAAACTATACAGTGGTCCCAGTACCCAAGGGGGTTAACTTTTAATATCTGGGCCTCTGTTAGCATTAAAAGCAAGGCAATGGATGTGGGTGGAGCAAGTGTTAAGAACTCCTACATCCGGTGTGTGGTCTACATGTTTCAGCCAGGCCTTTCTTTAAAACTGGCTTTCCTCAGGACCGAAAGGTATGTGTAAGTGCGTTTTACACTTATAGTGAGTGTGTGGTTAAAAATGTGTTGCACGCGCTAAGGTGCCCTATGTGTGGGAGGGGATTCCCTCTCCAAGCATTACTGGACGTACAACATGTATAACAAACAAACATACAGAAGAGAGTATAAGCATAATAGCATGAGTCACATAAATACATATTTGCCGGTAGCGATGTGCATGGCTGGCGGAAAATCGCGGCAAAAGTGGAACCGCACTGGTGGTGCGGTTTTGGGTGAATTATCGAATTATGCGCTGATACGTGTAGTGGGCTAGGAAGCGTAAGTACACACGCGTGTGGGAAGTGGACACGCTCAAAGGGTAATCACTGAAACCAGCCATTAACTCCATTCTGAACACTTGGGGTCTCCCAAAAATCACAGGACACTACCCGTGCAATGACTGTAGTGTATGCCACCTCACTAAACATTCTAAGACACTCGACTTAGAACCAGGAAAAGTCTGGACACAGTCAAATCACACAAATTGTAACTCAACTAACGTCGTTTACCTCATCACATGCCCATGTGGCTTCCGTTACGTGGGGATGACGACACAGAAGGTGAAAACCAGAGTGGTTGAACATCGCAGCACAATAAGATGCAAAAAGAACATCAGCAGGTTCACTGACCATTATTTACAACATGGCCACACCCCCAATGACATGACTTGGACAGTGATCGAGCAATTTGATCACAACCGATGCAACAATGATAAAATTCTACTGACTAAAGAACAACGATGGATTTATCGTCTGTCCACGCAACATCAGGGATTGAATGATTCCATCCCGTGGTGCTCTTTGAGAAGTTAACACATCTCTTGGAACCCACATCGCTGAGTGAGGCTTATCCTTGGCCCTTGCACACATAGTGATTCCCTTTACCTGCGCCTCTGTTAAACTTCACCTTTTGGGGCCTTCGGCCCCCTCTGATAGGATCCTTTTGGCAATGAGTCCGTCAGCGCTCTTAGAACTTCGCGCTGTGGACCCCATCCATTTTGTAATCCCCAACTTTTTAATTTTCAAATCCCTGTTTTGCCTCTCTATCGTTTGTTCTCCTGTGCCTTAGTGAGCACTAACAGCGCCCTGTATCCATGACAACGCCCACCGCGCGCGCGTAGTCTCTCTTCCTTGTTTTCCCTTCAGGGACGCTACTCACAGTGCCGGAGAAACTAGTTACAGCTGAGCACGCCGAAAAGGATTCTTAAACCCCAGCACCACAAGGACCTTTTCCTACGGAGATCCGCGACAGCACAACAGGTTTCCAAAGGGTCCTGATCCGCAAAGTCGTGAGTAGAGCGCTTAACTCAACTTTGACCGGGTAAGCTTCTCTTTTACAGGTTCCTAACGGCCCTCGGGCCACCCCCATTCTCATTACAGGGTCAGAACCTCTGCCGGATATCTCTACAGGGGCAAATGCTGCAAATCGTTAGCGTAAGGTTACCCTTTGAGCGTGTCCACTTCCCACACGCGTGTGTACTTACGCTTCCTAGCCCACTACACGTATCAGCGCATAATTCGATAATTCACCCAAAACCGCACCACCAGTGCGGTTCCACTTTGCCGCGATTTTCCGCCAGCCATGCACATCGCTACCGGCAAATATGTATTTATGTGACTCATGCTATTATGCTTATACTCTCTTCTGTATGTTTGTTTGTTATACATGTTGTACGTCCAGTAATGCTTGGAGAGGGAATCCCCTCCCACACATAGGGCACCTTAGCGCGTGCAACACATTTTTAACCACACACTCACTATAAGTGTAAAACGCACTTACACATACCTTTCGGTCCTGAGGAAAGCCAGTTTTAAAGAAAGGCCTGGCTGAAACATGTAGACCACACACCGGATGTAGGAGTTCTTAACACTTGCTCCACCCACATCCATTGCCTTGCTTTTAATGCTAACAGAGGCCCAGATATTAAAAGTTAACCCCCTTGGGTACTCGGACCACTGTATAGTTTTTAAATTTTCACATTCACGTCACCCCACATCGCACACTCAGCAATATACCAGCTCCGCTGCAACACAGGCGTTGAAGCACACCCCGGACACATTTGGTGTCACTGGGTGGGCCCGATGATGAAGCATGCCACCAACTAGGTTGGTGGGTGAGGGCTTTACAAAAAAACTAAATAGTTTTCCCCATCCCTATACAGTCCTGAGTCCTGTATTAGTCACTAATAGGCTAGTCTCTTTTGATTACATACAATATAATTTTTTGACATTGACAGTCTCATGTTGGCATCCTGTTATTGATCAATCATATGTCATCCATTTACGCGTATGTGTCACTTGTTGAGCCCTTGCAGCGGTTTACTCTGCACAGTGAGTGAACATTGTAGTTTCATGCATACCTTTTCAATGTGGTGTAGATATCTGTATTTGCAATTCCAGAAATGCTTAAGTTTGCTTTAATTAGATCCTAGGTGGTCTGGACCACTGCTACTGTCAGATGGCATGTAGTGGTGTGCATGGTTGTGCTCGGAGTTCCATCTACATGTGTTTCAGACATTCACACTTTGGTTGCTGTCACAGTTTCATTTTCTTAGGTGTGTGCACACTATGGTTGCCATTGTTATCTGGGTGTGCAGTTGTGCATTGAGAGGCCTGGTGTCCTATGCCAACATGTTTTTTTAAATGCCTATCTGGCTGCATGTTGTGGCTGTTGATATGTTGTGTTTGCTGTGTTTTCCTTGTATTTGAGAGACCTCTCTGTGTGTGTATGATGAGGGCTTCCATTTTGGTCCAGTGTGGGACAAGTCAGCATGATATGTCCACATGCCAGTTCTTTTGAAGTGTACATTGCAATGACTGACACATGCATGTTGGTGCAAGGAAGTAATGGGTCTTGTGTGCTGGCGGTCAGGTGGGCCCGTGTGAGTTGTTGTGCAAGCTTCCCAGCCCCACACACCCCGACCTGTGAGATGCGGTTACCTACCTGTGAGTTGGGTGGGTAGCATACATTGCCTGCCACATGCTTCTTATTGGGGGTGTAGTGTCCCATCCTCCATAGTGGTGGAACAGCATGCATGTTGCATTTTGTGGGACGGATAGCCAAACACACTACACCGTCTCACTGTGAAGATGGCTAACTACCGTTTGAGGTGAAGGTGAGCAATGACATGGCTATGTGACTTGATAGAAATCTTTGGATGGAATGTGCGTGTGGTGAGCATGATGTGTGTGTGGCTTTTTGTAACCATTGATTTCAGATTACATTTGGTCATGGGGTATATCCCCCCATCACTGTTGTCCCAGCTATCTGGCTGTGGGGTTCACTCCCCGACATTTGAAGGCACAATAGGGCAAGGGGTATAGTCTCGTAGCACAGTGGTGACATACAGCAGGGTGAAGATCTCACCCAGCATACATTTCCACACTGTCATGGTTTCATGGTATTTGTGGACCTGAGAACATGAGCACAGTACTGGTGAAGCAGTTGTTCCAGGGCATCCATACACTGACATGTTGTGGTCAACAGTGGTGTGTGTGTGAGATGTACTCAGCCCTGTGCAGACAATGGTTGCTTTTGGGGCCAGACTATACCAGCACTGTTCAGACAGACAGTGTGAGATGTGAACATTGTCAATGCATACACACATTGGTGGTCCAAACAAGACACCTTTGACAATTTAATTCAGACAAGGTGCTGTTCTGCAATTCAGTGCAGCACTGTGGTAGCTGGGTGTGTTGCAGGACATTTGGGATGTGCTTAGTTTAGCATTGTGAGTCCCAGCTGCAGTGTAGTTTTTGGGTACACTGCACTTCCACTGTTTACATTGCAACACTGTGGTATGACATGGGTGATTTGCACTTTGCCAAACAAACGGCCAGACACTGCTGCAGGGCAGCATGATCGTTGTTAGTGTTGCAGTGTGTGATGCCTGGCACAGTGTACACAATGTGGGTCAATTTTGAACAGAGACTTGTGCATGGTGACTACAACCCAACTGTTTTGCATTATTTGTGTTGGTGACTGTGGACTAAGTGGCATGGTGTAATGTGCGGCTGCACAGACGTCACATGCCTATGAGTGGGACTAGTGCTCCATCCTGCTCAGCTGTGGGACAAGGGGGCCAGGTGGGAGTTGTAGTGCAGGCCTCCCAAACACCCTCCCACCTCCCTGTAAAGATGGCTACCTACCTGTTAGGTGAGGGTGAAGCACACAATGGCTGAGGCATGCTTCTGGGTGGGGGCAGTGCTCCATCCTGCTCAGCTGTGGGACAAGGGGGCCAGGTGGGAGTTGTAGTGCAGGCCTCCCAAACACCCACCCACCTCCCTGTAAAGATGGCTACCTACCTGTTAGGTGAGGGTGAAGCACACAATGGCTGAGGCATGCTTCTGGGTGGGGACAGTGCTCCATCCTGCTCAGCTGTGGGACAAGGGGGCCTGGTGGGAGTTGTAGTGCAGGCCTCCCAAACACCCACCCACCTCCCTGTAAAGATGGCTACCTACCTGTTAGGTGAGGGTGTAGCACACAATGGCTGAGACATGCTTCTGGGTGGGGGGAGGGCTACATCCTGCTCAGCTGTGGGACAAGGGGGCCAGGTGGGAGTTGTAGTACAGGCCTCCCTATTCCACAGACACCTCCCTGTAAAGATGGCTACCTACCTGTTAGGTGAGGGTGAAGCACACAATGGCTGAGGCATGCTTCTGGGTGGGGGCAGTGCTCCATCCTGCTCAGCTGTGGGACAAGGGGGCCTGGTGGGAGTTGTAGTGCAGGCCTCCCAAACACCCACCCACCTCCCTGTAAAGATGGCTACCTACCTGTTAGGTGAGGGTATAGCACACAATGGCTGAGGCATGCTTCTGGGTGGGGGAGGGCTACATCCTGCTCAGCTGTGGGACAAGGGGGCCAGGTGGGAGTTGTAGTGCAGGCCTCCCTATTCCACAGACACCTCCCTGTAAAGATGGCTACCTACCTGTTAGGTGAGGGTGAAGCACACAATGGCTGAGGCATGCTTCTGGGTGGGGGCAGTGCTCCATCCTGCTCAGCTGTGGGACAAGGGGGCCAGGTGGGAGTTGTAGTGCAGGCCTCCCAAACACCCACCCACCTCCCTGTAAAGATGGCTACCTACCTGTTAGGTGAGGGTGAAGCACACAATGGCTGAGGCATGCTTCTGGGTGGGGGAGGGCTACATCCTGCTCAGCTGTGGGACAAGGGGGCCTGGTGGGAGTTGTAGTGCTGGCAGCAAGTACACATGTACCCATGGTGATGTTGCTAACTACCTTTGGGGGCGTCAGGGGAGTGTCTGTTGTATCTGTGAGAGATGTGTTGGGGGAGTGTTGTGCACATGAATGAATTTGAACCTAGGAGGTATTATTTTGTAATAGTGCAAGACACTACATTTGTGTGATGTTAGGCATTTGTTTGTACTTACCAGCCTCCACTCCCCGGGTATTCCTGAGAGACTCTCTGGATGTAGAATGCCAAGCACCTTCTCCTCCCATTCAGTGAATGTTTTGAGTGGAACGGGAGGGCCACTGCCTGTCCTGTGAGCCAGCTCATGGTTCTTGGCTCTCTTCTTTTTGACCACTGCCTTCAGATCGTGCCACCTCTTCACGATTTCATCTCTATTGCGTGGCACGGTCCCTACTGCATTGACCTTCTCTACTATCCTTCTCCACATTTGCGTCCTTGTTGCTAGTGGTGTCTGTTGGACCTGGTTACCAAACAATTGTGGTTCTACCCTGATTATCTCATCGACCATGACCCTCAACTCACTCTCAGTGAATTTGGGCATTCTCTGTGGTGACATGGTGTGTGATGTGTCAAGGTGTTTAGGGTGCAGGTTTGGAAGTGGTAGTGGTGGTTGTGATGTGTATGGTGTGTGCTGTGCAAAGGTGTTAGAGGTGCAGGTGTGGAAGTGGTGGTGGTGGTGGTGATGTGTGTGTGTTGTGCAGATTTGCCTCTCCTGTCATCTGTGGTGGATGTCCCCTCAGTTGTGGAGTTTTGCAAAGGATTGTGGTATGTTGGGGGCTGGATTTATACTGGTGTCTATGGGTGTGTCAGGATGGGGTATTGGTAGCAGGTGTGGTGTGTGTGTGAACCTGGGATTTGTAGTTTTGGAGTTTCCCATGGGGGTGTGTCTTTGGGCTGTGTTAGCTATTTTTGGGTGCATGCCTTGTTTGGTTGGTGCACTTTGGGGCCATGTTGTGTGTTTTTCTAGCGACTGCCATTTTTTTAACGGAGCGTCCGCATTGTTGGCTTGGCTACGGCGCTTCCGCCGTCTCACTGATTCTTCAATGTTGTCGACCGCGGCGGTCGGAAACAGCGCACTGCACCGCGGGGATGTCGGGAATATCATAATTTCGATGACGGTGTCTCCGCTGTGGTTGCAGTCGTTTGGGCTGTTTCCGCTGCGAAACCGACCGCCGCGGACGGGTTTGGGCCTTCTCCGCAGGCGAACGACGGTTTCTCGGGTCTCCTTTCCGCCGCGGTTGGATTTTTACCGCCGAGGATCCTAATCTAGCCATCGGGTTTCCCGCGGTAGCGGCGGGCGGTGATTTCCCGCTACCATGGCGGTCGGTTGTTTTTCCGTCCGCCATCGTAATGACCTCCCAGGTTAGGTGAAAAAAAACAGCATATGTATTATGTAGAACACGTCATAAGGCAATCACAGTTGTAACACTGTGCCAACTGGCACCGGGTAGCAGACTACAGGGGGACTATTTACAAGGCAGGGCCAATCGGGCCGCTGCCAGAACCATCACAAGTCCAAGAATAAATGAAAGTCCATAAGCAATAATGTATCACCGGCCGTACCTACTGGGTAAAAGACATGCACTTGGCATAAATCACTTTAGCATTGGGCCTAAACATCGAACATCATAACCTGACATTAGGCCAACTTGCATGAGGCATCTCAATAGGCATAAAAACACATTATGCCCAACAATAGGCATTAACCTTATTAGCATAAACCCCACAGTGCAGCATCAGGGGAGGACATTAGGCATCAATACATTATGTATGCCTCCTGGCATCGTCACTGGGGCAAAGGCCTTCCCTCAGGCCCAGAAACACATTAGCATGTGGCATCGCGTTCGCAGGAACACATTAGGTCTAAAAGCAGCAATGCCAACCTTAGGGAAAAGCATTAAGTAACCTTAGGCATAGAAACCCCTTATGCATCATATCGGTACTTCTCATCACATTGGCAGTAGGCATAGAATGAAAACATTAGGCGTAAATCCCATTAACAGTGGGCATAACATTAGCGTGGGAAGCATCACCTTAGGACATAATAATCCTGTCATTGGACATCAACGTGGGCCTTAAGCATCCTCCTGCGGCAGAGAACACACCCTGCATAACGGTGGGCATAAACATATGCATTAGGCATGAACTGAAAACATCCTAACATGGCATTAGTCAGGGACCTGTGGGCATAATCTCATTAGAAGACAAAAGAGGTACGGTGTTCCTGGGTGGCAAGTTGGCCACCTGGTTAGTACTCAGAGTGGTGGGGAGGTGGGGAATACCTCCTTTCGGAACTAGGACCCTCACACACCCAGCAAGCTAGGTGTCATGCTTCATCATATGGGTCTGCTCCTCGTCGAGCCGGCGCTGCAATGCTCGACGGGCACCCATAAAGGGGCTCTTTATCGGAGATCTTTTGTTCCTTGCCGTATAGGTGCCGTGGGTGTGAGGGGCCTGGTAAGATGTAGATGTGGTGTGTGGGTTAAAACAGGTAAGGGAATCCTCTATAATTATTTTTATTCTGGAGAGGTCACAACCTGAATAAAAAGTAAAAAGAAGGAGGGCGACTATTTTGTTTTAATCTGACAAAAATTACGCTCTACCCCTTAGTGGTCAGTGGTCAACATGTTTCTCGCCTATAAAATGTCTCTAATAGATCAGTTGGCGATTCCTCAGGACATAGTGACTAAATGAAAACTATCTACAGTGTGTGGTGTGGTTGTACATACCACTTCTTCTCTCAGTAGGACGTTGCCCCGGAGAAAAGCAGCCAACCTCTTAAGGATTCAAGTGCTGCTTCATCAGACCGCAGCGGAGTACATGGACACTCAACGTAGTGTCGCTGCTCCCGCTCAGAGCAGTCCGGCTCACCTACCCGCTCTGCTGCATCAGGAAGTATGCCCAAAGTTGCAGCTGCCCGCTAACTGGCGGTGCAGCTGGGTAGACATGCTCTGACACTGCTGTGCCCTGGTGAGCCCCCACTGGGGCTTGAAGACAAAAGGCCCAAATGTTCAAAGCCGTTGCAGCGGCCAGCTACGGCGGGGCCGCTGTGGGTCCCAAAAGAGTACGAGCACTTCTGGTGCCGCCTCCGGCACCCACGATACTCCCCCAGAGCCCTCACTCACCGGGATTCTTCCGTCTTCACCCGGCCCCCTCCTGGGACCCGGGACTTCGGTGGAGGGCTCGCGAGGCTCTGAACTCTTCCCGCTTCCTCTCAGGACCTGGCCGCCAGTGCGGGGTAGGCTCCCGCCTGGCTTCTGCTACACGCGGGGCTCCCAACGGCACACGGGGGCCCCGCCTTCCTCTCCACATGCCCGGGCAGGCTTCCGGTGTCCTCCTTCCTGCCGGCAGGCCCGGCCCAGAGTCAGGCGCGGGTGCCTGTCTTCCTGGTCGGCTGGCACGGTTTCTCCGCGGCCCGCGGCGGTGATTCTGGGCAGTTTTGAAGTGCGGGGTGGGCTCCCGCCTTCAATTTGAAGTGCGACCACAGACGCGAGGTGGGCACCCGCTACATGGGCATAAAGACAGCGGGGTGGGCACCCGCTGGTACAAATAAGCATAAAGCGCGGGGCAGGCACCCGCGTAACTGCACAAATGCGGCACCACAGCGGGGTAGGCTCCTGCCTTAGATTAGAATATGTCTACATGCGGAGTGGGCTCCCGCTGGTTCTTAAAACGTTCATAGGCGGCACACACGCGGGGTGGGCACCCGCTCTTCTGCAGGCACATTGAACGTAGCGCTCACGAGGCGCTAGGGGGACATGCAGGGGGATTCCCTCACCAGACGTCAGCTGCAGGATCCACGCTCCTCCTCTCTTTAGGGATGGAGATATAGCGCTTTGACAGCACTGCCCTGCAGGCGTCAGCTCCTCCTCTGGCAATCAGGAAAATAGTGCCTCCCAGGCGCTAGGGAGCTGGCGAGGATCCAGAGTCCCACACAGGGAAGTAGTGCCCACACTCCTCACCTCCTTGGAATACAGGCATTCAAAGTGTAGCGCTCACGGGCGCTAGGGGCCAGGAGACAGTTAATGCAGGGCGAGATCAGCAGGCAGTAGGGCAGCTCACTAGACCTGAAGCAGCAGTTCCTAGGAACAGTCATCCTCCATTACGATGGCCATCCTGCTAGCGCAGCAGTCTCCACTCCAGCAGAGTCTCTCACTAGCCCTGTGGACAGTAGATGGGTACAGATGGGCACAGGGGAGAGCACGCAGGCCCTTGCGGCGGTACCTCCTGGCAGAGTGTCCCCTCTCAATCCAGTCCACGGTCAGTCTGTCTCATGGAGGCACAGCCCCCCTATATATACACCCCTCACCCCACCTACCAGAAAGGGCCAGAAGCTTCTAGAAGGCTCTCTGGTAATCCGGTCCCAACTGGTTTTGGGGGAGGTGTAGAGCACCCTGACTGCCAGGCTTCCCTCCAAAAGCTGGGGGTGCTGGGAGACAGACAACTAGATCGCCAACCCACCTCAGACAGGCAGGCACAAAGCACACCAAACAGGGTGACATTTTAAAGGTGACATTTTTAAACTGCGTAAATAAACCTCTGCACATCATTGCACAGCATTCCATCACACACATACAGCAAAAAGGCTAGGAGGAAAAGGCGAAAAAGTTTGGGATGACCCTGCAAGCAGGGCCAAGTCCAACACGACCCCCTCCCAGCCAAAAGCCAGGGTAGACCAATCAATGCCTTGATGGGCTTCCCTGCTTGGGGCAAGAAAACATGGACGCGGGCCCGCAACTGCAGGGGCACCCGCAGGTTCTCTGCCATTCTGGAACCCGGTGGTTCCCTCTGTCAACACTCCCTGGACCAACTAACCCACCCCACTGGCACTCTCTAGTCGGTTGCGGCCAGGACCGGTACCTAGGCCATCCAGATGTCTCTGGCCCTTGTTGTCTCACAGAGTGGGGGGCAGTAGCCCCAGGCCCATAGTACCCGTTGGCCACTCTACTTCTCCTCCGTGCAGTGCCAAACTGCCACTGGTCCTCCCACCTGGGGTCCGCACCCTCAGGCTGACCAGCAGTCCGGGGTGAGGCTCTCCTCCCCCTACCTCTCCTTCTGGGGTTCCGCCCTCTCCTCCTATGCGGGGCACCCTCAGAACACCACTCTCTCACTCGTCCAAGGCCGTGACCCTGCATCTGATCCACTAACCCAGGGTCTAAACCCTGAGGTTGCACCAGTGCTAGAGGCGAGTCCTCCCTCCCTCTGCACCCCCTCCCAGAGTTCCACACCCTCCCAACTGGAGTAGTACCCCTGAAAGACAACTCCGGGGGAACATTGCTTACAGACGTCCCTCCCGCCAGGCCAGGCAATACCTGAACCGGGCCTCCCAACCCAGGATCGAAGCCCTGTGGTTGAGCCGGTGCCAGAGGCGAGTCCTTCCTCCCTCTGCACCCCCTCCCAGAGTTCCGCACCCTCCCACCTGGAGTAGTACCCCTGGAAGACAACTTGGTAGGGACACTGACTACAGGTGTCCCACCCTCCAGGTCAGGCAGTCCCTGAACCTGGCATCCCAGCCCAGGATCTAAACCCTGTGGCTGAGCAGACCCCAGAACCCCAGGAGCTCTGATTACAGATGCCCCGGGTTCTCCTGACACTAGGGGCTCCCCTTCCATGGACGGACCATCAGGACAGCCTAGGCTCCCAACCTGGGGCTCCCTTATGGAACACTCCAGGCCCTGAGACTGCGGTTGGGGCACCTCGGGACACCTCCCCGTCTCACTCCTTCTTGTAGATAGGACGTGAGGCCCTACAACCCTCCCTATACACTGGGACCTAGCTGGGCTATTTTGCACCTCTCCCACCTCACTGGGTTGGAAGATCCCTGCACCATTCCCTTCAGGATCACTCCCCAATGCCCTCTCAGACTCTCTGGCACCCACCCAAAGGTCTGCCTCCCGTGCAAGCTCCCTGGGATCGGAGAGCCCACGGTCAAACAGGTGGTGGCGCAACCTTGGGAAACAATTTCTGAGCATGTGCTCCCTGATAATTACATGGAACAGCCCTTCCCAATCATTCACCGCGCTACACACCATCCAATCCTCCAGTGCAGTCCAACACACCTCCACAAACTCCTCCCAGGACTGGTGAGCCAGTTTTCCACTGCCCTTGAACTCCAACCTGTCCTCCTCTTCCTGGGAATCAGGCACCGTCTTCCGGGCTCTGGGAGTGGGACTCCCTACACTTGATTCACTCTCGCTGCCACCACTGGATCCCACCCTCACTGGTCAATCCAGACCACAGAAACCACTCTCAGGGGACAACCTACCCTCCTGAGCTAGTCTCTCCCTGGTGAAGGCCCTTTCAGCCTCAGCCATCCTTTCCTGTGCAAGGACCTTTCCGGTCTCCAGCTTTTTCTCTTGCACCCTCAGCTGTGCTATCTCCTTGGCGTGCTCTAACCGGAGCTTTTCCAAAGCCAGCTGATGCTCCCTTTCTTCCCTCCTATCTACCCACTCTTCTGGGGACAGGGAAAGGGATGGGGCATTACCCCTGCCACTGGACCCAGCACGGGACTCCCAACTTACTGGTGTCCCCGCCCTGTCATTTTGTACCTCCTGTTCAGGATCCTTAGGGCCACCCTCCTGGCATACGGCCAGGGCCCTCTCTTGCTCATAGTGCTCGCGGTCCCACTCATCCTCTTGCCATTTAATCAGGAATCCCTGAAGGCCTGGCTTGGTGTCTGACCCACTTACTATTATATCTCTCTCCTCACAGAACCCCCTCAACTCCACCACACTGTACTTGAACAGACGGTCAAAATCAAAGGCAGATTCCATTTTGGCAAGACACCAAGACGCAGTGCAAGACAAGGGACCTAGGTGCAAGGGCTGCTACAGGAGTGCGCAATTCAAAATGCCACTTTCAGGGCGCAACAAAATCAGGAACAATAATCCCCAAAACCTGTGATTACTCTACGTGTAGAATTTGTAGTGCCACCAGTTGTCGCCGTGTAACTGCGCAAACACAAGTCCTATCCCACCGCTGAACACCAATGTTAGAAACGGGGTAGCGTGGTGCGGAGCGGGTAGGCCACACTCGGAGGCATTGTGTAAGCATCTGCGCAGCACACTCACAGGCGACACACTGGGCACACTACAAAAAGAGACCACACCAGGTTAGGTGAAAAAAAACAGCATATGTATTATGCAGAACACGTCATAAGGCAATCACAGTTGTAACACTGTGCCAACTGGCACCGGGTAGCAGTTTACAGGGGGACTATTTACAAGGCAGGGCCAATCGGGCCGCTGCCAGAACCATCACAAGTCCAAGAATAAATGAAAGTCCATAAGCAATAATGTATCACCGGCCGTACCTACTGGGTAAAAGACATGCACTTGGCATAAATCACTTTAGCATTGGGCCTAAACATCGAACATCATAACCTGACATTAGGCAAACTTGCATGAGGCATCTCAATAGGCATAAAAACACATTATCCCCAACAATAGGCATTAACCTCATTAGCATAAACCCCGCAGTGCAGCATCAGGGGAGGACATTAGGCATCAATACATTATGTATGCCTCCTGGCATCGTCAATGGGGCAAAGGCCTTGCCTTAGGCCCAGAAACACATTAGCATGTGGCATCGCGTTCGCAGGAACACATTAGGTCTAAAAGCAGCAATGCCAACCTTAGGGA
This sequence comes from Calotriton arnoldi, assembly GCA_963921515.1. Classification (NCBI taxonomy): domain Eukaryota; kingdom Metazoa; phylum Chordata; class Amphibia; order Caudata; family Salamandridae; genus Calotriton; species Calotriton arnoldi. The sequence continues at coordinate 4,037,286 of CAWUFW010000527.1, read as the reverse complement.
AAAGCATTAAGTAACATTAGGCATAGAAACCCCTTATGCATCATATCGGTACTTCTCATCACATTGGCAGTAGGCATAGAATGAAAACATTAGGCGTAAATCCCAATAACAGTGGGCATAACATTAGCGTGGGAAGCATCACCTTAGGACATAATAATCTTGTCATTGGACATCAACGTGGGCCTTAGGCATCCTCCTGCGGCAGAGAACACACCCTGCATAACGGTGGGCATAAACATATGCATTAGGCATGAACTGAAAACATCCTAACATGGTATTAGGCAGGGACCTGTGGGCATAATCTCATTAGCATAAATCAGAGCAGGCCTAAACAGGTGCATGGGGCATCTCCTTAGGCGTAAAAGCATATTATGCATTTTATCAGCATACGTCACATTGGGCATCAAAACATGAGGCAGGCCAACATGGTGCAGAAAACACATTATGCCAAACATCAGTAGTGCGTCATGGGAATACCACCCGGGTGTATAACCCCCCATGCGTCCCAAACCATATGCCCCTCGTGGCAGCTGCCCACGCTCTCGTGGTGCAGCTGTAAGGAAAAAGAAAGCCAGCTCTGGCACTACCATGTCTAGTAGAGCCCCCACTCTGGGACCCTACAGTACAGAGTTGCCCAAATGTTGCAACTGCCCTATCCGGTGGGGCAGCGGTGAAAGATACCGTCAGCACGGGTCCCAGCAATGCGTCCAAATGAGCCCCCAACAGAATACTGGCACCGGGGGCGGGCACCGGCAATGTGCCCCGACACACCCCCCAACCACGGGATGACTGAGCCCCACTCCGGGACTCACTTCCAGTATGCCCAAAGTTGCAGCTGCCCGCTAACTGGCGGTGCAGCTGGGTAGACATGCTCTGGCACTGCTGTGCCCTGGTGAGCCCCAACTGGGGCTGGAAGACAAAAGGCCCAAATGTTCAAAGCCGTTGCAGCGGCCGGCTACGGCGGGGCCGCTGTGGGTCCCAAAAGAGTATGTGCACTTCTGGTGCCGCCTCCGGCACCCGCGATACTCCCCCAGAGCCCTCACTCACCGGGATTCTTCCGTCTTCACCCGGGCCCCCTCCTGGGACCCGGGACTTCGGTGGAGGGCTCGCGAGGCTCTGGACTCTTCCCGCTTCCTCTCGGGACTCTCCAGGGCTGGCCGCCAGTGCGGGGTAGGCTCCCGCCTGGCTTCTGCTACACGCGGGGCTCCCACCGGCACACGGGGCCCCGCCTTCCTCTCCGCACGCCCGGGCAGGCTTCCGGTATCCTCCTTCCTGCCGGCAGGCCCCGCCCAGTGTCAGGCACGGGTGCCTGTCTTCCTGGTCGGCCGGCACGGTTTCTCCGCGGCCTGCGGCGGTGATTCTGGGCAGTTTTGAAGTGCGGGGTGGGCTCCCGCCTTCAATTTGAAGTGCGACCACAGACGCGGGGTGGGCACCCACTACATGGGCATAAAGACAGCGGGGTGGGCACCCGCTGGTACAAATAAGCATAAAGCGCGGGGTAGGCACCCGCGTAACTGCACAAATGCGGCACCACAGCGGGGTAGGCTCCCGCCTTAGATTAGAAGGTGTCTACATGCGGAGTGGGCTCCCGCTAGTTCTTAAAACGTTCATAGGCGGCACACACGCGGGGTGGGCACCCGCTCTTCTGCAGGCACATTAAACGTAGCGCTCACGAGGCGCTAGGGGGACATGCAGGGGGATTCCCTCACCAGATGTAAGCTGCAGGATCCACGCTCCTCCTCTCTTTGGGGATGGAGATATAGCGCTTTGACAGCACTGCGCTGCAGGCGTCAGCTCCTCCTCTGGCAATCAGGAAAATAGTGCCTCCCAGGCGCTAGGGAGCTGGCGAGGATCCAGAGTCCCACACAGGGAAGTAGTGCCCACACTCCTCACCTCCTTGGAATACAGGCATTCAAAGTGTAGCGCTCACGGGGCGCTAGGGGCCAGGAGACAGTTAATGCAGGGCGAGATCAACAGGCAGTAGGGCAGCTCACTAGACCTGAAGCAGCAGTTCCTAGGAACAGTCATCCTCCATTACGATGGCCATCCTGCTAGCGCAGCAGTCTCCACTCCAGCAGAGTCTCTCACTAGCCCTGTGGACTGTAGAGGGGTACAGATGGGCACAGGGGCCAGCACGCAGGCCCTTGCGGCGGTACCTCCTGGCAGAGTGTCCCCTCTCAATCCAGTCCACGGTCAGTCTGTCTCATGGAGGCACAGCCCCCCTATATATACACCCCTCACCCCACCTACCAGAAAGGGCCAGAAGCTTCTAGAAGGCTCTCTGGTAATCCGGTCCCAACTGGTTTTGGGGGAGGTGTAGAGCACCCTTCCTGCCTGGCTTCCCTCCAAAAGCTGGGGGTGCTGGGAGACAGACAACTAGACCGCCAACCCACCTCAGACAGGCAGTCACAAAGCACACCAAACGGTGACATTTTAAAGGTGACATTTTTAAACAGCGTAAATAAACCTCTGCACATCATTGCGCAGCATTCCATCACACACATACAGCAAAAAGGCTAGGAGGAAAAGGCGAAAAAGTTCGGGATGACCCTGCAAACAGGGCCAAGTCCAACAGTGCTATTATGCTAATTTATTTCATGTGGGTGTATTATTTTATTATTTGTGGCTGTGTAATGTGCTAAAACCTGACAGGCATCAAAGTATGAGTGCACGTATATCCGTTAAATAAATGCGGAAATATACGAGTTATCACCTCTTCTGTTCACAAAACATAAAATAAATATGGATAAATACAGCTGAAAAAGTTCAAAAAGTAAATACCGTAAAACCGGTAGCCCTATTAAAGACCCATCAGAGCGATATGCCAGAAATTACACCGACTATGGAGTAAAAGCAGTTTGTGACGGTTGAGGGCTTTAATTCCTCGATCATCACCAGGCATAAAGACCTTGCGGTAATGTAGGTGGTCACTGGAGAAGCCTGTGCCTTTGTGGGAGCTATTCTACATCTTTAAAACAAAACACTTTGAGAGCAGCGATCTCCTCTACTATACAGAATAGGACATTTGCAGTCTGAGGTTAGCAACACTAGAGAGGTAGTCTACAATACATAATGTAACACTCCAATTAATACCTAAGAGAAATCAACAATGGTTGCATTAAATGTAGTCTATGAAAGTTCAGCCGGAGTTTGCAGCATTTATACTATTCAACAAGCAATTACAGATAAGCTAAATGACAGGTATGTGTTAGAAACGGGGTGGAAGGCCAAGGGCGTGGGTACAACTGCGATACTAAGAGGGTCATTACGATGGCGGGCGGACAAAGTCCGCCCGCCACCACAACGGCAAAAGGGACCGCCCGCCATAGGTGCGGCGGTCCCGCCAACCAAATTAGGATGCGCCCGCCACACTGGCGGGCGCATCCCGTATTTCTTACATTGCGGCGGGCGGTGCTGTCAGCAGCACCCGCCGCAATGTGAAAAATGCATGTTGTGCATTTGAATGCACAACGTGACAGGCACCGCGCGGTGCCTGCCACCTTGTGCATTCAAATGTATGTACCCCCCATGTGCACCCCCACCCCCCCAACATCCTAGGGGCCCGATACGGGCCCCCAACAGCGAAGACCACATGCCTTTCCATGGTGGCAACGCAACGCCGCCATGGAAGGGCTGCTTTCCGCCATCATCATAATATGGATGGCGGTGTCTTGCAGACACCGCCACCATATTATGCATGTTTTCCCCCCGGTCTCCTGTCAGACCGGCGGGAAACCGGCGGACGGTCTTTCCGTCCGCCGGGGTCCCCCCCGCCATCGTAATATGGCGGGGGGGAATGGACTGCGGGCGGTGAGAAATAGCGGGCGGATCGCCACCGTCATATGGGCGGTGGCGATCTGCCCGCTATCATAATGACCCCCTAAGTTTGGGTTTCCATAAAGCCCTGGAATTCTGTGTGCTGCACTGTTTTAACAAATTGCTCTCAATAATGCAGTCACTACCTCTCTCTTTTACTTTCCCCATCTATCTGTTGCTCTGCAAACCTGTCCCTCATATGTTCTGTATAGAATTACTCAATCTGCCTTATAATGTGCATTTTTTACAAGATTCAGGTTTATTTAAACTCACAGCTGACCTCCAGTCAAAATTGAAAGACTTTTTTTCCAATTGTGAAAAGGTCATTCAATGTACTGGTAAAGAAAGAAATAGGGCGAAACAGGGCTATGTAAATATCGTTTCCCGCAAAGGAAAATGTCTTTTAACGATCGAAACTGTAAGTACAAGTGTGGTAATGCGCGCTGTTTACCAGTGCACAAACACTCCTGAAAGTCAACAACATCAAAACGCCTCAGAGATATGGGCACTGCGCAGAATTCTAGAAATGCCCCTTGGTTCTGCCCCCCTTCCCGAAGGGGGGGGGGAATATGACTGGACCATGGGCCTTAGTGGAGGCCACCCCCAGGGAGCAGGACCCGGACTTGACTGGGGTAATGAGAGGGAGAAAGGTAAGGCTGGGAAGTTACGGGACAGTGGAGGAGACACTGGGCTGGTTCAGCCCAGTCGTAAATTTACTGTTAGAAATTTGGTCTTGGGGTTGAAGTTATTTAACTGCAGGCACCTGGCAAGGGGCTCTCTTTCTCCTGGGAATTCTGCGAGGAGATCCACCCACCCATCCACCGTCAGAGAAGGCAAGGAGTAGATGCTAGGTACATCAAGGAAAATCTGTCGCAGAGGCAGGGGAGACTTACAGGAGGTCCTTTGGTATCGGAGGCCAGGCAGGTTGCCAGAGGGACAGGCCGCAAACAGGTGACGGGCAGGACCCAGACTGGCAGGCTACCACAATGGCCTTATACGTTGAACCGGAAGGAAACAATCAAGGGCAGAGCCTGTGGCCCAGAAGAGGAATTGGCAGCCGACCGGGTCACATTGCAAGGAAGGTTGGAGACTTTCTGCCAGGACATCGATCCATTCATAGGCTGGACGCAGACGCTTGCCCCGAGGGAAATGAATAGTCACACCAGAAGTGAATGGTCACCTGGCGGGCAGGAAGTAAATGCTTGCCGGGAAAGGTTGGTTACGCCCAGGCGCGGCTGGCACAGGTAACAGAGGTGGGGTGGGGCGAAGTGGACAGACGACGGGATAGGGAAAGTAAAATATATATTTTTTTTAAATCACTGTGGTTTTATTTATTTTTTATTTTACTTTCCCTATCCCGTCATCTGTCCACTTCCCCCCCCACCGCTCTGCCCTGCCCCACCGCTGTTACCTGTGCCCGCCGCGCTTGGTTACGCCTGAAGTGAAAGATCACCCGGTTGGGCTGGAAGCAGACACTTGCCCGAAAGGAAAGTGAGGGTTACGCCGGAAGGGTGACGGTCATCCAGTTGGGCTGGAAGCAGACTCTTGCTCAGAATAGGAGTTAAGGGTTACACCCAAGGCAGGGCACAAGTCCTAAAAAAAGAAGTGGGGGGACGCTCCAAGTTAGGTGGTGTCACCGGAAGTGACGTCACGACAGGAAGTGACGTCACGAAATTTGCCGGTCTCCGTCTGAAATGCGTGAATACATACAAGATACAAGTAGAGGTATAATACTGCAATAAGTGGCAGTCACTCAAAACACAAGAACACACTATACACAGGACCCATTCCTCGGATTACACGGTTATTACAGACTCGGGCCGTAGGCACTACGGGCATCTGTCGGGGTCCCTGGAAGTGACATGCTCGGCGTGTTGACAGCGCAGCTCCTTGAAGCCTTGGCGCCTCGGCTGTGCTCTGAGAAAGGCTGCCAAGGGGAGGGCGCGAGGTGGAAGGGGAGATTAGTCTGAGCCTCGGGTGCATTTGAAAGGCTATCATTCGCGCGCAGGTGCAGACTCGGGTACCGGCTCCATCTTTTGGGCAGGGGGGACGGCGTCCACCCGGTAAAAACCCGGTAAAATAAGTGGGGGGACGCCGTCCACCCGCGTGGTACCCCGACTCGAGCCCTGACCCAAGGTGATAAGTCACCTGGGCTGACTGGCCGGCACTGAATGTAGGGCACAGTGCTTGTGGCTATGGGAAGGTGGGCACAGGCTCATTGGATAAAGAAAGAAATGGTGGTTAAAGGATCACTTATAAGTTAATAACTGCCAAATAAACTGCGGCCTCAGTTCTTCCATAAATGTGAAACTGTGTGCTCCGAGTTTGTGGGATCCAGAGGGTGACCAGGTGGAGGTTGCCGCCGCTGTGCCCTATGTGTCTTGCAGAACTGTCACCAGGTATAAAGCTGTGGCCTTCAACAGCGTCACACCAGGTCTGAGTCACAGCAGAGACGTCAGCTGATAACAAGCATTGGCATAGCCAATAGGTCTCGCCTTTGGGACCTTATAAGTGTTTAGCCATGCAACAATTGTGCTGCATAACTGACACCTGGTTAAACACATATACGGTCCCAAAGGCGAGACCTATTAGCCAATAGGTCTCGCCTTTGGGGCCTTATAAGTGTTTAGGCAGAGCTATTGGTTTTGCCAATGTTTTTAAGAGCATTGTGGCTGCTGTGCAGCATGTTGAAAAGTTATAATACAAAAGACTTATAAGCATTTTTGTTACTTTATATATAACTAAGACGACATTATGTACAACTGAATGACCCAATTAAAAAAGAATAAACATAGGAAAGGTCTTGTCGTTTATTTTGTCGTTGCAATGTTGGCAACTTCTTCCTGCCTATTCTAATGTTGAGGTGGTGCTTAGTGATGCTGAGGTGGTGTTGAGTGATGTTGACGTGGTGCTTAGTGATGCTGTGGTGGTGCTGAGTGGTGTTGAGGTGGTGCTTAGTGATGCTGAGGTGGTGCTGTGGTGGTGCTGAGTGATGCTGTGGTGGTGCTGAGTGATGCTGTGGTGGTGCTGAGTGATGCTGGGGTGGTGCTGTGGTGGTGCTGAGTGGTGGTGTGGTGGTGCTGTGGTGGTGCTGAGTGATGCTGTGGTGGGGCTGAGTGGTGCTGTGGTGGTGCTGTGATGCTGTTGTGGTGCTGTGATGCTGTGGTGGTGCTGAGTGATGCTGTGGTGGTGCTGAGTGGTGTTGTGGTGGTGCTTAGTGATGCTGTTGTGGTGCTTAGTGGTGCTGAGTGGTGGTGTGGTGGTGCTGAGTGGGGCTGTGGCGATGCTGAGTGATGCTGTGGTGGTGCTGAGTGGTGCTGTGGTGGTGCTGAGTGATGCTGTGGTGGTGCTGAGTGATGCGGTGGTGATGCTGTGCTGGTGCTGTGGTGGTGCTGAGTGGTGGTGTGGTGATGCTGAGTGATGCTGTGGTAGTGCTGAGTGATGCTGTGGTGGTGCTGAGTGATGCTGTGGTGGTGCTTAGTGATGCTGTTGTGGTACTTAGTGATGCTGTGGTGGTGCTGAGTGATGCTGTGGTGGTGCTGAGTGGTGCTGTGGTGGTGCTGAGTGGTGCTGTGGTGGTGCTGAGTGATGCTGTGGTGATGCTGAGTGATGCTGTGGTGGTGCTGAGTGGTGCTGTGGTTGTGCTGTGGTGGTGCTGAGTGATGCTGTGGTGGTGCTGAGTGATGCTGTGGTGGTGCTGAGTGATGCTGTGGTGGTGCTGAGTGATGCTGTGGTGGTGCAGAGTGATGCTGTGGTGGTGCAGTGTGATTCTGAGGTGGTGCAGAGTGATGCTGTGGTGGTGCAGAGTGATGCTGTGGTGGTGCTGAGTAATGCTGTGGTGCTGCTGAGTGGTGTTGTGGTGGTGCTGAGTGGTGTTGTGGTGGTGCTTAGTGATGCTGTTGTGGTGCTTAGTGATGCTGTGGTGGTGCTGAGTGATGCTGTGGTGGTGCTGAGTGGTGCTGTGGTGGTGCAGAGTGATGCTGTGGTGGTGCAGAGTGATGCTGTGGTGATGCTGAGTGATGCTGTGGTGGTGCTGAGTAATGCTGTGGTGCTGCTGAGTGGTGTTGTGGTGGTGCTGAGTGGTGTTGTGGTGGTGCTTAGTGATGCTGTTGTGGTGCTTAGTGATGCTGTGGTTGTGCCGAGTGATGCTGTGGTGGTGCTGTGGTTGTGCTGTGGTGGTGCTGAATGGGGCTGTGGTGATGCTGAGTGATGCTGTAGTGGTGCTGTGGTGGTGCTGAGTGATGCTGTGGTGGTGCTGTGCTGAGTGATGCTGTGGTGGTGCTGAGTGGTGGTGTGGTGGTGCTGAGTGATGCTGTGGTGATGCTGAGTGATGCTGTGGTGGTGCTGAGTGGTGCTGTGGTGGTGCTGAGTGGTGCTGTGGTGGTGCTGAGTGGTGCTGTGGTGGTGCTGAGTGATGATGTGGTGGTGCTGAGTGATGCTGTGGTGGTGCTGAGTGATGCTGTGGTGGTGCTGAGTGATGCTGTGGTGATGCTGAGTGATGCTGTGGTGGTGTTGTGTGGTGGTGTGGTGGTGCTGAGTGGTGCTGTGGTGGTGCTGAGAGATGCTGTGGTGATGCTGAGTGATGCTGTGGAGGTGCTGAGTGGTGTTGTGTTGGTGCTGAGTGATGCTGTGCTAGCTCTGATTGATGCTGTGGTTGCGCTGAGTGATGCTGTGGTATTGCCGAGTGAGAGATAGAGTGAAGATATAATGCCCAATTAGAGAGGGTGGTGAGAGAGAAAGAGAGAGAGAGAGAAAGGGTGTACATAGAATAAAGAGTGGAGCGGGATAGAGAGAGAGAAAGAAGGGGAGAGAGAGTGAATGAAGGAGTTTGAAAGAGAAACAGATAAAGGGGTGAGAGAAAATGAAAGGCTAAAAAAGATAGAGAGGGGAGAGTTAATTAAGTAGAGAGAGAATTAGAGAGGGGAGAGAGAGAGAGGAGAGAGACAATAAGAGTGGGGGCTGTGGAGTTTAAATAGAGTGAAGAAGTGACGCGGAAAAAGTAACCTTAAATATAGCTTTGTGCTTTGCGCGAATAAATATTTAAAAAAAAACAGTGAGAGACAAAAATACTGGTAATTAGGCTGTGACTCCCAATATAAAACAAATAGCGATATAAGGTGAAATCAACCCACTGAAGCAATATTTCTAACTAGACAAAAAAAGCTTGCATTTCAATGCTAATCGCTGTTGTTTTTTCATGTGACTGTAGTCCAGGGCCCTCAGTTGGTAATGTGAGCTGCTGCTGCGATTGAAACATCAGAGTCCAGAGAGTTAATGAGCCATGACGAGGAAATGAGGAAGAGATAGGAAACAACAGATGGCAGCTGCGCGTGCACGCCATCGTGAACTCAAGCTGGTCGCCAGCCGAAAGCCAGTGTTTGCACTTCCAAAACCCACTTACTAAAACTCTCGGCCAGACCAGCGCAAGCGCTGGTGCAGGCCGAGACCTAAAAAGGGCCTACTCAGCTATACGGCATGAACAGTCCGTGACACAATCATACCATTGCAATGCTCGCACTATCTATCCTGGATCCTTCAGCGCTGCCCTCGCATTTACAACTCCCCTGCACCCCATGACACCCAGAAGAGCACACAACGGCAGCCTTGCCTGGACTGCACGACACGAGGCAAATTGTCATCGCAGGTCCGCGACTAATTTAACATCTGTGGACTGAACAAAACCCCTGCCCGCTCCACACTGAAAGACAGCGGTAGCGGTGCTCACAGAAGTAAGGAGGACGGCTCGGACAAAAACGTGTGTACTCAGTAGCCAATCAGCACTTCAGCTTTCTGTGCGCTGCAGTAGGATTGGGTGCGGCTCCCCAATGTTACAATCTCAGGTCATGGTACGTTTTAGCAATACTTCCCACTCCGGTCTACTCTCTCCAATGTTGGCATCCTGGAAGTGCTGACATTACTGTCAAATGACATCTGTTAAAAGGTCAACAATGGACGACGGACAGTAAGCTGAAGTCTTGGATGGTTTGTGTAAGTAGCGGACGGGCTTATTACCTTTACCTCATTGTGGTTGGCCCATGCAGGTGAACTGACAACTTCCTCATTTTTTACATGAATAACACTTTTCGTTAAATAAAGACAACTGAAGCTATTCTGCAGACTTATAATGGGTCTTGAATTATGTTAGTTCTGCTTACATCTTCTTATATTTAAATATATGAGTGTGAATTCAGCAGTGCATATGATGACGAAGACAGAAACTTGTAAAGCGCGGCCCTGACATGCTTTCCAGTTCTAGAACCAGGACTCCTCTGGAGAAGAGCGTGGATTTGGATGGGGATAAAATATGGACGCTTTGTTGATTAGTTAGAGCAAGTTGCAAACTATTCCAAGCTTAAGGGTCGAGATCGTTAAACGTAGCTGCCTCCGGTGCGGGTTTTACGCATTAAGGGACAGATGGAAGAAACAAAGATGAAAATTGATGGAAGCAGAAAAGAATGTGTCAGTTGAAACGGTTTTCAAGGGAGCCTGTGTATGGGGATTAGAGGTTTGACATGAGGTTTAAATGTGTGGCAATGGTGAGCTTTTGTAATGAATAAAAGATGGTGCGTAGCCAAGTCATATGGATTAAACAGGAGCCTTGGCTATAACATATATTGGCAGTTTAAGAAGTGACTTGAGTCCAGATGGGAGGCACCATTTTGTTAACTTACCCAGCTGGTAAGGGAGTGGAACAGGTTTTAGTTGGCCACCTAGTGTAAAACCATGGAGCAGTGGTGCACGAAGCTATGTCCGTGTGTAATTTCAATGAGTTGAGGCCCATCCACTTGGACACAACAACTAGACATTCTCCGAAAATGTTCACATTAAATCCATGTAATTATGCACATAGATAATGAGTTTGGTAGCATGCATAAGGAAAGGATACCAGAAGAGAGGACGAGGGTTACAAGAGGGGAAACATTAACATTAAACAAGATGTGGTTACGTAAGGAGCCCTGCTGGACTGCACATTTGATTTCTGAGAGCAGATCAAAAGAAAGCAATAGACTTGTGGCTCGATTCACAAACGGCCTCCGCAGTCGTGACAAAGTCTCCGCACTCGTGGCAGATTCTCCGCTCTTGCAGTTCTCATTGCGGAGACTCCGCCACAAGTGCAGGGCCTCCTCCATGACTACGGAGGCTCTTTGTGAGTCGAGCCCTCAATTTTAATGTGATACTGCAGGCAAGGCAAAAGACATATACAGACACTGCCTCTTATTCCTACAATCAAAAGCTGGTATAGCAGGACGTAGCCAGAAAGACCTTGCCAAATGCTGCCAAAAACCAAGTGGGACAAGTGCAGTGCTATCCCCCTTGGAGTAGCAGCCATCGCTATTAAGAGAGACTCTGTTCTGTGTACAGGACGGAAGCTAGTCTGAGTAAGGTAAAGGTCTTGGTGTTCTAGAAACTGATAGCTCTAAATTGACTCTATCTTCAATATCGTTAGTGGAAAAAGGAAGGAGGGAAATAGGTCAATAATTGACTATAGCCTGAGACCGCAATGTGACTTGTATGTTATTCTACTGTTTTGTTTAAAAACGATAAATAATTTTTTTTTTTTTTTTAAATAAAAAATTATTGACTATAGCAGTTACTCTTTTCAGGGACCACCACAAAAGAGAAGAATTGTAAATGTGAGTAAGGGTAGGAGTAATGAAGTGAGAAGCTAGTTTATTGAATTTCATGGTGCATGGATCAAACGTGGCACCAGATTTAATGCAGTTGATTATATTGGTAGTGAATCAATTCAACAACCTACTCCCCACATTTGGTCTAAAATCAGCAGACAGACCCTGATAGAGGCAGGGAGGTTGGCCCGCCCTACGTTTAAGAAAATCTCCACAATTGATTACATCTTTATGTCAAGCGGTTTAATGAATTATCTCCAGAGTTTTGACACATTAACTCGCACAGAAAGCAATCATAATCCTCTGGTAATAAGTCTGAATTTAAACCACCAGATAACTGACACAGGCCAGGAGCTAGGCTACTCCACAGGAGATGAATTCAAGACCTTGGTAAGGAGAATCAAGTGGCAACCTTATCATTCGCTCCAGGTTGCTAAATGGCTCGATGACGTGAGACTTCGGCTACAGGATCAACCAGGGAACCTTCTCTTAATAAACTGGGACCTCATGACCAGAAATCTGGCAGTATCACTCCAGGATCACAGGGGTCCCTCAAAGCGAAATCATCAGGTATTAAGTCACACAAGCAAACCTTTGTCGCAACGGAGCATCAACCTCACGCAGAAGAACTTGAGGAAGAAAACCCGCCTGCTCAAACTTAACCCAACACCCGGAAACCTATCGGCAGCAAAAGAAGCACGGAATGCCCACAAAAAAAACGTTTGGGCCTTGAAATGAGCTCAGCAGGAGCAGGAATAGAAAAAAATCGTTCTAATGCTCAAAGAAGGATCCCTATTCCGATTCTGGCAGTACGTGAACACTCTAAAATTCCTTGGACTTCTAAGATCAAATGCGGTTCCGGCATCAGTGTGGGAGAACCATGTGAGGAGCCAGTTTCTCGCACATAACCTCACAGGCATCACGGCCACGGTCTCATCGAATACAGAAGAATCTCAAGCCCCGATTTCACCGGGGGAAATAGTAGGAGTAAAAAAATGAATGAAGAAAAGCGGGCCACCGGGCACAAATGGGCTCCCTGCAGGGATTTTCCAATCCGCCCCAGAGGGCTGGGCAGCGCTACTAACCCAGCTATTCAACACCGCACACACACTGGGCAAGACACCTGAATCTTGGAGAGGCTCAATACTATGTCCTATCCACAAAAAAGGAGACCTCCTAAATCCAAGCAACTACCGTCTAATAGCCCTCTTAGACCTGGAAGCAAAAGCATACGCCCGAATCCATTTGGAAAGTTGGGCAATAAGAAAATTAGGTGCTCCCCTTTTTTCAAAGAGGCTTCCGTGGGGGAGCTGCTACAATCGATAACATAACGGCTTTATCTGCCCTTTGTCATCAAGCCACCCAGCAGTATCAACCCCCACACTTTTGCTGCTTTGTCGACCTAACTGCAGCCTTTGACAAGGTCGACAGACAAAATCACGGGAAGAAACTAGCAAACTGGGGCATTCAATCTTTGCTCCTAATGGCCATAACGTCTCTCTACTCGGAAACATGGGTACGGGTGAAAACAGGCCCTACATCTCTTTCAGCTAACATTTGTACGACCGGAGGCCTGAAATGAGTCTGTGTGCTCGCTCCTCTCCTCTTCAATCTGTACACAGTGGATCTGGGAAAAGCTCTCGGCAATAGCTGCCTGGCCGCTCCCCAACTAGGCAACCCACTTCTACACATTCTTCAATACGCGGGTGACATTGTCATCATGGATCACACCAAAGTGGGTCTCCAACGTGCTCTGACCAGCTTACACGAGTACAGTACAACTAACCACCTCATCATCAATCCAGACAAGACCAGGATCCTTGTACTTGCACGGCAAAAGCACAAAAAACAAATCACTTGCACCATAGTTTCCAGGACAATCAACTCAGTGCAGAAATATAAGTACCTGGGGATCTGGTGCACAGAATCAGCACAACCCTCTGCCCACAAAAAAGACCTGACAAAAAAAAATCGACGCCCATAACCGATGGTTTAATAAAATTGAACAACAAGTTAAAAAGTCCATCAGCAGAGGGCATTAAAAAGGTCATCCAAGCTTCCCTGCTTCCAGCATTCTGTTATGGGCATCATGCATTCCCGGGCGCCTGCTCAGAAACTCTGGAGCAGGCTCAATGCGTGGGCTATAAAAAAATCTTTCAACTTCCTAAACACCTCTCCAGGGTGACACTCAGGCTGGAGCTCGGACTGGTCAAACAAACTCTAACCCTCGAGGCTGATTTCCTAAAATATTATACTCGAATTCTAAAATCCCCGGGTGAATCCTTAAAGAGCTGCCTCAGAGAGATATTTTATAAAAACTGGTTCTCCATGGAACACGCAGCTTAAGAGAGCCCTGGTCTTCACCGAAATAAATAAATCAGCACTAGCTCTGCCTTGCATTTCATATGCTATCTGGAAAAAGCGTATCAACAAACAAGTCCAACTAGCTTAATTCCAGCAAGACCAGGCATCATTAAAATTACTATCGTTCCTGGCCCAGCTGAATGACACATACCTGGTAAATAAACCCCAGCTTACCTCTCCGCCCTGCTGAACCCCAAAGTCAGAAGAGAGATTATGTACATGCGATTGCTGGCATTGCCAATAACGGAATTCAGCCGGGCCTGGGCAAATCAAAACACAGGAGGAGCATGTCGACTGTGTGATTACAAACGAGAATCTTGGCTACACCTCCTGTGCTGTTGCCCGGCCCCAGCAACCGAAAGGAGAATCCTTCTTAGGGAACTATGCTTGAGTGAAAAAGTAAGCACCTGCCTCGAGGCCTCAGCAGTAGGTCTCACACAACAGGAACCTCATATCCTGGCCCGCTCCGGAAGATTTGTACAAGCTATCAGGGACGCTATTCATTCCCGCACTGGCCCTCGACCTAGTCCTCGTATAGTCCAAAGGCTGATCCTGGACTACTTTAAATACAGGACCCCGAAAGAACGCGGACCCTGCCTTGGATGCCGCAACTGAGACCAGAGTCTTCCAACTGTTCCACCCAAAGAAAAGTTAGCTTTAAATTGTCACAAAACTGTAACATATATCCACAAGCACTTTATAAGAGATCTTGGACCAAAGCCTGTAAAAGTGGTGCCTGAGGAGACTGGGATAACTGATGAGCCAGACGGGCGACATCCTTCATCGGGGGCTGGACGTAGCGCAATGGACAAAAGTAACCATGAGAATAAGCCCCTGTGTCACTAGATGGCACTTATCATTTGCACTCTAACAAATAAAAATCTGTTATAATCTCCCACTAAGTCACAAAACACAAGCACTTTATAAGAGAAACAGTATCAACGAGGAGAACGGAAAGAAACTCCCCTATGGGGCCGGCTGCAGAGGACCAGTCAACTGTAAATACGAAAACAAGCCCCGAGTTAAACGATGGCACTTATTAATTGCACCTTATCAGATCTTTTAACTTTTATGAATTATGGTTTCCTTTTTAAATACTATTTTATTGTAATGCAATGGTTTTAATTAACTTATGCAAATAAAATTCAACAGCAACACTGGCAGTGAATCCTGGATCCCTGGACGAAAAAGCTGTAAGTCCAGGGTAGCTTAGTATGGTAAGTTACAGAGGGGAGGGGTTGGGGGCTCTAACTTTTTCGACTGCATACTACTGAGTCGCAAGATCTTTCACTATATTAAAAAGCGTCTTTATCAGAATTTGGTGTATTTAGAATTCTTCCTAGATCATAGCTCATGGGTTCTTCATAGCATTTTAGGTATTACTTGACAACGCAGCTGTCACCTAACCGTATGTGATCAATAGGAAAAGAAAAACTGAAAAAAATGCTTTAGGAAGCACTTCTGAGAGAGATGCATTAGTTCTACCCTGCTGTTGATTTGCTCAAGTCCAGATTGTGCCTGGGGGGAGGTTGTGTGCTTTAGCTGAGAACGAGTGCTTGTAGTACACTTTCTGTCTTGTGAAAGGTGATATCCAACACAGCTGGACTGAGTTGTGTATTTTGACAAGCCGTTGATCAAGGTTATAAGCCTAATCTGTTTAGTATGAAAAAAGGAATTATGTTTGACTTATTATCATGAAAAGCATACGCTAAAGCCAATAGGCGTTTAATGGTGGATTGTCCTTACACTGTGGAAACTCTTGTAGGCCTTTGTTTTGTTACAGGATTTTTCATAGATTACAGTAATAGGCAAAAATGTTGGTGTTGCTTGCCCATGTGACAAATAATCAGGGTAGGAGATTTGCACTTGAGAATTCTTGTTATGCCCTGTAAAGAACCTTTCTACAGTGTTTTACGAACTGTAATTTTGTAATTGTCTGTAATTTTATGACTGCTTGGAGAATAGATTTGGCTTCTCTCTAATGTTGATTTCTTTTAGCACACATTTAGACTGACTAGAAGTTATGTCATTCTGCTGAAAAAGAGGGCTTGTATTGCACTTTTGCCTTGTGGGAAAGCCTGTGCCCAGCACAGCAGGACTGAGTTCGATATGGTGACAGGTTTATGATCAATGCAATAGGCCTGATCTGTTTATTATGAAAAGTGACGACAAACACAGTAGGTCTGACTTATTTATTCATTGTGAAAAGCACACATTAAAACCAACAAGCATTTAATAGTGGATTGCTTTTGTAGACAAGTATTTTGTTGGTCGGATGAAAGTTTATCTGCTTCGGCTGAAAAAGGTAGCAGGTCTGACATATTTATTGTTAAAAGCATATGTTAAAACCAATAGGCCTTCAAGGGGGGGTTGTCATTAATCTTATCAACTGTTGAAGGCAGATATTTTGTTTTAGGGAATCTCACAGGTCACTGAGGTAAGCAAGGGTTATGATGCTAGTTACCAAGTGGCAAACCCTCAAGGTAGAAGAGTTCCACTTTATGAATCCTTGTTATGCCATTTTAGCTGTAATTTTGCACATATCTGTTATTTTATTACTGTACTGATAGTTGACTTGTGGGAATGCTTATGCAAAACAGAGTAGGCCTGAGTTGGCTATGGTGACAATCCAGTGATGAAGGCTATAGGTGCTATTAGTTTGTTTTTTTCCGGAGTTTATATAGCGCGAACTTGACCCAAAGGTATCGGGTATCAGAGCACTTCACATGAGCACCAGATGCTTACACAAGGACACATTCTTTTTTGTTAGGCACGGGGAGATTAAGTGATTTGCCCAGAATCACAGGATGTTGAGCGTCTGTAAAATTAAGTAAATGAATCCAGGGTTCAAAGTAGATGTAAAAGAGTTTAATCCAGGGGATAAAATGTCCCATCCATCAGCAAGCAGTAGTCAGGTGCAACTGACCATACAAGGAACAGTAGCATTCCATCACCATGGTGCTAATCAAAGGGAAACATGTATACAGCAGGGAAAGCAGATAGAGGATATAACAAACATATAAATTATAAGCAATATATTACATACCTTCCTTCTATAACAACAAAGCTATTTAGCCATAATATAATCTTTAAATTTCACAGGCATGGTCTTGGTTCTAACACACCTCCCTTTATTGTGATTACGAGAAGTAGAAGCATCACTGCAAGTAGGGTGAACATTTTCTAAACCATTCCCTATGAGGGAAGCATTCTTAATGACAACCACCCTATTGAGATTCCATTTGCGAGAATCTTCAGTCTTAATAGCATTAGTTAAAACCTTGATGACCCTATGTGGTCTTTGGAACAAACCTGAAGCTTTCCGTCCAAAAGGGGCTTTGATCATAACTGTGTCACCAACATTCACAACTGTGGTTTTAACTGCTTTCCTGACATCAAACTTCATCTTCCGTGCCACAATTTTATCTTTCTCTTTACATTTCCAATCCCCATCTTCAAGCACATTTTGTTTTTTTGTAACCATATCATTAACCCAAAAGGGAGCCACAAGAGTGTTGGGATGTCTTCCTTTAAGAAGATTAAAAGGTGTGCGTCCAGTCGTAGCATGAGGGGAGAATCTATAGACTTCAACCTTCCTGTTAACTTCCTTTTTCCAATCCAAGCCATTTTGTTTAGACATTGAAATGGTTTCTTTGAGCACACAAACAAAACGTTCCACCATTCCATTCGTTATGCCTTATGGAACATTTTTCTAGAAACTTTTCCATTTCTACAGACACAAATTGTATTCCATTGTCTGTTAATAGACAACCTGGTAAACCCTCTCGTGCAAAGATTTCTTTTAGGAAAGAAATTACATGTTTGGAATCAATGCATTTGGTAAGCTTGATTTCTGGCCACCTTGAAAACATGTCAATCAGAACAAACACGTACGTTTCACCACCATCACCTATGACTGGACCCAAGATGTCTAAGGCTAATTCATGCCAAGATCCTTCAGGACGCTCCCTGATAATCATGGGTTGGTCCCTGGGCTTCAAACATTTCTCACTAAGAGTGCAAGGTATACATTCCCTAATAGATCTCTCCACCTGAAGATCAATTCCTGGCCACCAGTAATTCAGCCTCAACCTCTCTTTAGTTTTAGACATGCCCTGGTGACCCTTGTGGGCTAGCTCTACCAATTCACCTCTAAGAGTCAAAGGAGGAATTAATTTTGACCCCCTGAAAATGAGACCATCATTTTCAGATAACTCGTTCCTGACATTCCAATACTTCTCCAACTCACCATTGATTTTTGTATTCCACCCCTTTTTAATTAGAGTGCACAACTCTTTAATAGTTTCATCATTTCTGCATTCCTCTCTCCACTTCCCTTCTTTTATACCATCATGCTCAATGTTGCACACCCATTCATCTAACTTGTCATCCTGATCAACAGATTCACTCATATCAGTACTTACAAGTCGTGATAAAGTATCTGCAATGCAGTTTCTCACACCAGGCAAATACTCCACATTAAAATTATAAGGCTGTAGACCCACGACCCATTTGGAAATGCGACTAGATATGGAATCTATACCTTTCTTATTAAACACTTCACATAAGGGCTTGTGATCTGTTCGTACACTAAACTTAGTTGCCCAAAGTAAGTTCTTCAATTTCTTTATAGCCCAATGTACAGCTAGCGCTTTTCTTTCTATCACAGAATACCTTTGTTCTGCTCCCTTTAGACTTCTAGAAAGAAAGAAAATGACATTTATTCCATCACACTTTTCTTGCTGGACTACTGCTCCCAGCCCTTTCATGCTTGCATCCGTAATTAACACTGATTTTAATGCAGGATCAAAACTACTCAGCTTTGGGGTATCCTTCAAAAGTACTTTTAAATTGTTAAATTCTTCTTCACATTGTGAAGACCAAGTAAAATCAACCCCTTTGCATAACAGAGTCCGCATGTTAACACATTTCTCAGCAAATCCACGTACAAACTTGCTGTAGTATTCAGCCATCCCCAGGAATTTCATTAACTCATCTTTATTGGTAGGTGAGGCTAAATTATGTATGGTTTCTATTAACTCCTTTTTGGGTTCAATACCTTTCTCTGAAATGGTATGTCCCAAATAATTAATTGAAGATCTTTTGAATTTACATTTATCCAGTCTGACAGTGAGGTTGAACTGACTAAACCTCTCAAACACTTGTTTCACCCTTAAGTCATGTTCTTCAACGCTACTGCCAAAAATCAACACGTCGTCTTGATAAATTTTAACCCCAACTTGATCTAGCAACACCTTCTCCAATGCCCTCTGGAAGACTGACGCTGCCGAAACCAAACCAAAAGGTAACCTCAGAAATCTGAAGGTTCCAAAAGGAGTGATAAACGCAGTGTAATCTTTAGAATCCTTATCTAACAAAATCTGATGGTATGCGGATTTAAGATCAACCGTGGAAAAAACTTTAGCATCTTTGAGTAACATCAACATTTCAGAAATTTTGGGAAGTGGGTATCTATCAACAATAACTTGCTTGTTAAAAGACCTTAAGTCTATGCATAGACGCAAACTACCATCGGATTTGCGTGCTGTGACTACTGGCGCCAACCATTGGGTCCCTTCAATTTCTTCTATAATTCCTTCAGCCTTCAACTTGTCCAGTTGTTTTTTCATTTCATCTTTTACTGAGAAAGGTACACTGCGAACTTTACTAGAAACAGGCACAGCCCCCGAAACTAATTTAATTTTGTGAGTGTAGCCTCGAAGACAACCCAGTTCACTACTAAATACACTTGGGAACAGTCCCCTGAGATTGGAAATATAGTCCGCATCATTGTCTAAGGTTTCAACAAGATTCACTTTGAAATTTTCTTTCAGCAGAATAGGGGGATTGCTGTTAGGATCTAGCATGACGCCAAGATCTTCTTGGTGAAGCCAACTTAAAATGCTATCACCCTTATGAGAAACATAGACTTTACCAGCTGTGAACCTACCTTTGTACTCCAGCAAACCTTCAAAATAACCTAAAAGTTTAATTGGTTCGCCTCCATAAGCAAAAGGTTTAATATCTGCTGTAGCAATTTTAACTTTGTCCTTTAAATTCTGGGAATAGAACTGTTTCGAAATAATGGTAATTTTTGCACCAGAATCAAATAGCATGCGAGTCCCTTTTCCCTCAATCATAACTACATCAAAAGGTCCTTTTTTTCTTTTATCAGATACCTGTGAAACTATTTGTCCACAATCAAAGTCAGAGTCAGAGTCAACATCATAGTACTCACTTTGGTCAACCAAGTTTATCTTGGCTTTATCTTTCTTGGTTCGACATGAGCTCATGAAATGACCAACTTTTTGCATTTAGCGCAAGTGCTTTTCAATGCGGGACAATTTTTGTCGTTGGCCAAATGACCAATGCTCCCACAACGAAAGCACTTGGGTTGAAAAGCATTGTCTTGAGAACCACGAAACTTACTATGCTCAGACTTTTTCTTAAAATTTTTCCTCATGACATTACTTTTAGGTGCCAACTTAACTTCATGCACAGCCCCACCATTCTTTTCTTGTTTCGTGATGATCTCAACACATTTCTGAGAATGTTCTATTTGCTTGGCAATTGTAATAACTTCATCTAGGGATGGTTCATCCTTTTGCCAGATGTCGTCTCTGACTTTTTGTAAGTTACAACCAAGCATAAATTGATCTCTAATCCTTTCCTCAATCAAAGAACCAAATTTACATGAAGAACCTAACTTCCTCAATGCAGTAATATAATTTTCCACACTCTCACCCTCATTTTGACTTCTTCTCCCAAAATGGTATCTCTCTAGAACAGTGCTCACCTTTGGTAGGTAGTGCTTATCTAATTTTGTAATACATAACTCATATTCATTTAACGTAGTATCATCAATATCAGGAAGATGGTCAAAGACTTCCTGTCCTTCGGACCCCAAACAATGTAAAAGCAAAGCAGTTCTTCTTTCTGCACTCAAATTGGTACCACATACCCTCGCATACCTTTCAAAAACCTTTTTCCATTTAGGCCACTTGATGGGTGGATCACCCGGTGAAGACAAAAAGAAAGGTGGTGTTGCAACGTTTTGCATTTTGAATAAGTAGAGGGCAATATCAAACTCTCTGTTTAGACAAAGAGTATTTGTTTAAACAGAGTAATAAAGTCTGTTTCATGGATTCTTAAGTAAGGTAATCCTTCCGAACAAACTGAATAAATATAAAAATGTTTCTTCTGAACTAATATAATAGTTGCACATTAGCCCTTTTAAATACAAATTAGACAGAAGTCAGTAATATGTGAGATACATCATAGCTGGCACAAACACAGAATGTAAACACTTGGGTAAATAGAAATCCTGAAAAAGAAGCTTGTTATAACATATCCATTAACTAAACACCACTAGGTGGCACTGTGGTATAATGAAGCTAAATACAGTTACTTGTCTTAAATCCTCTTGATATTCGTCTCACAAAGGCAAGAGACCAAAGAAATCAGGCTGTTCGTGAGGAAACAAACTGGTTAAATGTTCGCCTAATCAGGAAGATCTTCTTTCTGAATCTGAACCGGAAGATGACCTTGACCTTTCACACGCTACTGAATTAAACACGCATATGTGCACGCATACGCGCCGCGTAACGAGACATGATGACAGAGAATGTTGATGACAGAGAAAGGAAGCCCTGAAGAGCACGATGGTTGCGCCGACCGAATGGAATCCTCCGATGCTTGAGGAAAATGGAATTTTAAGGTTCCTAGGAAACCAGCAGGTGAGTCAGAACGAGCATTTCAGTAACTGGCAAATTCAAAGAAAGACAAAATGCTGAATGTTTCAAAATTGACTCGAGAAAAAAAACTGTAAGCTTTTACAGCTGTTTACACGCTGAGTGTCCCTCCAAGGCAGCACCCTGGCTGCTCTACCAGGCAAAACGAAAACGATCAAATTCCAAAAGATGCCAGAGGGCTTATTGTGAGGTCTGGATAGTTCATGCAGTGACAGAAGCTGCAAATAAATTCAGGATCTTCAACAGTGCACTCCGGTCCCAATACAGGTCAATGTCAGACATAACACAAACTCAATTAGAACACGCACCGAAAACTTCCCAACCTCACACAGTTTATAAAACAGAGGTGAAATGTGCGTCGAAACGTTCTAATGTGAAAGGATGTTTAGAAAAACAAGGTTGCTCATCCCTTGGCAGAATGCAAAAGACATCAAGTAAGAGTGAGTGAAAAATTCAGTTAAAGTGAGCCCACATCGGCGCCTCCCAACCTACCCTAATAGGAGCAGGTGAGGCATGTGGCGATGCTCACTTAACAGTAAAGAATTCTTTTTTAAACTCACGTGAAGACTTGCTTGAGAAACGGAGAATTAATCTTGATTCAAAAGCGATGTTGGGACAGATCCATCTGGATACGCAGGGTTACTTGACCAACTCGTCGCCAGTGTAAAATTAAGTAAATGAATCCAGGGTTCAAAGTAGATGTAAAAGAGTTTAATCCAGGGGATAAAATGTCCCATCCATCAGCAAGCAGTAGTCAGGTGCAACTGACCATACAAGGAACAGTAGCATTCCATCACCATGGTGCTAATCAAAGGGAAACATGTATACAGCAGGGAAGGCAGATAGAGGATATAACAAACATATAAATCATAAGCAATATATTACAGCGTCATTGCCGAGACTCGAACCCAGTTCCCCAGATTTGAGATCGACCACCCTGGGCTACATCCTCTCCCAAGTTCACTGGAAAAACGATGACAGAGGCCATAAGTATATTATTTTTATTATGAAAATTTACAGCAAAGTCAGTAGACTTGACCTATGTATTGTGAAGATTATATGATGATACTAAAACGCTTTTAACCCCTTAACTGCTGGGCCTTTTCCCCTCCAGTCAGACCCTCCAGGATTTCGCGATTTCGCGATTTGCAAAAAAATCGCAAAATCGGCAGTTTTGTAAAAAGGCCGCGATTTTTACAAAACTGCCTGCAAATTTGGAAAACGCAATCATTTTTTTTTACAAGGCACTCCAGCTCATTATCTCTGTGCCCTCTATAAAAGCATCTGGACTCGTTTCATCAAGACAAGGTTCGAGTATTGTTAGAACTCACACCGACCTCTGAACCTAATCTTGAAGAAGCCGCAGCAGCCGTCTCTCGGCGGATCAAATGTTACTTAACGAGGCAGCTGCCCACTTCTGTGGAAGCCTAAGCTGTGAGATGCGCACATACACTGTAAGGGTTTATTAAACTTACACTCGTGTTAATGTATGTTCAAGAAAACCAGAAAAAGTATTTGAAAATCATTTAGTAAATGTGGGATTAAACAATGTTAAAAAATATATAATATTTCTATTGGAATGTCTCCAGTTCGTCAGTACTGAGCACAACAGCATGTTCTGGAATTTGAATTATATTTTCAGCCATTACTGTATGACACATTCCTGAGACTTCTTGTTCACACCGTGTGTGTTTGTTAGTCGCATTGAATACATGAGAGGCAGCCAGGCATAGAATTCCACGTGCTTTGTGACAAAAAAACCTGGCAAAATATTATTGAAGGATGGTGTAAATAAAACGATCTGCGACACAATATCTATCGCATGCAAGGAATTGGCAGTGCACGAGCATGGTTATTTTTCATTATTTGGAGACTCATAAACGTCAAATACTTTGAGATGACTCAAATTACATTCAAAACCAGAAAGGGGGAAGGCGCAGACCCTTGATTACAGTGACTGTAATCAAGGGAAACTATTCCTTGCATACTTCACAGCTCGTGGTGAGTGAGGCAAGGTGACAGGATGTGGCGTTACAGTCAAAACTGCAGACTCTGGAACTGGGGAACTCGGTTCGAGTCTCGGCGTCGGTTCTTCATCCTGTGATTCTGGGCAAATCACTTAAACATGAATATGTCCTTGTGTAAAGTGACTGGCACTCAGGTAAAGCGCTCCAATCAATACCTTCGGATTGAGTTCGCGCTATAAATATGAAAAAGCGCAGAGTCCAAAAGGACCACTACTAAACTTCCCCAGCTACTCTGTTGAAACTTTGAAGAGCTTAATGATGTGAGAGGGTAAGTCTGAGGTGACTAGCAGGGTGAGAGGTGTAGGTTTAGCCCACAAGGAAGAAGATTTCTAGTTTGAAATAGTAACACATGTTCTATGAATAGTCAATTTCTACATTTTGCATAGAATTATAGTTGAACTTACATGCCTGAAGGCAAACGTGTGACTCCTGGGGAACACCCCATGCATTGCAGAATTCCTTACATTTTTTACTCCCATCACAACACTCCTCCTGCCTGCATCCAAATGCAATCTTGATGAGCTAATGATTACGTCTTCACCTTCAAGGGGGAACTGAAACCAGCTTGCTTTGCAGCTCACTTTTCTACAGATCTTTCAATTCGCTCCTCTAGTCAGACCCCCCAGGATATTGCGGCATGGATTCGCAAATTTAGCGGCACAAGGTTTAGTACCAAGGTGTTAGGTGCATGCTCAAGTCGACTTATGAGGACTGAACCAGGTAAGCAGACAGTGACCTCCCTATGCAGTCTGTCTCACTTATTTGGATCAGCCACTACGATCTTGCGCCCTAGGGTGCCTGAGGAAGAGGTGTCCTGCCTCACGGATCCGGGAGGCAGCGGTGCCCCGGCAGAGGTGCATACATGGGCACTAGAACATCCCAGGGAGAAATACAGCTTCCTCCCACGAGGTTAGGACTTGAGCTGTGCTTCCGTAGAGCTGCAGACACTTTAAACATGCCTATTGCAAAGTGGAATACTCTGCTAAAACAGTTTCCATTGAATTCAGGCTGAAAAGGAATAATTATGAGTAAAATAAAGTGCCGCAAAAATGCCGCTAAATTTCCATATTTGTGCCGCTAAATTTCCATATTTGTGCCGCTAAATTTGCTAATCCATGCCGCAATATCCTGGGGGGTCTGTCCAGTGCTGAGCCCTTTTTTGGCTATTTGTGGTAGTTCGCGATTAGGCCTCTGTAACTTTTTGACCACATAAGGTATCCACACCAAATTTGCGTCCTTTTCTTCCAACATCATGGGAATTCTAAAGGTAACCAGGGTTGGTGGATTCCCCTGGAGGGGACCCAGAAATTAGCCAAAATACAGGTAAGTTTTGTTGTTTTTGGAAAAATGGTAAAAAAGGGCTACAGATGAAAGCGTCTGGTTTTTTCCCTGCAAATGGTATCAAAAAAGGGGTTGTGGTGCTGAAATCACCATCTTCCCAGCTTTCAGGGACAAGCAGACTTTTGTCAGAAAACCAACATTTTTACACAGTTTTGGCATTTTTCTGGGACATAGCCTATTTTTGCTATTTTTTGTGCTTTCAAACTCTTTCCAGTTAATGGTAGAAATGGGTATGAAAGCAATAATGGATCCTGGAAAGCTATACATTTTAGAAAAGTAGACAAAATTCTGAATTCATCAAGGGGTCATTTGTGTAGATCCTTCAAGGTTTCTTTATAGAAACTAACCTTTGAATATAGGAAAAATTGAAAATTAGTTGAAAAAAACAGACATTTGTGTCAACGTTTTCACCTGTAACTTCTTCTAATTATGACATCTGTTTGAAAGCAATATACCGTTACATCCGCTGGACCTTTCTGGCTGTGGGGATATATAGGACTTGTAGGTTCACCAAGAACCCGACGAACCCAGAGCCAATAACTGAGCAGAGTCTTGCAATGGTTTTTTATTTTGTACCGGGTATATAGCAATTCATTTGGGTAAATATATACATGGAAAAATCGGTATGAAAGACACCTATGTATTTCTGAAATTGTAACAAAATATAGAGTTTAGAAACAGTAGATATTTGCACATTTCCGAAATTGTGAGTACCCATACTAGCATGAGAATTATAGGTCCTTTTTCAAAATGACTTCTTTTTTATACATTGTCTTTCATTTGGAAGGCAGAAATGCATAGAAAGTCAATAGGTAATAACAGTTGCTCTACAATTCTGTGTTACCCTAAGTCTCCCAATAAAAATGGTAGCTCACTTGTGTGGGTAGGCCTAGTGCCCGCGACAGGAAACGGCTCAAAACGCAACGTGGACACACTTTATTTTTACAGTGAAAACGGACCCTTTTTTTGTAACGTGCCTAGCTGTAGACTTTGAACCCTAGCTCTGCCGGCACCTAGGGAAACCTAGCAAACCTATACATTTTTGAGAACTAGACACCCAGGGGAATCCAGGATGGGGTGACTTGGCTGCCTCTCACCAGGTTCTGTTACCCAGAATCCCTTGCAAACCTAAAACATTGTCAAAAAAACCACATTTTCCTCACATTTCTGTGGTGGAAAGTTCTGCAATCTGCGTGGATCCACAAAATTCCACCCACCCCGCGTTCCCCAAAGCCTTCCGAGAAAAATGGTACCTCACTTGTGTGGGAGGCCCAAGTACCTGCGACAGGAAACGGCCCAAAACGCAACGTGGACACACCACATTTTCACAGTGAAAACGGACCCCTTTTTTGCAAAGTGCCTAGCTGTAGATTTTGAACCCTAGCTCTGCCGGCACCTAAGGAAACCTATCAAACCTATACATTTTTTAAAACTAGACACCCAGGGGAATCCAGGATGGGGTGACTTGGTTGGCTCTCACCAGGTTCTGTTACCCAGAATCCCTTGCAAACCTAAAACATTGTCAAAAAAACACATTTTCCTCACATTTCTGTGGTGGAAAGTTCTGGAATCTGCGTGGATCCACAAAATTCCACCCACCCCGCGTTCCCCAAAGTCTTCCGAGAAAAATGGTACCTCACTTGTGTGGGAGGCCCAAGTACCTGCGACAGGAAACGGCCCAAAACGCAACGTGGACACACCACATTTTCGCAGTGAAAACGGACCCCTTTTTTGCAAAGTGCCTAGCTGTAGATTTTGAACCCTAGCTCTGCCGGCACCTAAGGAAACCTATCAAACCTATACATTTTTGAAAACTAGACACCCAGGGGAATCCAGGATGGGGTGACTTGGCTGGCTCTCACCAGGTTCTGTTACCCAGAATCCCTTGCAAACCTAAAACATTGTCAAAAAAACACATTTTCCTCACATTTCTGTGGTGGAAAGTTCTGGAATCTGCGTGGATCCACAAAATTCCACCCACCCCGCGTTCCCCAAAGTCTTCCAAGAAAAATGGTACCTCACTTGTGTGGGAGGCCCAAGTACCCGCGACAGGAACCAGCCCAAAACGCATCGTGACACACCACATTTTCGCAGTGAAAACGGACCCTTTTTTTGCAAAGTGCCTAGCTGTAGATTTTGAACCCTAGCTCTGCCGGCACCTAGGGAAACCTAGCAAACCTATACATTTTTTAAAACTAGACACCCAGGGGAATCCAGGATGGGGTGACTTGACTGGCTTTCACCAGGTTCTGTTACCCAGAATTCCTTGCAAACCTAAAAATTAGTCCAAAAAACCACATTTTCCTCACATTTATGTGGTGGATAGTTCTGGAATCTGCGTGGATCCACAAAATTCCACCCACCCCGTGTTCCCCAAAGTCTTCCGAGAAAAATGGTACCTCACTTGTGTGGGTAGGCCTAGTGCCTGCGACAGGAAATGGCCCAAAACGTAACGTCGACACACCACATTTTCACAGTGAAAACAGACCCTTTTTTTGCAAAGTGCCTAGCTGTAGATTTTGAACCCTAGCTCTGCCGGCACCTAGGGAAACCTATCAAACCTATACATTTTTGAAAACTAGACACCCAGGGGAATCCAGGATGGGGTGACTTGGCTGGCTCTCACCAGGTTCTGTTACCCAGAATCCCTTACAAACCTAAAAAATTGTAAAAGAAAACCCACATTTTCCTCACATTTCTGTGGTGGAAAGTTCTGGAATCTGTGTGGATCCACAAAATTCCACCCACCCCGCGTTCCCCAAAGTCTTCCGAGAAAAATGGTACCTCACTTGTGTGGGAGGCCCAAGTACCCATGACAGGAAACGGCCCAAAACGCAACGTGACACACCACATTTTCGCAGTGAAAACGGACCCTTTTTTTGCAAAGTGCCTAGCTGTAGGTTTTGAACCCTAGCTCTGCCGGCACCTAGGGAAACCTAGCAAACCTATACATTTTTGAAAACTAGACACCCAGGGAAATCCAGGATGGGGTGACTTGGCTGGCTCTCACCAGGTTCTGTTACCCAGAATTCCTTGCAAACCTAAAAATTAGTCCAAAAAAACACATTTTCCTCACATTTCTGTGGTGGATAGTTCTGGAATCTGCGTGGATCCACAAAATTCCACCCACCCCGCGTTCCCCAAAGTCTTCCGAGATAAATGGTACCTCACTTGTGTGGGTAGGCCTAGTGCCTGCTACAGGAAACGGCCCAAAATGCAACGTGGACACACCACATTTTCACAGTGAAAACAGACCCTTTTTTTGCAAAGTGCCTAGCTGTAGATTTTGAACCCTAGCTCTGCCGGCACCTAGGGAAACCTAGCAAACCTATACATTTTTGAAAACTAGACACCCAGGGGAATCCAGGATGGGGTGACTTGACTGGCTTTCACCAGATTCTGTTACCCAGAATTCCCTGCAAACCTAAATAAAAATTAGTCCAAAAAAACACATTTTCCTCACATTTCTGTGGTGGATAGTTCTGGAATCTGCGTGGATCCACAAAATTCCACCCACCCCGTATTCCCCAAAGTCTTCAGAGAAAAATGGTACCTCACTTGTGTGGGTAGGCCTAGTGCCTGCGACAGGAAATGGCCCAAAACGTAACGTGGACACACCACATTTTCACAGTGAAAACAGACCCTTTTTTTGCAAAGTGCCTAGCTGTAGATTATGAATCCTAGCTCTGCCGGCACCTAGGGAAACCTAGCAAACCTATACATTTTTGAAAACTAGACACCCAGGGGAATCCAGGATGGGGTGACTTGACTGTCTTTCACCAGATTCTGTTACCCAGAATTCCCTGCAAACCTAAAAATTAGTCCCAAAAACCACATTTTCCTCACATTTCTGTGGTGGATAGTTATGGAATCTGCGTGGATCCACAAAATTCCACCCACCCCGTGTTCCCTAAAGTCTTCAGAGAAAAATGGTACCTCACTTGTGTGGGTAGGCCTAGTGCCTGCGACAGGAAATGGCCCAAAACGTAACGTGGACACACCACATTTTCACAGTGAAAACAGACCCTTTTTTTGCAAAGTGCCTAGCTGTAGATTTTGAACCCTAGCTCTGCCGGCACCTAGGGAAACCTATCAAACCTATACATTTTTGAAAACTAGATACCCAGGGGAATCCTGGATAGGGTGACTTGGCTGGCTCTCACCAGGTTCTGTTACCCAGAATCCCTTGCAAACCTAAAAAAATGTCCAAAAAACCACATTTTCCTCACATTTCTGTGGTGGAAAGTTCTGGAATCTGCGTGGATCCACAAAATTCCACCCACCCCGCGTTCCCCAAAGTCTTCCGAGAAAAATAGTACCTCACTTGTGTGGGAGGCCCAAGTACACGCGACAGGCAACGGCCCAAAACGCAACGTGGACACACCACATTTTCACAGTGAAAACGGACCCTTTTTTTTGCAAAGTGCCTAGCTGTAGATTTCGAACCCTAGCTCTGCCGGCACCTAGGGAAACCTATCAAACCTATACATTTTTGAAAACTAGACACCCAGGGGAATCCAGGATGGGGTGACTTGGCTGGCTCTCACCATGTTCTGTTACCCAGAATCCCTTGCAAACCTAAACAATTATTAAAAAAAACAAATTTTCCTCACATTTCTGTGGTGGAAAGTTCTGGAATCTGCGTGGATCCACAAAATTCCACCCACCCCGCGTTCCCCAAAGTCTTCAGAGAAAAATGGTACCTCACTTGTGTGGGAGGCCCAAGTACCCGTGACAGGAAACAGCCCAAAACGCAACGTGGACACACCACATTTTCACAGTGAAAACGGACCCTTTTTTTGCAAAGTGCCTAGCTATAGATTTTGAACCCTAGCTCTGCCGGCACCTAGGGAAACCTATCAAACCTATACATTTTTGAAAACTAGACACCCAGGGGAATCCTGGATGGGGTGACTTGGCTGGCTCTCACCAGGTTCTGTTACCCAGAATCCCTTGCAAACCTAAACAAATGTCCAAAAAAACCATGTTGTCCTCACATTTCTGTGGTGGAAAGTTCTGGAATCTACGTGGATCCACAAAATTCCACCCACCCCGCGTTCCCCAAAGTCTTCCGAGAAAAATGGTACCTCACTTGTGTGGGAGGCCCAAGTACCCGCGACAGGCAAGGGCCCAAAACGTATTGAGGAGACATCAAAGTTGCCTATCACAAAACGACCTGGTTTTGCAAGGGGTTCACCTGGGTTTTTGGCCCCGTGCTCGGCGGCCAGCTAGGGAAACCTACCAAACCCACACATTTCTGAAAACTAGACACCCGGGGAATACCAGGGAGGTATTGGTTGCGTGGATCCCCCAACGTTTTCTTACCCAGAATCCCCTACGAACCTCAAATTTAGCTGAAAAAATTCCTTTTTCCACACATTTTTGTGTGGGAAAGTTGTGGGATCACTGGGCTGACACAAATTTCCTACCACCCAGCGTTCCCCCAGGTCTCCCGATAAAAATGGTGCCTCACTCGTGTGGGAGGCCCAAGTACCCGCGACAGGCAAGGGCCCAAAACGTATTGAGGAGACATCAAAATTGCCTATCACAAAACAACCTGGTTTTGCAAGGGGGGTCACCTGGGTTTTTGGCCCCGTGCTCGGCGGCCAGCTAGGGAAACCTACCAAACTCACACATTTCTGAAAACTAGACACCCGGGGGATTCCAGGGAGGTATTGGTTGCGTGGATCCCCCAACGTTTGCTTACCCAGAATCCCCTACAAAACCTCAAATTTAGCTGAAAAAATCACTTTTCCCACACATTTTTCTGTGGGAAAGTTGTGGGATCACCGGGCTGACACAAATTTCCTACCACCCAACGTTCCCCCAGGTCTCACGATAAAAATGGTGCCTCACTCGTGTGGGAGGCCCAAGTACCCGCGACAGGCAAGGGCCCAAAACGTATTGAGGAGACATCAAAATTGCCTATCACAAAACAACCTGGTTTTGCAAGTGGGGTCACCTGGGTTTTTGGCCCCGTGCTCGGCGGCCAGCTAGGGAAACCTACCAAACCCGCACATTTCTGAAAACTAGACATCCAGGGAATTCCAGGGAGGTATTGGTTGCGTGGATCCCCCAACGTTTTCTTACCCAGAATCCCCTGCAAACCTCAAATTTAGCTGAAAAAATCACTTTTTCCACAAATTTTTGTGTGGGAAAGTTGTGGGATCACCGGGCTGACACAAATTTCCTACCACCCAGCGTTCCCCCAGGTCTCCCAATAACAATGGTGCCTCACTCGTGTGGGAGGCCCAAGTACCCGCGACAGGCAAGGGCCCAAAATGTATTGAGGAGAGATCAAAATTGCCTATCACAAAACAACCTGGTTTTGCAAGGGAGTCACTTGGGTTTTTGGCCCCGTGCTTGGCGGCCAGCTAGGGAAACCTACCAAACCCACACATTTCTGAAAACTAGACACCCGGGGAATACAAGGGAGGTATTGGTTGCGTGGATCCCCCAAAGTTTTCTTACACAGAATCCCCTGCGAACCTCAAATTTAGCTGAAAAAATCACTTTTTCCACACATCTTTGTGTGGGAAAGTTGTGGGATCACCGAGCTGACACAAATTTCCTACCACCCAGCGTTCCCCCCAGTCTCCCGATAAAAATGGTGCCTCACTCGTGTGGGAGGCCCAAGTACCCGCGACAGGCAAGGGCCCAAAACGTATTGAGGAGACATCAAAATTGCCTGTCACAAAACAACCTGGTTTTGCAAGGGGGGTCACCTGGGTTTTTGGCCCTGTGCTCGGCGGCCAGCTAGGGAAACCTGCCAAACCCACACATTTCTGAAAACTAGACACCCGGAATATTCCAGGGAGGTATTGGTTGCGTGGATCCCCCAACGTTTTCTTACCCAGAATCCCCTGCAAACCTCAAATTTAGCTGAAAAAATCACTTTTTCCAAACATTTTTTTGTGGGAAAGTTGTGGGATCACCGGGCTGACACAAATTTCCTACCACCCAGCATTCCCCCAGGTCTCCCGATAAAAATGGTGCCTCACTCGTGTGGGAGGCCCAAGTACCCGCGACAGGCAAGGGCCCAAAACGTATTGAGGAGACATCAAAATTGCCTTTCACAAATCAACCTGGTTTTTAGCTAAATTTGAGGTTCGCAGGGGATTCTGGGTAAGAAAACGTTGGGGGATCCACGCAAGACATACCTCCCTGGAATCCCCCGGGTGTCTCGTTTTCAGAAATGTGTGGGTTTGGTAGGTTTCCCTAGCTGACCGCCGAGCACAGGGCCAAAAACCCAGGTGACCCCCTTGCAAAACCAGGTTGTTTTGTGATAGCCAATTTTGATGTCTCCTCAATATGTTTTGGGCCCTTGCCTGTCCCGGGTACTTGGGCCTCCCACACGAGTGAGGCACCATTTTTATCGGGAGACCTGGTGGAACGCTGGGTGGTAGGAAATTTGTGTCAGCCCAGTGATCCCACAACTTTCTCACACAAAAATGTGTGGAAAAAGTGAATTTTTTCTGCTAAATTTGAGGTTCGCAGGGGATTCTGGGTAAGAAAACGTTGGGGGATCCACGCAAGCCATACCTCCTTGGAATCCCCCGGGTGTCTAGTTTTCAGAAATATGTGGGTTTGGTAGGTTTCCCTAGCTGGCCGCCGAGCACAGGGCCAAAAACCCAGGTGACTCCCCTTGCAAAACCAGGTTGTTTTGTGATAGCCAATTTTGATGTTTCCTCAATACGTTTTGGGCCCTTGCCTGTCGCGGGTACTTGGGAATACCACACGAGTGAGGCACCATTTTTACCGGGAGACCTGGGGGAACGCTGGGTGGTAGGAAATTTGTGTCAGCCCGGTGATCCCACAACTTTCCCACACAAAAATGTGTGGAAAAAGTGATTTTTTCAGCTAAATTTGAGGTTTGAATGGGGAGGTTGGGTAAAAACAAACAATGAGAGCCACGCAAGTCATTCACCCTTGTACTCCCCCCCTTGTCTACTACTCAAAAATGTGAAGGTTTGCCTAGGTGACAACTGAGCTAGGACACAAAGTCCCCTGCTACTCATATTGACAAAAGAAAAGTCTTACAAACGGCCATTAAACCGCCACAAATATAACTCTAACACTAATTTGATAAAGCTAATCCACCAATTACACTGGTTGGTTTTAGCACCTCCAGAAAAGCTAGCTTCAAAGCACAAATACTTATCAAAGTATATAAATATTGAAGCCAAGCCTTCTGAAGGGGAGCCATAAAGCCACATCAAGGCACCAACCACTTTATGGTCCATTCACACGCCATTCACGCACCACACACAAGACTTCCATACCGCCAGCCACAGGCCCAAACAACCAGATCACTTGCACTCACATAAACATACCGCCGCCATGCAAGGGCCCATCACATTCATATGCCACAAGACATAATGAGTTTGATTACATTTTACCACCTGTAAAGTCTCCCCCTCCTTCTTCCTAAACATCACCAAACGCATGCCGAGTGAACCTTTACTAATGGCTCCCATGACAGCCACATGAGGCTCAGGAAGACATGTCTTTCATGCGCCTTTAGCGCACTCACTGTGCTCAATCCAACTCCTTCCAGTTTGTGGATGCAAGTTGGGGGCTGCCCGAGTATGCCGCAAAGTCATTCCTCGAGCTGAGCAAGCATATCTACCTTTGAAACTAAGGCAAACATGCTGGAAATTTTCAAAAGCTTTCTAAAGATAACATCACAAACTATGAAGAACGGATGAATGTGAAACACGGGTAGTCCGTGACAACGTAGCATATGTCCAATCCAACATTATGTGCAGTGACTGTAATGCACTTATCATACAGCAAACTGACCATCTACTAAGTACTAACGGAGGATGAACATGGCAAGCAGCATTGACCCATAAGTACTACAGTAAATTCAGTGTGAGTGTGGCAGCAATGGATTTGAATCCATGCGTGAAGATGAAGTCATGACGTGTATCTATACTACCTTTACTATCTGCCTTCTACCTTTGCAATATTCCTTGGAAGCGCACCTACCATAAGCTGTTCTAACCCGTTCGTGTGTCTGTCCTCAGAGTCCTGACTAATCCTGTCCAATTGTCAAGAGACCCTATACTAATGCCTTCCATCTCTAGCTACTTGAAGCTTGAGTAAACATTTCTGTCACGTGCTATCAATGCTCTCACTATGCTCAATCCAACTCCTTCCATTTTGTGGATGCAAGTTGGGGGGTGCCCGAGTATGCCGCAAAGTCATTCCTCGAGCTGAGCAAGCATATCTACCTTTGAAACTAAGGCAAACATGCTGGAAATTTTCAAAAGCTTCCTAAAGAGAACATCATAAACTATGAAGAACGGTTGAATGTGAAACGCGGGTACACCATGACAACGTGGCATATGTTCTGTCCACCAGTATGTGCAGCGTGGGGACTATAATGCACTTGTCAATTGGCGAACAGAACAACTACCACGTTCTGAAAGCAGATAAAGGTGTTGAGAAGTCCATGATTTCCTGAAGTAGAGGAACAAATATTCTGCACCTGCTTGCGTAGTGAAGGAGTGGCCCACATACAGTAGGTATCCATTCACACCAATTGAAAGGTTTACCTATTGGCAGCTCCACCTCAGTCAATTTCCCAATATTTTGCTTTAGTGTGATACAACATAAAGCTAATAGGAAAACAGAAGGCAGGCTTACTTGGGCACTGGGGACAGTAAACACGAGTCTCCTGCCTCTTTCCCTGCATCGAGCACACTTTACAACGACGACATGGTCGCTCCTTTTTGGGTGTTGCAGGAATTTTATCAGCAAAGTGTCGCTCCTGCAGCCTTGCCACGTCCTCCAGAACACATGAAGTGGAGGCTGCTGCTTCTGTAGCAGTGAGACTTTCAATCACAGACAACTGAAAGTCAAGGAAAGACATGAGTCTTCCTGTGGTGGTCTGACGATAAACAACATACGCATTGTATGTTGCCATCTGGATCAGATGAGTAAACAGTTTCTTATACCAAGTGCGAGTTTTACGACTCGCATTGTATGGCTGAAGAACCTGGTCGTTCTTGTCCACTCCGCCCATGTACTTGTTGTAATCAACTATACAGGTGGGCTTGTGGACTTCGGCCATCTGACCCCAAACCGTGACAGGGGAAGTGCTCTCAGCATGAATTGTAGTGAGCACGTACACATCACGCCTATCTGAGAACTTGACTGCGAGCAGTTCGTTGGAACGCAACGCAGTACTCTGGGATTTCTGGAGCTTCTTGCAAACAAGCTCCTGCGGGAATCCTTTGCGGCAACAACGAATTGTACCGCAAGCCACAGTGCCAGCTTTGTAGAGCTCACTGAACAGCTTTACTCCTGTATAGAAATTGTCCACATAAAGGTTATAACCTTTGTGAAGAAGTGGCTGGACAAGCTCCCATACAATCTTTCCTGTGACCCCTAGCGTGGGAGGGCAACCTACAGGGTTAAGACTTGTGTCCTTCCCTGTATACACTCTCAAGCTGTACACATAGCCAGTCGAGCTCTCACACAGCATGTACAGCTTGATGCCATAGCGAGCGCGTTTGCTCGGAATGTACTGCCTAAACAGCAGCCGCCCTTTATACAAGATCAAGGACTCATCAATGGCTATATTCTTTCCAGGAGTATAAACCTCTGGAAACCTGGCAGACAAATGTTCCACGACAGGCCGAATTTTGAACAACCTGTCATGGTCTGGATGGTCCCGGGGCAATGCAGCAGAATTGTCATTGAAATGCAGCATGCGCTGCAATAGCAAAAACGATCTCTGCTCATGTATGGTGCGAAGATGGGGGTTAACCAAACCGTGCGAGTAGACCAGTAGGATAGCAAGGTTGGTTTATGCACTACCCCCATTTTAAGTGTGAGGCCCAAAAATATCTTCAACTCCCCTAAAGAAGTGGGAGTCCACTTGCGCGCCCTAGAATGAGGCCCAAGAGTGCCTCCTTGCTCCCTCAGAAATTGTTCGGCACGCAAATTTGTTTGCTGCACAATTTCATCAAGGAAGTCAACATCCAAAAAGAGATGAACATAGTCAATTGGCAAAAAATTCGCCGTATCGACTTTACATCCAGCGTCACTAGTGAAAGGCGGAATTTGGGGCTGAACTAAATTGGGAGGCTGCCAAGATAGCACTCCGTCTGTGCTTGCGGCCGCACGTGCCTGCGCTCTGGGTTGCTCTAACCTGTTACTGGTGTCCTGCTGCACAGACTGTGCAGGCAAAGGGACAGCACGACTGACATTGTCTCCTTCAGAATCGCTGGAAGATGAGTCGTCGGATGGAACTGCGCCGACTGAAAAATCACTCCCAGATTCGGCTCCATTGTCCTCTCCCTCAGATGCTGTCTCAGTATCTGCTGTCTCAGTCTCTGATCCTGCCTCAGAGCTGGACTCCAGAACCAGACTTAGGGCCTGGGCAGCATTCATCCAACGATACGCCATCTCTGCTAGTGCCTAAAACTATCCTTTTAAAACACTGTCCTACGTAGAAGGCAGATAGGTTGTTGGTTTCAAAGTGTAGGTGCGTGTGTGCGTGAGTGAAGTGTTTAACAGTCAATAATGACAAAGTCACCTTACCTTTCCTTTGCGAAATCCGTACGCTCTCCAAAAAGACTAAGAAAGAGAGAAAAAAGACACAGTATTACTTTACCTTGCCACATACCCATCATCGCAGCCTTTTAGCGCTGGTGGAAGCCAGTGCGACCATCATTTTGGCGCCAAGATGCCTACGGGTGAACGTG
The DNA here is from genome assembly GCA_963921515.1 of Calotriton arnoldi. Lineage (NCBI taxonomy): Eukaryota > Metazoa > Chordata > Amphibia > Caudata > Salamandridae > Calotriton > Calotriton arnoldi. The sequence continues at coordinate 4,000,642 of CAWUFW010000527.1, read as the reverse complement.
TGCTTTACAGTTGCACACTATGACCTCCTTTAATTCCCTCACTACCATCCTTGCAAACATGCCCCTCATCTCTCCTTAGCCCCTCTCTCACATACATTTCATCTGTTTCAAAGTGTTTCTACTGCGTGGCTTTACTAATCCACTTAGCTATCCACATAATACAGATCTGTTCTTTCCAGCATGCCCTTTATGGCGTCAAAACTGCCACTAGACAAAAGTCAGATATCTCTATCTAGCAGGAATTTTTTTTTGTACTCTGCAGCAGTACCACACTTTACTGCCTTTCATGTAGCTTCAAAGAGACTCAATATAGTTCTTTCACAGTCTCCTATTTTCAGCACTGAGAAATCTCTCTGTAAATATATATATATATCAAACAATTAATTCCCAATGTCAGCGCGCTCAATACCTGGTGCAGGCAGCAACGGGTAGAATCCTTACCCGATATTTAAATTCAGAAACACAAAGGATGCCGCACTACCACCAGTCGTGGTGAAAATAAAGCAACTCTGAAACCAATCTCTGGAGTGCGGCATCCTTTGTGTTTCTGAATATATATATATATATATATATATATATATATATATATATATCTCCTGCTTCGCCTCTCATACTCATACGAATGCGGACCCAAGTTCGGGTGCAATAAGTTTTATTTCGTGCCCTGCACCGCCGCCATATATATATATATATATCCAAGCTCCGTTTCCTTGTTTCCCAAAAAGAAAAACAGCACTCGCGAGGGCAGTTGCTAGAGTTTATTGGCAACGCAATAATCTCTAGCAACTGCCCCCGCGAGCGCTGTTTTTCTTTTTGGGAAACAAGGAAACAGAGCCTGGATAAATTTCGCGGGCTCACCCCCGCGTTTGTAAAGCACCCGTCTGCGAGTGCGCCGTTCACTGTGCATCAAGGAGCATATATATATATATATATATATATATCCTGCTCCAAGGTTGCCACACGCTTAGGAAGCACCCGGACAGCTGCGTAAGGTTGCAAGCCTTTATTGATGGTACGGACGGCACACGACATGCAGGAAAGTTCTAGCAGTTATTTCGTCCTGCCTAACGCGTTTCAAATACATTCTTCATCAGAGGCTTGAGACGAAATGGCGTGCTGGTTGCGGGCACTCCCCCAGATTTAAATTCTTGCTCAATGACACGCCCCTCAATGGGCTTGCCCGAATGGGACAGTGTTTGCTGCATCCTGGGAGTTGAAGTGCCCATATTCAGTCCATAGATGGATGCACTTATTTAAACTGCAAATTCATTTACAAGCCCTGTATGGGCCCCCGTAGGCGCCTCCGTCCTTAATCCAGCGCAGATGCCCCACAATAAGGTCGGTAAATACCAGTCCTCGTGGCCCCCAATGATCGTGGGGTGGTGCACTCCTGACGGCTGGGCTGCCGCCTAAAAATCCTGCTCCAAGGTTGCCACACGCTTAGGAAGCACCCGGACAGCTGCGTAAGGTTGCTAGCCTTTATTGATGGTACGGACGGCACACGACATGCAGGAAAGTTCTAGCAGTTATTTCGTCCTGCCTAACGCGTTTCAAATACATTCTTCATCAGAGGCTTGAGACGAAATGGCGTGCTGGTTGCGGGCACTCCCCCAGATTTAAATTCTTGCTCAATGACACGCCCCTCAATGGGCTTGCCCGAATGGGACAGTGTTTGCTGCATCCTGGGAGTTGAAGTGCCCATATTCAGTCCATAGATGCCGGGCTTGCCAGGAGACGCGTTGATTGCCGACCGGCCCTTTGCGGCTGGGGCGCCGTTCCTCCCGGTCTCTTCCGGGTTGCAATGCGCGTCTCCCTGTGGCTTGGCCGGTCTGGGGGACACGCTGCTGTGGCTGTTTGGCGGGTCCTGGGGCTCTGCTGGGCGATGCTCCTGGGCCCCCTGCCTGGCGTTTGATGTCCTGCCGGCCTCCTCTTCTTCCTGGCGCCCCTGATGCTCGGTTGGGTCGATGCAGGGGCGGGCCTTGCTGTGGCCTTGGAGGCCGTTTTCGGCGGGCTTCTCCACCCGGCGCTGGTTTCCTGGTGCGCGCCTGGGCTGGCTCTTGGGGGACGGTGGGCTTGTGGTGCGCCCTTCCTGCCCCCTTGGTGAGTACCGCGTAGCGGCCCCTTTTTTTCTCCTTACTGTTTTTGGCCTCCGGCCATACCTACCTGTGTGCACCTGTTCTTGTCAGTGGTTTGGCAGGTTCGGGTCTGGTTCTTGGCTGGATGGGAGATCGCCTGGGTATTCCTGGTTCGGTGGGCTTATGTGCTTTCCGTGGGGTTCGCTTGCGGCCCTGGATGGTTTGTCTTCCCCATGCCCTCTTCGGGTGTTTGTGTTGCTGCCTGTATGGCCTTCTGGTCACTGCCGCGATGTACACCTAGGAGATGCCGGGATTTGGACCCAGGGCCTCCTGCTTGCGCTGCTTGCGCCCTACGTCATTGCGCTGGGCTCGGCTGGTTTCCCTGTGGCCTTGCCGTGTGGGTTCCTTGCTTTCTTTCAGGTGTTGTTGGATCCCGTCGTCCTCCGGTCTCTCCCGGTGCTGGTGGATTCCTGTTGGGGCTTCTCTTTGCTGGTGCCTGTTCCTGCGTGCTGGCCCTCTGTGCTTTGCTGGTTGCGTGAGGCGTGGTCCGATTGCTGTCTTGGTCCTGGGCCCTTGGTGTCTCCGGCCTGGTTCTCTGCCTCCGCTGCCCCCTGATCCCGGGGTCCTAGCGGCCCTTCGGAGTCTTCGGCAGCCTGCGACGTAGGCTCCCCTGCCTTTGCTGTCCTGTCGTGGGCCGCGGTTTCCCCTGTGCGCTGCCCTTTTTTGGGAGGTTTGACCTGGGGCGGGTCCTTCTAGGCTTCCTCCTTGGGTGCTGTGTTCCCAGACCTTCTGGCTTTTCGCTTGCTTGGCGCTTGTTGCTGGTTGGCGTCTGGGCTGGGGGTCGGTCCCTGTGGGACTGCTGTTGGCCTGTCCCCTTGGTGCATGCCGCCTGGCGGTTTCTTGCTTGCTGTGCTCTCCTGCTGTGCTGGCCTGCGGCCTTAGCTTCTGTTCCTCCTGCTGCCCACCCTGTGGTTTGGACGGGTCGGCCCTGGTTCATCCCTGGTGTGGTGTCTGCTTGCTGGGCCGTGGCTCGCTTTGGTGCGGTCTCTCCCGGGGCTTGTTGGCTTCTTCTTGTGGCCTCTTTGCTCTTTCCTCTGGGCCTCCGGCCGTCCTGCCCTACGGGCATCTGTTTTCCCTGGTCGGCCCTGGTTGATGCCTGGTTTGGGGTCCGCCTGGGTTTGCCTGTTGCTGTGGCCTGTTCTGGTCGTCCCCGACTGCTTGTCGGGCGTTAGTGCCCTTGTTCGGGTCCTGGTGCCTTGTGGTTCTTGGGCTTCCTTCGGCTGCCTGCTGCCCTTCCGCCCGTTGGTTCCTGCCCTTTCTGTGAGTTCGGGCCTGGTGCGTGCCTGTCTGGGTGCCTGCCTGCGGTTTCGCTGTTGGGTGCTTCTTGCTTCCTTCCGGGTGCTTCTGCTTGCCCCGTGCTCAGGATGTCTGGTTTCTGCTTGCCCTTCCGCGGTTTTGCTGGGTCCACCCCCTTGTTTCCTTGGGGGGGGGCTGTTGTGCCCTCCCTCTGTCCTGGTGGGCCCTTGGCCTTGTTGGGCTGTTGGCTCCGGGGCGGTGCTGGTTGTGCCCCTGGTGGGTTCTGGCTGGAGTTGGGTTTGCTTCTCGCCTGCTGCCGGGTTGTGTTGCCTGCTGGGGTTTGGTTTCTGGTTGTGGTTTCCTTCTCCCCTCTTGTATTTCCCTTAGTGGCTTGTTGCGCTTTGGGCTTTGCATCTCGCCTGCCGCTCCCTTTGCCTCCTGGGGGGCTGGGTGTCGTTGGTCTTCCTTGGCCTCTGCCTTGGGTGGCCCCTTGTTTCTTCGGGTGCCCGACTCCTGTGCCCTGCCCTGTCTGCTGTGCCCTTTCCCTGCTTGTGGGTGTCGGCCTCTCCTGGTGTGTGGGCCGCTTTGCTGCTTCCCGCTCCTCCCGTTCCGCTTTGGGGATGCGGTTGGCTTTGGCTCGGTTCTGGGGCTCTGGCTTTTCCCCTTTGGGGGCCTGTCGTTGGGCCTGTGCTCCAGCGCGGGCTGTTTTCGGCCTGTGGTTTCTGTGGCCCTTGCTCTCTTGTTGGCTCTGGGGTGTTCCTTCTCCCCTTGTTTGAGTCTGTTCCCGCACCCTCGGTGGGTGGTGCGCCTTTGGCTTCTCCGGGCTCCTCTTCTTTGGTTTCTGGTGCCTGGGTTGTTCCGGTGTGCTGTTGGGGCCTGGGCTCTGCCTCTGTTGGGTTTTCCCTTGCGGTCCCTGTTTTTGGCCTCCCGTTCGCTTGTGCGTGTGGGTCGCTGGTGCACCTCTTGGCTTTGATGTGTCGGGCTTTGTGCTGTGGGGCCCTTGTTGGCTTGGGGTCCTCTTTTGGTCCCTGCTTGGGTCCTTTCATGGCCGCTCGTTCTCTTGGGCTTTGGCGTTCTTTCTGCCTCTTGCTGCCCGGTGGTTCTGGCCCTGGTGTTCTCGGTCCTGGGCTGGTCTTCTGTCCTTTCCTGTGTCGCTCCTTTGCGGCTGGCTGTGGCCTTCCGGGTCCTGGTGGCGCTGTGTTGGGGGCCTCCTGCCTGGCTGGCCTGCCGGTTTCTCCGGCTGGCTTCTTGGGCGTTTGGGGATCTCCTGCGGGGTTGGGCTGTTGGCCTCCTTGTTGGTCTTTCCTGTTTTGCCCTTCTGCTGCTCCTCTTGGGGTTCGCCTGCGGTGGTTCCGTGGTGTCCTCCCTTCTCCTCCTGGCGGGAGGGTCGGCTCTTGGTTGGTGGTGTTTCCTCCTTCCCGGTTCTGGGGTTTGGTTTCCCCGGTTCTGTGTTCGGCCTCTGTTGTTGTCTTTCTTGGTTGTGCCCGGGTTTTGGCCGGGTCTGCTTGGGGTTGTGCTTCTTTGCTCGCCCTGGCCTCCATTGGGCGGGTTGCTGGGCTTCGTGTCCCCGTGTCTCCTGCTTTGGGGTTGTGCCTCGGGCCTGGCCGCTTGGCCGGTTCCTGTGCCCCGGGTTCTTCTCCCGGTGTGGCGGCCTTTTTGTTCCTGCGGCTCTTCGGTGTCTCGGCTGGGGTTGGCCATTGGTCGTTCCTGCCCTGTGACCTGGGCCTTCTGTGTGTTTCTGGCCTCTGGGTTCCCTGTTGCTGCTGTTGTCGGCTGGGGGGGGGGGCTTGCTTGGGTTCCCTGCCCCCTTTTCTTCCTAGCTGTTTCTCTGGGTCGGTACCTGTTTTCTTGTCCGGTTCTGCCCTTTTTGGTCTTTGCAGCTCTGCTGGTGGCTTCCCCTGGTGTGTTGGGGTGGTCCTGTGGTTGGTCGTCTCTTTCCTTGCTCTCTTGCTTTGGTGTGCCTCTTCGGTTTCGTCTTCCTTCCCCTCGCTTTTTGGTGTGGTCCTTTGTGGTTTCCTATGCCTGTTGTTCCCCTTCTTCCCTGTTTTTTGGGGGGGGGGGTTCTGCCGCCCTGTTCTCCTCTGCTCTGGGCCGTTGGGCTGAGTTGGCCTGTTTTGTCCCTGGTTGGGTGGCTCCATGGTGGTGCCTGGGGCCGTGGGCTTCGCCCTTGGGGGTTTCTCCCTGGTCGGTGGCCCTTTCTGGCTCTGTTGCTCCGTTGGGGCACTTCTGCTTCTCCTGGCCTTCCTTTGGTCGGGTTCGGGGGGGGGGGGCTTTGTTTTGGCCCCGCTGGTTGTTCCCTTGGGGCTTGGCTCTGTGTGTGGGGCCCCCTTCTGGCTTGCCTGGGGTGTTATTGTGCTTTTTTCTGGTCGTCCCCTGCTGGTTTTGGGGTCTCGGCTCTGTCCGCTTGGTTGGGGGCGTGGTTGGTTGTGTGCTCCTGCCTGCGTTTTTCTCCTTTCTTGTGGGCTCCTTTTGCTCCTGTGGGGTGCCGTTTTTTGGTCTGGTGCCCCTTGTGTTGGTGGGGGTCCGGATGGCCGGGTTCTCTGCTTTGGTATTCTCCACTTAGTAAAGGAATGGGACGAGGACAGGAGGGACCTGGGGGTAATGTCTCATTACTTACAGGTAATCTTCATTACTCCTGGTCCCGTTGTCCTCGTCCCATTCCTTACGCCCCTCCCTCCCTCCCTGGCGGCCGGCCTTCCGGTTGTTGGCTTGGTATTTTCAGGCTGCATGCTGGGCTGGTACCGCTTATGTACTCCCAGTGGGAGGGAGTGGGTTGGGTATCCCAGCATGCTCCTGTTCTTTTTTTCTGTCGCGGAGATGGTCATCTCCACTTAGTAAAGGAATGGGACGAGGACAACGGGATCACGAGTAATGAAGATTACCGGTAAGTAATAGGACATTCCTGCAGCATGTACTCCACCTGTAGGTATTGAGGCACTTTGCATGTGCACCAGTTACATTGCTCACGTACACATTACTGTGGGTATTTGCACCCCCCCCCAAACTCCAGATTTGCACCTACATTTCTGGGTGTTTTTCCCCCAAACACCATATTTGCATCTATATTACTGTGGGTATTTGCCCCCCAAACCCCAGATTTGCACCTACATTTCTGGGTCTTTTTCTCCCACACATCATATTTACATCTACATTACTGTGGGTATTTGCCCCCAAACCCCAGATTTGCACCTACATTTCTGGGTGTTTTCCCCCCAAACACCATATTTGCATCTACATTATTGTGGGTATTTTCCCCCCAAACCCCAGATTTGCACCTACATTTCAGGGTGTTTTGCCCCCAAACACCATATTTGCATCTACATTACCGTGGGTATTTGCCCCCCAAACCCCAGATTTGCACCTACATTTCTGGGTGTTTTGCCCCCAAACATCATATTTGCATCTACATTACTGTGGGTATTTTCCACCCAATGCCCAGATTGGCTCAACATTACTGGTGGTATTTGCCACCCAATGGCCAGATTGACTCAACATTGCTGGAGGTATTACAATCCAGAATTTGCCAAAACATTGCTGGGGGTATTTGACCCCAACACCAGTTTTGACTCTGCATTGCTGTGAGTGTTAGACCTCCACCTCCCAATTTTGGCAGGACATTGCTGGGAGTATTACCCCCCTGCCCCCACTTCGTGGAACTATTGCCCCCCACCCCAATTGCCTCTACATTGCTTCAAGTATTCCCCCACCCCAAAATTAACTGTAGTTTAGCCCCTGCTTTCTCTTCTGTTGTCTTTGGCGGGGTAGTTATGTTATTGTGTATGGCTAGGTGTCGGACTTACCTTCTGCGATGATCGCGTCGGTTGGGGTTGTAGTATTCTTCGTAGGCGTAGAATATGAGGATGACGTGAGCGATAGGATACATGGCTGCACCGTCTCGTTCGCAGGAATCGTGTTGTGGCGCGATTCGGTATTGAAAAACTCTCCTTCTGGATGCTCTGACGTGTTGGTTGTAGCGACCAATTCGGCGCATAGGAAGTACGCATCGTACTTAGGCATTCAGAATCGGCCAGGGGAAATGCCTCCGGATGACTGGATTCTGCGTATCTGGAGGCTGCTCGCTTGAAAAATTAAGACAGATTCGGCGTGACCGAATCGTTCGGTAAGTGAAGGGTTTTTGGCATCGCACTTCGTCGTTTGGTTAAACCGGGTCACAGGAGGAGTCTGTTGCAAGGTCCGACTTCGGACGACTCTGGGATGGCCTTCCTGACGAGATCTTAATCGGCCCCTTAGTGGGAACACCTCATTTCCACTGCATGTTGTCCAGCGTATTTCACCCACATTATTTCACCTTCTGTAAGCAGGCAAAGTATTTAGGTGAAATACTAGAGAAAACATCTGGGGAATCAACATGAAAAGTCTGTTTTCTTCATGTTATTCCCCAAAAAGTTATAATACCTGTTAATCCTCCTGTAATTACTGACTCCACCTGGTATTGATAATACCCAAACAGGTAAAGGATACTGGGTATAATAATGGCCCACTTGGCATGAAGGCTGCAGGCAGAAAATGCAGGCTGCACACCTTCAGAGACGCATATGTTTTGATTACACTTGCCCATTACATCCCAGGGAAGTAGAAAGAACAGGCTTAAACAGACAGGTCCTGCCAGATCTCAGACCTGGCAGCTATTAAAAGCTGACTTTAAAACTGGTCCCTGTCGATCCCTATATTCATGTCTGATTTATTTTTCTGTTTTATTTTTTTCTTTGAGATGAAATAAAACTTGTTGCTGTACTGGAACAAGCATTGGCAAAACCATTTGTTCTGGCTATTTCATAAGGGAAAGGGTGTCTTCATTGATTGGCAAATTTGTGTGTCTGGTTGTTTAGATTGGTGAGTGGGGGAATGTGAGAATGAGTCAACGGGTGGATGGATGTGTGATTGCATTGATGGATGAATGAATTAGTGGCTGAGCGCATGGTTAATGAATGAATTCATGAATGAGTGGTGTACTGTGACAAGACTGTCCGCTCTCAAAAATGAGAGAGCATTTTTTATGCCCTGCAGCTGCAACATCAAATAGTAGATGGAAAACGGGAAATCTTTGTGGTGAAGGGCGAGATTTCGCTTGATTTGAATCAGGATCCAACCATGCAGTTTGTAAAAGGCTTCCTGGTGGAGAAGCCAACTTTAAATCCCACCTCATGCCCACACCTGAGGACATCTTTGAGGATCGGATTTGCTTTTCAAAGTACATTTCTCATGCATAAAACAAAAAAGATTTAACATCTTATGGCTTACTCCTATCACTTGCACCTGCACATTTTTCGTACAATCTGTGGGAAACATTTGCAAGTAGTGCCTCAAGACGTCTGATCACGGCTTGGCATGTGTTAACACTGCCTCCACCGAAACGGACTTAAGAAATGGTGGCAACAATGTTGTGAGCTTTATCTCTGTGGTTGTCTGCGTCTCCGTCTCCATGTGTGTCTTTGCATTTTCTTCATGTTGCTGATGCTGGTCTCGAGTATTTAATTTTGTGGTATGGATACTAATAGTGTGGGCTTTGTGTGTGTTTGTGCTTTATATGTGTATTTGTGTGTAAGCTAAAGGCATGTGCTGTATGTTGACACTGTGTAAAGTGTGTGTGTGTGAGTGCATACTGCATACTGCGTGGTACGTGGTTATGCTTCTGTGGTGAGGTGTCTGTGTGTATACTGTGTGGTATGTAGTTGTGAGTGTGCGTCATTTGTTGTAAAAGTTGCTTTTTGTTAGAGTTAAACAGAATGATTTGCCAAAAAGCGAACCATGTGAAATATGATCTTTTTTTTTTTAGTTGAACAGCAGAGTGACATTGATAAAAAAATAATCCTCCTGCATCCACTAAGCAGGAAAACTAGACAAGCATTTGCAATGCAATAGGTCTCGCATATATTAAAGTTTGAGCTACTGGCATTGTAGATGACCATGCCTTTTATTTATATGTTGTTTTAAAAAATATAAATAAAAAGAATTGTCATTTACAATGCCAATAGCAAACTCTCGCAAACGCGAGACCTATTGCATTGCAAATGCTTGTTCTTTCATTTATTTCTCAGGAACCGGAAGCTGGGAGAGCCGAAATCGAAAGAGGAAACTCCTCCGGAAGACAGGCAGTTACCGGAAACAGCAGGAGGACGCCTGGAGCAGTGCGACCGGAGAATGAAGACAGGACCCGCTGCAGCCGGAAAAGCAGACGTCCGAATATCTTGCCGCTGAGACGTAGGAGCACAGGCAAGTGAACAATGTCCTCAGAGGCCAAGCATTGCTTCTCTGTCTTTTGCCTCTTTTATAGTTCTCCGCTCACGTGTTTTGAAGCACGCGTAGCAGCTGAACCAGCGGCAGTTGAGTTGACTAGTGTTGGTGACAGTTGCCTCGAGTGCTTCAAAACAAGCTTCTGAGTTGGTGCTACGTGTTTGGGAGCACCTGTTACAGTACCAAGACTGCCAAACATCCATTTTGTGTAAATAACAAGGAAAAATGGAATAAAAAATGCTTCTTATGAATACAAAATAAAATAAAACACTGTGTGTAGTGCAATTCTACATGCATTATGATACCCAGGATTACATTCTTTTACAGATTTCAGAGGGTAAAACATGTCACAAGCCATGTACTATGTCATTGTGAGGGCAGTTGACATCATAACAGTTAATAACTGCTGTAAGGATAGAACCCACTGATGCCTCAAAGAGTCATCCTTTGCCAGCAGCAAACATAAAAGCAAAGTTCCTAAGACTGGTACTAAACTCGCATAATTCTGGCAAGCCACAGCCCAATCAGAGAGGATGTTCTGCTCTGATGTCAAAAGTAAAAGGGCGCTGGTAATTACCAGTGTGGTAGCAGTATTTAACACCTGAAGGCAAAGATTCTGCTTTATCGGGACTGAGATTCTTCTAAGGATGAACAAGAGATGAGACTGTCAAATAACAACTAACTCTGTTGAAAGTTCCTTGCAAGAAGGTAAGCCCTGCCTGCTTTGAGAGGGGTCAGTGGACAGCACCCTGGAGAGGACAGCCTAGCAGTATGAAGGAGTTTACAATAAAATACAATACAATGGCATTTTTTAATCGTGCGGCTACTCCCAAAGGAGCGCCCTGGCGCTAGTACAGGTCCACCAAAATAAACTGGCTAGCAGACTTGTTCATCGGCCTGAGCATCAAACAGATGGGTCTTCAGACCTTTCCTAAATAATATTTCTGAAGGTGCAAAATAAAGAGTTGTTGGAAGCGAATTTCAAAGTTCTGCCGTAAGAAAAGTAAAGTATCACCCACTGCTCCTAGTCTTATGGGCCCTCGGGAGATGCAGGAGCTTCAGTGAGTTAGATCTCAGGGATCTACTCTGAGAGCAGGTCTTAAGTTTGCATCTCAAATACAGAGGTCCCTTATGCTCCTAATCTCTGTAGGCAAAGATTAAAGCCTTGAATTTGGTGCAACTTATTACAGGAAGCCAGTGCAGATGGCGAAGATGAGCAGAAACCGACAGGGGTTGAGGGACCTTGAGAATAAGGTGCGCTGCTTGCATTTTGGATAATCTGCAACCATTGCAGTAGGTAAGCTGGCAAGGCCAGATAAAAACTGTTGGCGTAGTCCAATTTCGAGGTAACTAGAGCATGGACAATGATCTTTCAGGACTCCACAGGAACCAAATGAAACATCCTTCTCAGGGACTTCAAATAGCAAAGCAGCTAGCCAAGACCGCTTTGACCTGCCGTTCAAAAGACAAAGCTGAATCGAATTTAACGCCGTGGTTTCGTACACAGTAAGAGGGAGTGGGAGGTACCCTCTACTCCAACGGCCACAAGCTGAGAGAGTCGGGAATCTTGCTTGTGCTGAAAAATAGAATTTCCGTGTTAACGGAATTGAGTTTGAAGCCACTTTCCCTTCGCTTACTGCTTTTAGGCAGTTCTTGAAGGAATTAAGGCATCAGAAGCCTCGACCTGGAAGTACAGAAGAAGCTAAGTGTTGTCAGCGTAAGAGATCACCTTCCGACCCCAGAATTCAACCGACTTAGCCAGGAGCTACAAATAGGCATAAAAAAGAGTAGGGCTCAAGGCTGAGCCCTTAAGCACGCCATACTTGGGAGACTTGGGGGTCTGAGCTAAAGGGAGCAAGAAATACCGCCTGAGATCTATCCTCCAAGTAAGATTTAAGACAGGCCAGCGTGTTCCCTTGTATTCCAATCTTCCCCAGTCTGTTTAACAGGATGGGGTGCGAGACCCTGTCAAATGCTGACAACAAATTTAAGAGAACAACCATAGATGAAGCACCCTGATCTAGGTTGAGCTTGATAAATCCGCCCTTCTGGAGGTTTTGTGATTCAGTCCTATACCGTGGCCGAAAATCAGACTGAGTGTCATGGAAGAGGGAGTTAGATTCCAGGAACAGGTATTGTTGTTTATTGACCACCTTCTTCAACATCCTGACTGCTGCAGGAAGAAGGGCGATTGGTCTAAAATTGCAGAGTGACTTAGGAGTTTCATTGTTTTCTTTTTTTTTTTGCAGAGGTAGCAGGGTGGCCTGTTTCCACCTCTTTGGGACAGTAGCTGAATCCAGGGAGGTGTTCAGCAATTTATTAAGAATGGGGTTGACACTCGCAAAACCGTCTTCAGAATATCAGGGGGCTACAGTCCTGGGGCGAGCCGGACTTAGTTAGCCAGCAATGTAACCGGTTCCTCCAGTCAATCAATCAATCAGGGGTTTGTTAAAGCGCGACTACTCACCCGTAAGGGTCTCAAGGCGCTAGAGGTGGGGGGTGGGTGGGGGGGTGCAGGTTCCATTCCATCAAGGAGGGGGTGTGTCGAAGAGCCAGGTTTTGAGGTTTCTTGCGAAGATGGGGAGCGATGTTGTCTGTCTGAGGTGGAGCGGAAGGACGTTCCATGCTTTGGCCGCGAGGAAGGAGAAGGAGCGGCCTCCCGATCTGGTCTTTCTGGTGCGGGGGACCACAGCGTAGGAGAGCTGGGCTGATCGTAGGGTCCTTTGGGGTGCGTGGAATTTGAGTCGGCTGTTCAGGTATGCTGTTCCGGTGCCGTGAAGGGCCTTGTGTGCGTGGGTGAGCATCTTGAAGGTGATTCTCGCCTCGACGGGGAGCCAGTGGAGTGTGCGCAGGTGCTGGGAGATGTGGCAGTGTTTTGGCAGGTTGAGGACCAGTCTTGCGGCGGCGTTCTGGATGTTCTGTAGCTTGTGGGTGAGGTTTTTGTTTATTCCGGCGTAGAGTGCGTTGCCGTAGTCGAGTCTGCTGGTGACCAGGGCGTGAGTGACGGTCTTTCGGTGTTCGAAGGGGATCCATTTTAAGGTCTTACGAAGGAGGCGGAGGGTGTGGAAGCAGGAAGACGAGACTGAGTTGATCTGGCGGTCCATTTTGAGCTCGGTGTCCAGGATGTTTCCCAGGTTGCGTGCGTGGTCCGTGGGGGTTGGCGGGTTTCCGAGGGTGGGGGGCCACCAGGTGTCGCTCCAGGCGTCTGGGTTTGGGCCCATGATGAGTACTTCTGTTTTGTTGGTGTTTAGTTGTAGGCAGCTGTTTTTCAACCATTTGGCGACGGCTTCCATGCCTTCTCGAAAGTTGCGTCTGGCGGTGTTGGGCTCGTTGGATAGGGAGAGGATGAGTTGGGTGTCGTCTGCGTATGACACGATGTTGAGTCCGTAGGTTATGACGATGGGGGCGAGTGGAGCCATGTAGACGTTGAAGAGCGTCGGGCTGAGGGAGGAGCCCTGGGGGACTCCACAGGTGGTAGGTGTGGGGTCCGAGAGGAAAGGGGGGAGTCTGACCCGCTGCGTCCTGCCGGAGAGGAAGGAGCGGATCCAGTCGAGGGCCTTGTCCTGGATTCCTACATCGTAGAGTCTGCGTATTAGGGTGCGGTGGGAGACTGCGTCGAACGCCGCTGATAGGTCGAGGAGGATGAGGGCTACTGTTTCTCCTTTGTCCAGTAGGGTGCGGATGTCGTCTGTTGCGGCGAGGAGGGCGGTTTCCGTACTGTGGTTTTTTCTGAAGCCGGATTGGGAGGAGTCGAGGATGTTGCCACATTCATTGAGAACACGAGTTGGCTGTTGATGGCTTTCTCGATGACTTTCGCTGGGAACGGGAGCAGGGAGATGGGTCTGTAGTTTTTGAGGTCGGTGGGGTCCGCTGAGGGTTTCTTTAGGAGGGGGTTGACCTCAGCGTGTTTCCAGTCGTCGGGGAACGAGGCGGTCGCCAGGGAGCGGTTGATGGTGTGGCGGAGCATGGGTGCGATGGTGTCGGCGGCTCTGTTGAAGATGTGGTGGGGGCAGGGGTCCGTGGGGGCCCCTGACTGGATTGACTTCATTGTCTTCAGTGTGTCTTCGGTGGTGAGGGCTGTCCAGTCGGCAATCGCTGGTTTCCGGGTGTCAGGGGTGGTTGGTGAGGGTTCAGTGTGTTGGTTGTCTTCGTCGAAGTTGTCATAGATGCTCTTGATTTTGTGGTGGAAAAAGGTGCTGAGTTTGTCGCAGAGGTCTTGTGAGGGAGGGATGTCGGTAGACTCGCTGGTGGGTTGGGCGAACTCCTTGATGATGCTGAAGAGTTCCTTGCTGTTGTGCGCGTGGGTGGAGTTCTGTCTTCAATCGCTTTTTTCCTCGTTTCTCTGATGAGTTGATGGTGGGCGTTGGTGGCGGCTCTGAAGTTGTTGTGGGCGTCTGTGGATTTGGTGTTCCTCCAGGCCTTTTCGAGGCGGCGGCATGTGCGTCTGGACTCTCGAAGTTCGGTGGTAAACCATCTGGCTTTCTTGGCGCGGGTATTGTTATTTTTCTTGAGGGGGGCTATGATGTTGGTGCTGTCCGAGATCCATCTATGCAGGGTTCGGGCTGCGGTGTTGGGGTCGTCGTTTTCCGCGATGGTTGGGGTGGAGTTGTTGAGTGAGGAGGTGAGCTGGTCGTCGGTGATTTTGGTCCAGTTTCTTCGTGGGAGCTGGTGGTGGTGTCTGTGGATGGTGGGTGTTCTGAAGGTGAAGTGGACGCAATGATGGTCGGTCCATGGGAGTTCGGTGGTGTTTGCTGAAGGTGATGGAGTTTCCTGTAGTGAAGAGGGGGTCGAGGGTGTGTCCTGCTGAGTGCGTGGGCTCGGTCACGACCTGCGGAGTCCAATGTTGTGGCGGTTGTCCAGGAGGGATGTGGTGTTGGGATCCAGTTGGTTGTCGAGGTGGAAGTTGAGGTCTCCCAGCAGGGTGTAGTTGGTGGATGCGATGGCCTGCGGGGAGATAATGTCCGTGATGGAGTTGGCAAAGGGCCCGCGGGGTCCAGGGGGTCGGTAGATGAGGGTTCCGCGGAGGGTGGCGGCGGGGCTGGCCAGTATCTTGAAGTGAAGGTGTTACATCGGTTCTGTGGGCTCGTCGGGGAGTGTGCTCAGGCGGAGGCTGGATTTGTGGACGATGGCGATTCCTCCTCCTGGGCGGGTGCGGCGGTCCTTCCTGGAGATCTTGTATCCTTGGGGGATGGCGATGTCCGGTCCCGAGGTGGTGTTGGTCCAGGTTTCGGTGAAGAACGCTACGTCCGGGGTGGTGCTGTCGAGGAGGTCCCAGATTTCGGTGGCGTGTTTGTGGAGGGATCGGACGTTGAGGAGGATGCATTGTAGGGTCTTCGGTTCGGTTGTGTTCTTGTGGGCGGGTTTTGCTGGATCCGTGTTATTGGCGGTGCTGCAGATGTGCCGGCAGCGGTGACAGCTGAAGGGTCCGTGGGTGTCGGCTGGTGATACTAGCTTGCAGTTGTTGTTGCGGCCTGGGTTGAGTGCGTGGAGTGCTGCTGGGTCGTAGCGTTGGCGGGGCGGAGGTCCAGGGTTCCTGGCGCTGGTCGCGGACGGGCGCAGACGGGCTTGCCTTTGACGCACCTTCGGCGCGCCAGCGGCGCGGCCGCCATTAAGTATGGGTCGGGGAGTGCTGGACAGCTGGGAGGCGGGAGCGGGGAGGAGAGCTGTATTGGGCAGGTCGCGCTGGGGGGGAGGGGCAGCAGCGGCGGGGAAAGGTAAAGGGAGGAAATAAGGGATAAAGAAAAAAGGGAAAATAAGCAGAAATAAGGCACAAAAAGCAGAGATGCAGAAAAGTGCAGAAAGGTGAAAGCTAAAAAAGGGTAGAAAAACGAGTGAAAGAGCAGAGCGAGAGGAAGGGAAAATGAGCAGAAATAAGGCACAAAAGAGCAGAGATGCAGAAAAGTGCAGAAAGGTGAAAGATAAAAAAGGGTAGAAAAACGAGTGAAAACGAGTGAAAGTGCAGAGTGAGAGGAAGGAAACAGAGGTCCAGTGAGAGAGATTCAAAGTCCCTCAGCACAGGGTCAGTGGAAAGCACCCTATCTGAGGTAACTTCAGACATACACTGAATGGTGAACTGATTATAAATTATTTTGATAGAAACGAAATCTGCGAGCTCCTTGCACCGGTGAGCAGAT
Organism: Calotriton arnoldi; assembly: GCA_963921515.1. NCBI lineage: Eukaryota > Metazoa > Chordata > Amphibia > Caudata > Salamandridae > Calotriton > Calotriton arnoldi. The sequence goes on along the minus strand of CAWUFW010000527.1, from coordinate 3,984,882 downwards.
GGTGTAAGGGAGTTTTGCATAGGCCTTGTGGAAAGAATAGAGTTCACGATGCTGAAGAGTCCCCGAGGCTTATTGACAGCAGCATCAAGAAGCAATGAACTCTTTGAATTTGTCAGCCAGATGCCTGTGATGACCTGTGGGAGCCATCGTGAGGGCTTGCTGCTCCAAGACGTAAAGTCATTCAGCTACTATGCACGATGGAAACAATTAAGAACATCTCTCTTCCTTACCTCTGGCCCAGAAGAAGAGTTGTTTGCTGCGTCATGGTTGGTGAGCCTACTTTGCCCCTGACTCCCAACTGTTCATCAGGGAAGCATAAGTGAACCTATAGTTGACCCCAGTAATCTCAAGACCTACCACACCTTGGTTCCATCTACTGTCCTGATTCAGGAACCATTGACTGTGTGGAAATCCATGAAGCAATTCTCAAGATTTTAGCGCTTGAGCTCCACACCTCTTACCTCCAGCTTTGTGTTGGCGATGAGAGACTGTGCCCCTGGACCTGTAGTCGCCCTTTGGGGTAAAAAAAAATCCAACTGCGACTGTCAGTTTGAAAGTTAAACTGCTATTTAAATACCTTATCCCCCTTGAAGGTATTGTTGTGGACTGGCTCCAAAACCACCCTTGGTTACCCAATAGTAGTCCTTAAGGCTAGTGCTGACCCTTGACTCGTATCCCCGCCATCGGATACCAGATACTGTTCTTGCAACCCCTAGTTGAGAGATGGTTTGCTTGCCTGCTTTTGGGGGCGGGAACGTCCATGTGTTTAGGAGGTAGGTTTGTATTTGGATCAGAAGACGTTTTATACAGAACATATTGAAACATTGTAAAACTCCTAAACACTTTGCACAGTAGCAAAGACCTTAGTCAGCACTGATAAAATTATTTCTATTTCTGGTACCTTTTGAGGTGTAACGACCGAACCTGGTAGCTCTCAAGAAGTTGTAAGATAAAGGCTTAAAATACATGTGTGCTTTTGACTGATTAAAGCACAGACTGTATACCTAGACTGCAGGCCTGAGGCTTGTGAAACTTATTCATTGAATTGTTATTTTTGTAGACACCAGCATTGAAGAAACCGTAGCGCTTAGGCTCAGGTTCTGTAATGCATTGTGTCAGATTTCTGACTAAGGAGGAGCTATAGAGTTCTGTATTTTGCATATTCTTATTTCATCATTTTGTCGCCTTGTAGTTTAGTCAGTCTTTTAATTATGAAGATATGCCAGACCCATGTCCACCACGAACCCTGTAGTGCAGGAGTCGACTGCTTCCAGTAACGGGCCATACTATGTTCCTGCTAGAAGATGTTGGGTAACGAGGCATCCCATAGGTGAGCACATTGAGCATATCCTATCCTCCCCAGATAACCTCACAGGACCACCTCAGTGTCCAGCGGGAGGGAAATTCATTATTTCTTATATGAGATTCACCAGGGACACCCAGAATTTATGGGCCTGGGTCCAAGACCCCAAATGAGTTATAGAACCCCTTGTCTGGCATCCCCTCCAACATGTGTCAGTTGTTCCAAACATAGCCCGGTGTCTGACCGGGGTCAAAGAGATTCTTGATACCACCCTAATAAAGGCTATTGAGTCAACTTTTAACCTCTTGTGTCTTGTTCCATGTTCAAAATTAACTGAATTCCCTGGGATCTTTGCTTTATTGAGAGTCGTATTGCCCATGCCAATACAAGACATGTCAGTTAAGGCCCGGCTCGTTTAGAATCTGGCTGTAAACCTAAAACTGGTGCATGCACAAGTGCCAGTTTACAGCTGGGTGTAATGTGGTATTGCTCATAGCTTGCGTTTGCACTTCCGTCTTAGCTGGTTGTAAATGCAAGTGCAATTCTTGTAAAATGTAGAAATAACATACATAAAGTGAACACCAATGTGCTTTGCACATATTATTGCCCTTTTCTTCCACTGATGTATAAATCTGGTGCACAACCCAAAAAACACTAGCACAAGTGTTATTTGCGCCATAGAGTGTTAGTGCCCAATGTTTGTGCCGGACCCTAAACAGCTCCCTTAGTAAGAAGCTAAATTATTCCGGGAGTTCTTGCGTCTTCAGTAGCAAAAAGAGACTACCAGGCAGCTGTTGTAAGTCATATATTTCTTATAGATAGCAGCTATAAGGAAGTTGAAGATAAATTTAGCCATTTACAGAGTAATTCTTAGCAAAAAATTTTTTTTTGTTGCGGTCCAACTCTCTCTAACAACCATGTCCTTGTAATTTTTCTACATCAGCCTTATTTCTAGGTTAGCCGTGTTTAGATAGAGAACAAGAAACATTTGAGAAATTCAGGTCCTTGTTGCGTAATACCCAAGCGCAGTGACTCTTATCCTTTTAATTTCTGTGGACCCCTATTTAATCAGTACTGAAATTCAGTGCCCCAGCGGAATCATTATAGGAAATTCGAGGACTTGGGCTAAGAAATTTCAAGGATTTGAACCGCAAAACAATGCACAAAATTATGCAAAGAAACATTCATCCTACAAATGCACAAATCATTAAATATTTTATTAAATTTACAAATATAACACAAAATTTTAATGGGAATGTGGGAGTTTTTCTAAATACATTTGAGGCCACGGATCGTCCATACTATATTGTGTTTAATGCACTTGCACTCCTCCCACGAATTAATATGAGGATGCCAACTTAATTTTTGGTGTACAGTTTCAAATTCCTTCACATTTACAGGACTTTTTAAAATTTTAGAATTTTCAGTTGTACATTTTGCTTCTTTATGTATATACACCATTAATCAGTTAATATTTTATGTTATAATCAGGTGCAGACCTCAGTAGGCATTGTGAACCCCCAAGGGTCTCCGGACCACAAGTTAAGAACCACTGCTGTAGCACATTAATGATTTTATATAACTGAGGATTATTTCCCACTGTGTAGGAAAGTAAAAGGTGCTGCTTTTGGGTATTTGGTTTTTCCTGCTGGATTTGGCTAAAGAGTATCTGAGTGTCAACAAAAAAGTATTTGGTTTAAATGGCCTCAAAATCAGCAAATGGCTTCCATGTTGTACTAGCAAAGAGGGATCTTGCCAAGTGTAAGAGCTTGATAAATAGCAGTCAGTTTTCTCTTCATGCGTCTTTAGGCTACAGGAAATCATCCTCAGGATATTATTATGTCCACTTTTTATATTACATAATGAGTTGCGTGTCAGATATGGGACTTCACAGGCTGAATTTCAGGGCATGGACCCTTGTAGAGAGGAAATGTTGGTTTATGCATAATCAAAGGATCCAGTTGGCCAGCACATTTGCAAGGACTGCTATTTTAGCTCATCACTTTGTCCAGGCTCTTACTCGTGAGACATAATAATACATGAGCTATAACAGCTGATCTGAATCCTAGAATTTAGATTTTTGTATAGATTGGTTTCAGTTTCAGCAGATTTGTCCATTCATTTTCTGGCCACCTTAGTGATTGATTATTGGTAAAGAGGTCTTGAACTTGTTTTTGTCCTATTTGACCTGAGAAAATATTTTTCCTATTGTAGTCATCCAAACACTTATAGTTTTACAGTTATAAAGTCATGTGAGTTAATTGAAAAATAGTTTCGTTTTTTCTACCCGTGGTCTAACGCAAGTGTACTTAAGGTCGTTTTTCTAAAATGTGAGACTTTATTAGTTTGTATGTAGTACTAAGCAATGATATAGATCACTATGATTTCTAATTGTGTAACAGTGGCGTCTGTTTCCTAGCTCCACCGGATTGCGCCTTTCTGTCATTTACCTCAAAGCAAAAGGCTTCAAATTGAAAAATATATTGTAATATTCTAGATCCAGCACTAAAAGGCAGTGTTGTACACATCACATGCAACTAAACCTGACATTCTGCAAGCCAGTGGTTACAAGTAAGTAACCTTTTACTTTTCCGGTGGCGACTCCTCCATCATATAAAATATCTTGTACTTTCTCTTCTGTCCTCCTGCAGTACTCAGGCTGTGATTGGCATGAATTGTGCCTCATGGCCACCAGACCTGGCACAAGTCGTCACCGATTGAAGTCCCCCTTGCACTCAAGTTGCAGTAACAAAGGCTGACAGTAGTGTGGTGAGAACCTTTTAATTAGTACTTGGTTGTGCTGAACTCATGCATTCATGTTTTATGTGTTACCTAAATAATTCCAAGAGTGATAACACAGATTTGTTTTTTATCCTGGCACAAATTTGGCAAAGAGTTGTTATGGCCATTACATTTTGGACCACAAGGAAATTCAAACCTGTTTTAGTACTCTGGAATTTAATTTTATGCTTCTTTATTTGGAAACCATACTGCAGAGCACGAGGGGGGGTGGGAGAGGGGGGTGGGGAGGGTCAGAAACACCAGTGCACTGCAGACCACTTACAAGCCACGTTTCCAGAACCTGGGCAGATTAGTTCAGCATGCAGAGGCCTTTTGTCCATCTTGGCCCAGTGAACCTTTGTGAGAGCCTAGAATTTGACTCTTGCCAGCACCAGTAGCCTATAAAGGAGATGCAGTATGTTGGCTTTAGTTATGTTTGACCCTTTCCTCGCTGACCAATTCCTTATATGCTCTTGGCAACCCATAAACATAGAGTTTTATAATCAAGCACATAACGCATTACAGCCTAGGTCAGGGATTGCCTTGATTGAAAGATAGGATAGAATAGAATATTCTTGGCAAACTGGAAACTGCAAACCTTTTCCACTTCACAAATTTGACAAATCAGAGACAGCCCCCTTGCCTTCCAGAAGACAAGGCTCATAATTGTTGCTGCAGTGGCAATAGTGGGAACTAACGAGGCATGCTAGCAGAATAGCCGAGTACGGGAGAACGATGATCCACATGGGTATTTCTTTCTTAGCCTAAATAAAAGCAAGCATAATTTTATGCATCTATCACTGAATTTGAACTTAACAGTAAAAGATTGTTTTCTATATTTTTCTTCAATTCAGGCTTTCACTTGGTGTCCCTAGTATTAATATATAAAAAAAAATAATCTTATGTAACTCAGCTAGTGGCAGCATATAAATGTTAACAATCCTTGGCAAAGTCAAAATGTCTCGCCTTTTTAATTTCATTATCTTATCTTTTTGCTTTACCAGTGTTTTTGCCGATGCTGCTCCACATTGGCAAAATGAAAAACAAACAAAATGCTTATTTGCTGATAAGGAACAGCATCAGCAAAAACAAGCATTAGCAAAGCCAGTAGGTCTCGCCTTTGGGACCTATTGTCTCTGACAATGGTTTTTAGACATGCTATACAGCATCCTCCAACTGTGCAGCATAGCTGAATAACATGTAATTTTGTGTAACGTCGCATAATTTTAGCAAAAATTTGCACAAATACGTGAAAGCAAATTATGTGAATTTTGGACACCTCTAGTAGTGCTGTTGTGTAATGTGTGTGCGTGGAAACATGTCCTAGTTACTTCAAATCCATATCGGGACTGCAAATCACATATTCAAATTCTGGGACTGGCAGCTTATCCTTTCATTCCTCCCAGGTCGATACAATAAGTACAACTGAAGTGGGGAATTGTAGGGCTTATTACTATTTCAGCATATATAAAGAATTCAATCTGTAATATACAATGCGTAAATAATTATTATAGTAAAGTTTTATGTTCCTATCGGCAGGTAGGGTTTAACTTTTTGTACAGATTGTCTAATATTTATAAGTTACCATTAATTATATTCACTTATATTTTGCTTAAGGCTTGTGTGTAGCCATTATAAATACACTACTATTTGGCATGAAGTGAACCATTATGATGGAAAGTGAATTTGCATGTAGAAGATCACACAATTTGTGCAAGAGGAGCAGCCATAAAACATTTGTTTTGATTTGCTATGTGCAAAAAGGTGGTTGTCTGTCTCAAAACTAGAGTTTTAAATATTGTGTTACCATGTCTTTTGCACAAACCACGTATGACACTTCCTGTTAGCGCTTTAAAGTAATAGTTGCTGTTAACGCAACCGGTAGACCACATCACCTTCCTCATTGGTTAATTCTGCTCTGTTGTGTGATCTGTCACATCCAGAAGCAATGGGTCCTTGGGTGACCTCTGTACTCACTCATATTGGCCAGCCAAAAACAATGGGAAGCTTTCTGCCAGATGGAAAGTACAAATGGTGAAAGCGCCATCGTTCATCATACGTGCTTTTTGAGTAGGTAGGATGCAGTTAACAATGGTACTGCTATGAAGTACTCCATAGTCGTGAAACATAGCGCCTCGGCTATCAAGAGGTGTGCTTCTTTGTCGGAGTAGTGCGCCCAACAAATCTCAGACCTTGTCGTAAAAAAGTTTGCAACACCATGTTCACGAACCTTCGCAAGCATTGATAACATGTGAACACGAGGGCAGCGCTCGTGTTACCTGGGTCAAGCCAATGGGTGCAACATAAAATAGCTTGTGAAATGGCTTCATTCACAAGAAAGCTCTGTAGCCCATTGGCACATTACCCAGTAGTGACACTGCAAAACAAGTAAAAAGCACAGACCAAGTGTTTGTTGTACCACTACATGGTTTATAGAGAATGCCTACTTAAAAGTGTGTTTTCAAGAAGTGGATTCCAAGTGATGAGCATGAAAGGACAGTGCTAGTGCAGTTCCATTAATTCTATTTTTCAGAAACCTACACTAAAGATACTGTGTCCTGTTGCCCCCACCACATATCTGTGCTAACCGCATTTCAGTTTACCCAGTTAAAAGAGACAGGACATCGGCCGGAGCAGCCACAAGAGGTGCAATGTAAGACATTATAGACAACTTGTGACAGAGTATTGCCAGGGAGGGGTCATGGCTAGAGTTACCACCTGTTTTTTTATCGTCACCACTGGTATTATGTTGTCCCAGCGGGTACAAAAATAAGCAAAATCAGCTAAAGGCATTTTTCTTAGCCCTTATCTGTACATGCTTTAAACAGCAAATGTTAATATAAAGCACTTTTAAATGTGTTCTAGAGCTCCGTTAATGATCCATGGCTAATAATTAAAATAGCACAAACACAAGGAGATGATGGACGGAGCGCTCAAACTTTTCAGACACTCACCCCCAGTCACAGATCTGGGTTGAATCCATCATCATTCTTTAGCTCACTACGCCACCCCAGTTCAGACCCAGCTATATTCAAATCAGTCTTGACCCCATGCCTCATGGGAACAGTCCAGCCAGAACTGCCAAGCCAGGTCTTCCCTGGACTGGAAACAAGCATCCTGGGACCGGTTTCGGAGTAACACCCCTCATCAGCCAGGCTAGCTTGAATCCAGAGGCAAAGTGAGCAAGGGACCCACGTCTGGGCATTCCCTGCCAACTTAGGGCGAACAAACGCAAGGAGATGATGGACGGAGCGCTGAAACTTTTCAGACACTCGTCCCCAGTCACAGATTTGGGTTGAATCCATCTTCGTTCTTTAGCTCACTTCGCCACCCCAGTTCAGACCCAGCTATATCTGCAAATCAATCTTGACCCTGTGCCTCATGGGAACAGTCCAGCCCGAACTGCCAAGCCAGGCCTTCCATTGACTGGGAACAACCATCCTGTGACCGGTTTCGGAGTAACACCCCACATCAGCCAGGCTAGCTTGAATCCAGTGGCAAAGTGATCAAGGGACCCACATCTGGATATTCCCTGCCAACTTAGGGCGAACAAAGCAAACACAAGGAGATGATGGACGGAGCGCTGAAACTTTTCAGACACTCACCCCCAGTCACAGATCTGGGTTGAATCCAATATCGTTCTTTTGCTCACTTCGCCACCCCAGTTCAGACCCAGCTATATGCAAATCAGTCTTGACCCTGTGCCTCATGGGAACAGTCCAACCCGAACTGCCAAGCCAGGTCTTCCCTTTTTTTTTTTTTTTTTTTTTAAATATCTTTATTGGTTTTCTTTAGTTTAATAACAAAGTAGATTTTTCATAGGTAGCACTTTTGCTCATACAAAACTACATTATGGAAGCATTTGTCTTGTTGGTAGCAGGTTACATAAATTCAAATACGATACACAATTGCTTTTAATCATCCTTGTAGCTGGCCCATAGTTATAAAACACTGCATGCTACTTCCTGCTAATATTTCTGGTCTTTTACAATTCCCAATTAACAAATAGTTACGCCCATCATATTGCAAATACGTCTTGTTCAGTCAGACGTCTACAACAGGTGGTTTGGATCGACAGTCCACTCGTAAAATAGGGGCTTACATTGCAGCTAACCATATTTTGGGAGATTGTGCGGAAAAAGAAGGGTGGGCCAATAAGACATATATTAATCAAACTGCAAAACTAACAATAAATAAATAGAAAAACCTGCCATCACATTACAACGAAAAGGAGATGCATAACATCTCCAGGCCTTCACATGCTTGTCTCGATCTGGGCCCAGCAGCGGCTCGCCAGGATGGTATTTGGGCTCATTATAGCGGTAGAAACCTCTATGATCTAGGGTATTGGCTGGGGGGGGGTGCACGGCAATGAACCTAGGACACAAACGTGCTGCCACTCAGGACGTAGCGCTATCCGTGGTTACTTAATGTTTCCGGGTACGGGACCAACTGGGATTAGGTTAGGTATTGGCGGGAGGGGCATCTGCATTATTCCCATCTGTCCCATTCTTAAAGATCGTGAAAATGTTATCCCAGTATTGTGCTATGGGGTACTTGCGGAGTCCCGCTGTCTCCTCCCTATGTAATGTCGTGCTTTCCGCCTGCGCCCAGATCATGAGCGACCTCTCTCAGCTGATCGTTTCCGGGGGTGTATTATGTTTCCACCTCTTCGTTAGTAAACGCTTCGCTACTATCAGCCCCAAATCCCAGTCAAGCCAGGTCTTCCCTTGACTGGGAACTACCATACTGGGACCGGTTTCGGAGTAACACCCCACATCAGCCAGGCTAACTTGAATCCAGTGGCAAAGTGAGCAAGGGACCCACATCTGGACATTCCTTGCCAACTTAGGGTGAACAAAGCAAACACAAGGAGATGATGGACGGAGCGCTGAAACTTTTCAGACACTCACCCCCAGTCACAGATCTGGGTTGAATCCATCATCGTTCTTTGGCTCACTTCGCCACCCCAGTTCAGACCCAGCTATATGCAAATCAGTCTTGACCCTGTGCCTCATGGGAACAGTCCAGCCCGAACTGCCAAGCCAGGTCTTCCCTTGACCGGAAACAAGCATCTGAGGACCGGTTTCGGGGTAGCACTCTTCATCAGCCAGGCTAGCTTGAATCCAGTGGCAAAGTGAGCAAGGGACCCACGTCTGGGCATACCCTGCCAACTTAGGGCGAATAAAGCAAACACAGGGAGATGATGGACGGTGAGTGACTGAAAAGTTTCAGTGCTCCGTCCATCACTCACTTGTGTTTGCTTTGTTTGCCCTAAGCTGGCAGGGTATGCCCAGACGTGGGTCCCTTGCTCACTTTGCCACTGGATTCAAGCTAGCCTGGCTGATGAGGGGTGTTACCCCGAAACCGGCCCCAGGATGCTTTTTTCGGTCCAGGTAAGACTTGGCTTGGCAGTTCGGACTGGACTCTTCCCATAAGGAACAGGGTCAACACTCATTTGCATATGGCTGGGTCTGAACTGGGGTGGCGAAGTGAGCTAAAGAAAGATGATGGATTCAACCCAGATCTGTGACTGGGGGTGAGTGCCTAAAAAGTTTCATTGCTCCGTCCATCATCCACTTGTGTTTGCTTTGTTAGCCCTAAGTTGGCAGGGTATGCCCAGACGTGGGTCTCTTGCTCACTTTGCCACTGGATTCAACCTAGCCTGTCTGATTAGGGGTGTTACCCCGAAACCGGTCCCAGGGTGCTTGTTTCCAGTCCAGGGAAGACTTGGCTTGGCAGTTTGGGCTGGAATGTTCCCATAAGGAACAGGGACAAGTCTGATTTGCATATGGCTGGGTCTGAACTGGGGTGGGGAAGTGAGCTAAAGAACAATGATGGATTCAACCCAGATCTGTGACTGAGGGTGAATGATTGAAAAGTTGCAGTGCTCCGTACATCATCCACTTGTGTTTGTTTAATAATTAAAATAAACAAAGACAGAAAAAGTCATGTTACCAATGAATGCACACAATTTTGTTTACATCCCTATTCAGAATCACATCTTGGCCTTTGCCGACTCTTAAAACAGCAACTAATGGATGGTATTTTTCTCTTGGAAAAGTGACAACCCTAGTCATGGCTGAGGGATGAACTGCACTGATGTCTCTTTAAAATGTGTAACAAAACGATGCAGTGTGCCATTCAATGAAAATGAAAGTGGCTCAATGAGTATTTGTTTTGAACTAGTGCACAAATAAACTTGCTTTCACCCATTTATTGTGTAGTGCAAAAGCCATATCCCATGTTATCATCATAACATGAGAGGCGATTGTCCTGCTCTGTGCATCTCATGGGCTTTCCGCATGCCAGCTCATCCCATCACATCCTCACTGCTGTAGTGACTTTCTCCCTTTATTTCTTGAGATAATGATTACCCTGAATGGGACCTGTGTTTCTTCTTTGTTGTAAAACGTGGCAGCAATGATCCCAATAATCCATACAGTCTCGCTCGGCATCTCTTTTACAGCGCTGTACAGCAGAGTATGTTAAAACTCGCTGCTCACTGCACTGTTATATTTTTTTTAACAACTTGTGACGGTGGGAGGGGGCAAGCGGCAGATGGTGGGAAGTGGCAAGCAACACACAGGGGAAAGGGCAAGCAAAAAAGATGATGGGAGGATGGGTAGGTGCAAGCACACCGGCGAGGAAGGGCAGGGGGGGAGGAGTACACCAGGGAGCCAGCTGAGAAAGCAAGCCGTTGTCATACTCCAGTACCTGAAGCAAGCTTTCTTTGTGTTAATGAAAAAACATATTGTCGTGCACTAGGAAACACTTGAAAAATACAATTACACTGCAGGATGTTTTAGAGCTTTAATAAAAATAAACCTGTTACACACTGCCTGTATAAGAAACATGAGCAAGATGCGTTCACAAACACTTCATCAAACATAAGAAAAAAGTAGTGCCCACAAAAAAAAAGTGGAAGGCTGCAAGTTATTGAGCCATGCTGCGTGGGAGGGAACAATACTGGAAAAGCAGGGTAAGGTAACAGACGATGGCCACATACAAGCTAGCATTTCAAACTGACATTCAGCTCAACAAATAAGAAGCAATGGGCGGGCTGTAAGCCCACTAATTGTAAACAAAATGTCTCAAAGAGACAGCGCATGCGCTGTCTATGCGAGACCTAACAAGCCATTGTTTTTATTTTGAACTTTAATATTACCATTCCAAGGTGGCGAACTCCAATCTTGGAGTGGTAACTTGGAAATGTATGCGCAAAAGTGCATTAAAGAACATACATTGGCATAAAGCTTGAGTCCTGCTGCGGCTTCCTGGCAAACAATCACTCCTCATTTCACCTGCTTCAGATAGGTGCTGGACATGGGGAAAAAACAAATGCTCCAGAATCCCATAAATTGGTTTCCAGGGGTGGCAGCAGAAAGAGAATGAAGTAATGAATGGCGAAGGGATGTGCGCATTGGGGACTCCAGGTCCCAGACTGAGACTGCTCTCACCTTGTCAGGAGGCGGGGGCTCCTGTTACTCATCGTGCCATCGGACGCATAAAATCAGCCCTCATCTACCACAGCGTGGGATGCTCCTGGGCCCTGCCCGGGCCAAGGGCGGGCCAGTATGCGCCAGGAGGGGACAGGGCAGGGCCACCCCCTTAGCTCTTGGCCCTGGGTACCACATCTCCAGCACATTTGGAATCTGAAGGTACCGTAGCATCCGCCTGTTTGCACTCCCTTATTGTGGTATGAGAATGGGGAAACGGCAGGCACAAATTAGTGCTGTGAGTACGGCTGCCCAACCAAACCGTCCTAAACAGTCAAGACATGCGGCTGTGAACTGCGTAATAAGCGAGATTGGTACTTTAATTGAAGAGGTGGACACAATTAAAAAAAATAAAGATATGAATGGAGCGAAGTCACAAAAGGGGGAGGGGGGGTCCTGATTTATTCAAAATGAAGAACGCAACCTCCTATACTGGACTCACATAAAAATCCTGCTTCCATCTCCAATTCTAAAGGGGATTCCCAAGTTTACATTAATATTTAATGTTCTAATAGGTATGCCCATCTACAGGAGGATACGACCCCAGCTTCTCACTCGCAGATTATTCCTGCACCTTCTCTACCTATTTGTTCTACCTGGGACCCATCCACTCTTAATGAAGCAATTGGTTTAATTTCTGCTCTAAAGGATGAAGTCGCAAATTCTACTGGGCATGGTCAAGACTCTCAGCAATTTGCCAGAGACCTTAAAGCACTCGCTACATCTGCTTCATAGCGATCAGATTTTACGAGCTCTGCATTGTCTATGGGGTATGAAGAGACCATTAGCCGCTCCTGAAGAACCGGTTTTCACCTTTTGAACAGTACTTCAAAGCAATCACTGATTTAGACCGAACATGCGTACAATTGATCAGATCTTTCTGTTTCTCTCTATCAGATGGAAGACAGTAGATATAGACCGGGGGTCGTTATTTGTAGCTTTCGAGGACCTCTATGCCGCGTTTGATGTAGTCCCAAGGGCAACATTTTGGGAGGTTCTGGGAAGGGTAGTGATCCCCATGAGTTTGCTGTTTCTGATACGGACACTGTATACTGAACATTTTGAAAGGGTTAGGTGGTGGGTAGCTGGGTAACTGGTGGAGGATATACCCATTAGAAGAGGCGTCTACCAAGGGTGCTTCCCGGCCCCTACGCTCTTTCTCTTATACATAAATGGATGTATCCTCTATCTTTTAGACTGTGAAAATTATTCGCCCAAAATGGCGGGGCGCAAAATACTGGGCCTTCTTTCAGCAGACAACACTTTGCTCCTCTCCAAAACTGTACAGGCCTTATCTATTCTTTTGGGAAAATGTCTTTTTTGCAAGGCCCATGGACTAGAAATTAATAGCAATAAAACAAAATACATGGTTTTTAGTGCCCACAAAAAAAAAGGGGCAAGGTATCTCTAGAGGGCAAGACACTTGCCAGGGTTTATGAAGTTGACTCTTTGGGTGCGAGAATGAATGACTCCCACAGATGGTTACCCCAGATAGAGAAAAATGTATTGGCACTAAAACAAAGAACTGGGTCCATCATAAGATTGGCTATGAGGGCGTCTGCTTTTGCTGTCTCACCCCCTTTTGAGATATATAAGATCCAAGCCTTGTATAGGGCAGATTTGTGGGGTCATTGCAACCTTGACATTCTTGAAAATGCCTTTATAAAGGCTCTTCTGAGACTTCCCACTAGTGCCTCAGCACTGCATATAAGATTTTATCTAAACCTTAGATCAATCTCAGACATTGCTGCATTGAGGCCCATCCAATACTGGATTAGGCTTTGGACAAATGAGGATTTGGCTCCCTATGGGTATTGTGTCAGGGATTTATTAGCTGGCCAATCAGTTAGCAAAATTCCCTGGCTACTACACATTAAAAACTTGGTTACTAAAGCTTGGCTTGAACGATTATTGGTTGCATCCTACTGCATTGTTGCAAGATGCATGTGAAAAGGTAAAAATGTGTTATTGGGACTTTGTCCTAGGAGCCAAACTATCAGCTCTTTCCTCGGGCAGCCTTGTAGATTCCTACCTATTGTTCATATGTGTACCAGACTTTGAGTCATTTATGAATTTTGTCACCAACCCATCTACACGTGCGCTTTACATAAAATTTTGATTGGGGATTCTACCATTGGCCTCCTTTACTTGTTCTTGGAATAAAAATGAAAACTCATTCAACATGTGTCCTATGGGCTGCCAGGTAGTTGAAAATGACAAATGTGCCGTATTTTTTTGTAAAACTTATGCAAACCAATGATCATATTGGATCATTCCTCTTTGTCTTCTTCTTGGCTTTTCTGATCGATCTAATGCCATGAGAATATGCAAAACAAATACTAGAGATTGTATTGTTTTTTGAATCTCGAGCTACCTGTCCTCCATGTGGTGCATTAGGACGAATGCATTAAAACCAAATGGAAACAAGATGTAAGATCTCTCTTTGCCCAGCGGCCACCTTGCACAATCTGAGTTGTTTTTTGGATTACGAGTCTGGGCTCTTTTTCCATTGTTAAAGCTCTCATTACATTGATTGTATATAGAATCGTCTGACTTAGACTTAGATTTTATATAATTTTATCGCTTGGGTTTGGGTAATTGTTTTAGCATTCATATTAATTTTATTGGATTTTATCTATGCCAAAGAACTGTTTAGAGGATTTTACGCGTTTATTGAAACTGTATTGTAATTGTATATGTCTTCTTCCTTTTTAGTGAATCTGTATGTTTTTATTCCATTTTTTTAAAACATTGTTTTTTTCTTGTACCTTTTATGGTTCAAATGAGCCAAAATAAAGGAAAATGAATGGAACAAGCATTGGCAAAGCCAGTAGGTCTCGCCTAAGAGAGCTATTGGCTTTGGCAATGTTTTGTTGCAGTGCTGTACAGCAGAGCAGATGCTTCGTAGTGAGACTAAAACAAATTTGAAAAAGTGCTAGGGCTAATGCATTTTTTAATTTTTAAATGCATTAGAGCTGGATGCATCTTAGTCTTTTTTTTATTATTATTTTTAGCCATGCTGCACAGTAGTCCCACTGCTATACAGCATCACTGCAAATCATTTCCAAGGTTGGCAATGCCCATGCGGTACAGCATGAACAAAAGGCAATGGCAGAGCCAATAGTCTCAAGGCTTATTAGGGTTGGCACAACACCCATGTGATTCTGAGCAAAACAGTTAATCTCCCCATGCTTGAAAACAAAACAAAAAATAGGATTTTTTTGCAAAAATGTCATATTGTTATATCCCGCATAGATGCCCTAATGTAGATCCGTTCGTACCTGCCCTAAAATGGACATGTTCATATTTACCCTAATATGGTCATATTCGTACTTGCCCAATTATGGTCATGGCCGCATATGCCCAATTATGGTCACAACTATACATGTCCTATTATAGCATGATTCCTTATATAGGCATGATCTTTCACCTACATTGGTCCCAGCTAGTACACAACGAGCTCTGAGGGCTGAACGTTATCTATCCTGTGGTTTTGAATGCAGCAGGGTTCTTCCAAACATAGGCCCACACTGTACTCATTAATTATGCATGGCTTTCTAAGAATACACCACCGGCATAATATGTATGTACAAAGTTCACCCCTGACGTCTTCCTCATGTCCAATACAAACCATACTGAGGACCGAGACTCTTTAGGGTATAAATACACCACAACTTGCCCCGGTAAAGCAGAGTGAACCGAGACTTCCATGCTGACACACTGACCCGAGACGCTGAGACTCCTGCATGCAGTCGCTCAAGCTGACAGTGGTCTGACACAACCCGGACGGGGTGTCCAACTCGAGACCAGGATGGGGTCCCGCACTCTCTCTATTCAGGTATGGGGGTTAGACCAAATCCTAGGGGAATTCTTGGCTCTCTAAGACCTACACACATGCTAGGTACACTTGGGTACATCTAGTTAGGCATCGTAGGAGTATAGGCTTTATCTTATGCATTCTGTATTCATGTATGTGTTCATTACTATTGCAAAATGGTAGAACTATACAATGCATTTTTATTTACTGCACTGCTGATCGTATATCTCTGCTATTGTCTGCTGGTCTCTGCAGCACATATATTTTACACTAGAATAACAACTGTTCAATAAATACTTATTGAAATGCACGACTGTTTATTCTGTGTAACTCTCTGAGACAAACTGAATAAGTGAGCACGAGTGACTGAGCGAAAGGTAGTACATTGTTTCCACGATTCTTAGGGAATCAGGGTTGTCATGTTCTAAGGTTGCCAGAAACGAATCTCTCCCCAATAAGAGGAGACACTAGTGGCACTGCGAGCTAGCTAATGGATAACAATCTAACATAAGCGGTGGGGGTGCACAGAGTCAGTCTGCCACCAAGCCCACAGCTTATGTTACACAAACGCGCAGGTCCTGCATGGGTACTATAGGAACTACACGACAATATCACATAAAGAAAACAATTGTGTCCATGTCTTAGTGAAAATACATTTGAAAGCAGATAACATCTGTTTTCACAAAAAAAGCAGATAACATCTGTTGTCACAATAAACATCCATTTCAAAGGAGAAAGGGGCTGTTTTGAAGTGTGTGTGGCACAGTAAAACATAGCTACAAAAGGTTAAACAAGGATGACCGGGAAGAAGAAAAATAAATTTAGTGCCTCAATATCCACGTGAACAGCAGAAAGACGGCAATCAAGCTGAAGCAATCAGTACTTGGTCCATGCTCCAGCTGAAAGAAGAAGTGAAGCCCGCACTCGCTGACTAATTAGAAGGCATAAGAGTGACAATGAAGCCAACGACTGTTAAGCAATGGATGGGCAGCAAGACTGTTGTGTACAATATCTCTCGCAAGGGAGAGCATATGCAGCACGGCGAGACCTAAAGAAAGGAGTGTCACAGTAGAAAATTAGACAGGACCTGCATAGAAAGCTAAGGATTTATATTCGGGGGCTGGGGGGGGGTGCACACAAGAGAAAATATGAACACACATGCCATGACTGCTGAAATAAAAAAAGGAAAAATAATTATTTGACTATGAACAGTTGGACAAAAGTCATCCAGTCAAATCGTAAAGAAACTATGCTCCAAAGGATGCAGAAACACAAGAAGAGAGAGGAAATTCATTGAATAAGAAGCAAGCAAATAGGACTGACAAGAAAGATAACCACTGGTAAGCAAACTTGAAGCCCAGTATAAGTATTGATATTTTCCACAAAAGGGCTAAAAGCTATCTCTAAGAGAGATGTGAAAATGAGATGACCAACTCTCTATTGTTGCCATGTAAGAAGGAGAAAAAGTAGTGTGTTCGTCAGAGTTGGGTACCCTTCAGAAGGAGGCTTGAGAAGTCAAATGGAGCAGGTGAATGTCGCACATTTCCTCTGGGATGCAATGGGTAAACATGATATATATACACACAGGAGAGAGGAGGGGGTCCGAGGAGAATGTTTTGAGACCTGCGAGGGTTAGCTCCCCAGTCTTCTAATAATAACACAATATAAAACCCTCGGGTCTGAACTATAAACAAAAACAAGAGAAACTGTCCAAAGAAAGCCTATAACGTCCCTTGGGGTATCCCTTTTTTAGGAAGAAATCCCTTACCCACCATAGGTGGCATGCTTTATCATTGGGATTCTCCTCGTGACGGGAAGCCTAGTCCCGCCACGGGCTGCAACCACCTCTCTGAGAGGGAGGAGCTCAGGGATGTTTTTATTCCTAGTTTAGGATATACTAAATCCAACATTGATGAATACCAATCTAGGTTAGGTGAGATGCGCAGCACAAAAAAGGTATAGTGATATTGAAAAAATGAATTAAACTGGCTATCAGGTACGTAAAGTACCTTTATGAACACATCCGGGGGCCAGAATTAAAAACAGGGCACTGGCAGGATTAACATATACCTGCGAGATAGTGACGAAAAAAGGGGTCTACATGTTTCAGCCTGTTGACCCTCAAAAGGTGTTGTGGCTTTCGTCAGGACCAACGTGTGCTGCAGCTTAATACTATAATTATTCACAATATTTGTGTAATGTGATAATCGATAATCATTCAAAAAAATTTAAATCGATAGAAAAACAGTGAAGAGGAATACAAAACCAGTGATCTTTCTCTTCTCTGAATATTCACTGGTGGTACCTATGCAGGAATAAAGGAATAGTTAAAACAATTTAGAAAGGCATAGATGGATAATATAGACATTGTAACTCTTGCTTTGGTAAATTAAATTAAACTTTTAATGCCACAAGGCACAAAACAGTGTATTTCCACTCTTTATATGTATACTAACAGAAGACAAACGTGTATCTTCAAATCTTACCCTTATTTTGTGGGAAATAAGCCTCACCATAACCTGGCATGCAGCTCAGGGAGTGGGTACCGCTCTGAGAAAAAAAAATATAATAATATATGAGAGAGAATATATATTGGACTCACTGATATTCTTTGTAAAATTGATCAATCAGCTGTACCGGGGAAAGAGAACTAAAAAAAAGAGGGAGGGGGAAGAAGAAAGAAGCTTCTTATATGTCGCATCCCCGTGAATATTTGTCAGTATTGGGAAGAAAATCTATTCATCATACTGCGATAGCATAAGGGGGAAGTTGTCTGAAATGTTATCTAGGAGCCCATTGTTTCTTATAAAACTGTCAGTTATCTGTCCCCAAAGGTCCAGACTATGGGTATGTGGATAATGTCATTGGATTGTGGGGAGAATTAACAAGTAGGGTTGAAACTCAAAAAGCCATTGTTGGCAGCTGGAGAAGTCTCTGCTGCGACTGTGCTCTGTTATGAGCATCTATTAGTTCTAGAATCGTGCTCGGGCAATCTGTCAGAATGTTTTAAAGTGTCCAGAGCAACCGGTAAGCACCTTACCTCGTAGTCGGGACTCTGGGCGCCGTAGTCTGCAGCCGAAAGGAAAGGTCTCCACCGCTGTTTAGCGCTGTATTTGGAGAGCGCGCGGGGATGTTTCTTGCGGGCGCAGACCCAATGATGTCACGTCTGTGTCAGAGGTGTGACCAGGGTGCTGGTAACTGTAGTTCCAACTTAATTCTGGCCTGTCTCTTACTAATCTCAAAGCAATGTGAGGCAACAATTTGCATATAAACTGTCTCCTAAAATAGAAAAGTCTCTTTTTTTAAAAACACTAAAGGGATTGTGAGGAGACATATATGGGATGGTTAACTTGATTGTTCTTTTTTAATAGCCACCCGAATTATCTCAGTGTATAAAGAGTTTACCTTTGTGTGACTATATGATGGAGATAACACAAGGAGATGATTGACGGAGCGCTGAATCCTTTCAGACACTCACCCCCAGTCACAGATCTGGGTTGAATCCGTCATCGTTCTTTAGCTCACTTCGCAACCCCAGTTCAGACACAGCTATATGCAAATCAGTCTTGACCCTGTGCCTCATGGGAGCAGTCCAGCCCGAACTGCCAAGCCATGTCTTCCCTGGACCGGAAACAAGCATCCTGGGACCGGTTTCGGGCTAACAGCCCTCATCAGCCAGGCTAGCTTGAATCCAGTGGCAAAGTGAGCAAGGGACCCACGTCTGGGCATACCCTGCCAACTTAGGGCGAACAAAGCAAACACAAGGAGATGATGGACGGAGCACTGAAACTTTTCAGACACTCACCCCCAGTCACAGATCTGGGTTGAATCCATCATCGTTCTTTAGCTCACTTCGCCACCCAAGTTCAGACACAGCTATATGCAAATCAGTCTTGACCCTGTGCCTCATGGGAACAGTCCAGCCCGAACTGCCAAGCCATGTCTTCCCTGGACCGGAAACCAACATCCTGGGGCCAGTGCCGGTGCCGATGTCAATTTCAATTTTTTAAAAACATTCCCCACCCTTATCCCCTACAAACCCAACATCCTGTTCCTAAAACAAATTTTAAAAAATGGAATAAAACATACAGATTCACTAAAAAGGAAGAAGACATATACAATTACAATACAGTTTCAATAAACGCGTAAAATCCTCTAAACAGTTCTTTGGCATAGATAAAATCCAATAAAATTAATATGAATGCTAAAATGATCGATCTAATGCCATGAGAATATGCAAAACAAATACTAGAGATTGTATTGTTTTTTGAATCTCGAGCTACCTGTCCTCCATGTGGTGCATTAGGACGAATGCATTAAAACCAAATGGAAACAAGATGTAAGATCTCTCTTTGCCCAGCGGCCACCTTGCACAATCTGAGTTGTTTTTGGATTACGAGTCTGGGCTCTTTTTCCATTGTTAAAGCTCTCATTACATTGATTGTATATAGAATCGTCTGACTTAGACTTAGATTTTATTTAATTTTATCGCTTTGGTTTGGGTAATTGTTTTAGCATTCATATTAATTTTATTGGATTTTATCTATGCCAAAGAACTGTTTAGAGGATTTTACGCGTTTATTGAAACTGTATTGTAATTGTATATGTCTTCTTCCTTTTAAGTGAATCTGTATGTTTTTATTCCATTTTTAAAACAATGTTTCTTTCTTGTACCTTTTTATGGTTCAAATGAGCCAAAATAAAGGAAAATTAATGGAACAAGCATTGGCAAAGCCATTAGGTCTCGCCTAAGAGAGCTATTGGCTTTGGCAATGTTTTGTTGCAGTGCTGTACAGCAGAGCAGATGCTTTGTAGTGAGGCTAAAACAAATTTGAAAAAGTGCTATGACGCACCCAGGGCTAATGCACTTTTTTATTTTTTAAATGCATTAGAGCTGGATGCATCTTAGTCTTTTTTTATTATTATTTTTAGCCATGCTGCACAGTAGTCCCACTGCTATACAGCATCACTGCAAATCATTTCCAAGGTTGGCAATGCCCGTGCGGTACAGCATGAACAAAAGGCAATGGCAGAGCCAATAGTCTCAAGGCTTATTAGGGTTGGCACAACACCCATGTGATTCTGAGCAAAAGAGTTAATCTCCCCATGCTTGAAAACAAAACAAAAAATAGGATTTTTTTGCAAAAATGCATTATCATATAAAGAAAACAATTGTGCCCGTGTCCATGTCTTAGTGAAAATACATTTGAAAGCAGATAACATCTGTTTTCACAATAAACATCCATTTCAAAGGAGAAAGGGGCTGTTTTGAAGTGTGTGGGGCACAGTAAAACATAGCTACAAAAGGTTAAACAAGGATGACAGGGAAGAAGAAAAATACATTTAGTGCCTCAATATCCACGTGAACAGCAGAAAGACGGCAATCAAGCTGAAGCAATCAGTACTTGGTCCATGCTCCAGCTGAAAGAAGTGAAGCCCGCACTCGCTGACTAATTAGAAGGCATAAGAGTGATAATGAAGCCAACGACTGTTAAGCAATGGATGGGCAGCAAGACTGTTGTATACAATATCTCTCGCAAGGCAGAGCATATGCAGCACGTGCTGTCGCAGGCGAGACCTAAAGAAAGGAGTGTCACAGTAGAAAATTAGACAGGAGTAGCATAGAAAGCTAATTATTTATTTTTGGGGGTTGGGGGGCGGGGGCGGTGGCGCACACAAGAGAAAATATGAACACATGCCATGACTGCTGAAATAAACAAAGGAAAAGTAATTATTTGACTATGAACAGTTGGACACAAGTCATCCAGTCACATAATGGTAAAGAAACTATGCTCCAAGGGATGCAGAAACACAAGAAGAGAAAGGAAATCCATTGAATAAGAAGCAAGCAAATAGGACTGACAAGAAAGCTAACCACTGGTAAGCAAACTTGAAGCCCAGTATAAGTATTGATATTTTCCACAAAAAGGCTAAAAGCTATCTCTAAGAGAGATGTGAAAATGAGACGACCAACTCTCTATTGTTGCCATGTAAGAAGAACAAGTAGTGTGTTCGTCAGAGTTGGGTACCCTTCAGAAGGAGGCTTGAGAAGTCAAATGGAGCAGGTGAATGTCACACATTTCCTCTGGGATGCAATGGGTAAAAATGATATATATACACACAGGAGAGAGGAGGGGGTCCGAGGAGAATGTTTTGAGACCTGCGAGGGTTAGCTCCCCAGTCTTCTAATAATAACACAATATAAAACCCTCGGGTCTGAACTATAAACAAAAACAAGAGAAACTGTCCAAAGAAAGCCTATAACGTCCCTTGGGGTGTCCCTTTATTAGGAAGAAATCCCTTACCCACCATAGGTGGCATGCTTCATCATTGGGATTCTCCTCGTGACGGGAAGCCTAGTCCCGCCACGGGCTGCAACCACCTCTCTGAGAGGGAGGAGCTCAGGGATGTTTTTATTCCTAGTTTAGGATATACTAAATCCAACATTGATGAATAGCAAACTAGGTTAGGTGAGATGCGCAGCACAAAAAAGGTATAGTGATAGTGAAAAAATGAATTAAACTGGCTACCAGGTACGTAAAGTACCTTTATGAACACGTCCGGGGCCAGAATTAAAAACAGGGCACTGGCAGGGGTAACGTATACCTGCGAGTTAGTGACGAAAAAGGGGTCTACATGTTTCAGCCTGTTGACCCTCAAAAGAGGTGTTGTGGCTTTCGTCAGGACCAACGTGTGCTGCAGCTTAATATTATAATTATTCACAATATTTGTGTAATGTGATAATCGATAATCATAAAAAATATTTTTAAATCAATAGAAAAACAGTGAAGAGGAATACAAAACCCGTGATCTTTCTCTTCTCTGAATATTCACTGGTGGTACCTATGCAGGAATAAAGGAACTAGTTAAAACAATTTAGAAAGGCATAGATGGATAATATAGACATTGTAACTCTTGCTTTGGTAAATTAAATTAAACTTTTAATGCCACAAGGCACAAAACAGTGTATTTCCACTCTTTATATGTATACTAACCGAAGACAAACATGTATCTTCAAATCTTACCCTTATGTTTTGTGAAATAAGCCTCACCATAACCTGGCATGCAGCTCAGGGAGTGGGTACCGCTCTGAGAAAAAAAAATATAATATATGAGAGAGAATATATATTGGACTCACTGATATTCTTTGTAAAATTGATCAATCAGCTGTACCGGGGAAAGAGAACTAAAAAAAGAGGGAGGGGGAAGAAGAAAGAAGCTTCTTATATGTCGCATCCCCGTGAATATTTGTCAGTATTGGGAAGAAAATCTATTCAGCATACTGCGATAGCTTAAGGGGGAAGTTGTCTCAAATGTTATCTAGGAGCCCATTGTTTCTTATAAAACTGTCAGTTATCTGTCCCCAAAGGTCCAGACTGTGGGTATGTGGATAATGTCATTGGATTGTGGGGAGAATTAACAAGTAGGGTTGAAACTCAAAAAGCCATTGTTGGCAGCCGGAGAAGTCTCTGCTGCGACTGTGCTCTGTTATGAGCATCTATTAGTTCTAGAATCGTGCTCGGGCAATCTGTCAGAATGTTTTAAAGTGTCCAGAGCAACCGGTAAGCACCTTACCTCGTAGTCGGGACTCTGGGCGCCGTAGTCTGCAGCCGAAAGGAAAGGTCTCCGCCGCTGGTTAGCGCTGTATTTAGAGAGCGCGTGGGGGGGTGTCTTGCGGGCGCTGACCCAATGATGTCACGTCTGTGTCAGTGGTGTGACCAGGGTGCTGGTAACTGTAGTACCAACTTAGATTCTGGCCTGTCTCTTACTAATCTCAAAGCAATGTGAGGCAACAATTTGCATATAAACTATGTCTCCTAAAATAGAAAAGTCTCTTTTTTAAAAACACTAAAGGGATTGTGAGGAGACATATATGGGATGGTTAACTTGATTGTTCTTTTTTAATAGCCACCCGAATTATCTCAGTGTATAAAGAGTTGACCTTTGTGTGACTATATGATAGAGATAACACAAGGAAATGATGGATTGAGTGCTGAATCCTTTCAGACACTCACCCCCAGTCACAGATCTGGGTTGAATCCATCATCGTTCTTTAGCTCACTTCGCAACCCCAGTTCAGACACATCTATATGCAAATCAGTCTTGACCCTGTGCCTCATGGGAGCAGTCCAGCCCGAACTGCCAAGCCATGTAATCCCTGGACCGGAAACAAGCATCCTGGGACCGGTTTTGGGCTAACAGCCCTCATCAGCCAGGCTAGCTTGAATCCAGTGGCAAAGTGAGCAAGGGACCCACGTCTGGGCATACCCTGCCAACTTAGGGCGAACAAAGCAAACACAAGGAGATGATGGACGGAGCACTGAATCCTTTCGGACACTCACCCCCAGTCACAGATCTGGGTTGAACCCATCATCGTTCTTTAGCTCACTTCGCCACCCCAATTCAGACACAGCTATATGCTAATCAGTCTTGACCCTGTGCCTCATGGGAACAGTCCAGCCCGAACTGCCAAGCCATGTCTTCCCTGGACCGGAAACCAGCATCCTGGGACCGGTTTCGGGCTAACAGCCCTCTGGATTCAAGCTAGCCTGGCTGATGAGGGCTGTTAGCCCGAAACCGGTGAATAAAACCAATAAGGAATACAAGGAGTCTCTACTCACGGCCAAGATCAATAAATTTAAGAAAGATGTAGCCCGGTTTTCCTTAGAGAAGGTTTACCCTTACATAAGAGACGACTATACACCACCACAATTCAATCAGAAGGGTAAGAGATATGGATCCAATTATTCATCATCTGGCAGTACAGAATGGTCCAGTGACTCAGACTCCAACAATAGAAATGAGACACAAAGAAAGTGATTCACCAGGAGAGCCAGAGGTAATTGGATAGGTCCCCAATAAGGTCCGCCGCAACAACAGTGGTGGCCACCAACACTGTGGGGATATCCAACTTCAAATTTCCAGCCACCAATGTTACCGTTCCCTCCACAACCCCATTTATATCACAATCAGCCTTTTTTAGGACCTGGTCGCAGACGATCACGGGGAAGAAGATGACAACAGCAGCAGACACAGGTACATTGGAGCCCCCCACTGTCTCCTCGCATCACCCGGAGGAAAACAAAAACCCTTCCTCAATCGGAGACGAGCAACGACACAGTCTAATTGTGAATCTAAGTGATCGCATCCTCTTTACAGAAGAAATGAGAGTACTTAATAGACGACTGGGTTTCGTACCAACATACATAGACAATGAGTTTCAGATCCATCAAGAACTAGCACAGTTCTTTCGAAAGATCCGGCTACATTTCTTTTTCACAGATAAAGTACCAAACAAGGATGTGGACAACAATCCTAACACCAACTTGAGCAACTGATCGACGTTCAACCCTCCCACTTATGCGATACCACCCCATGTCCTCACCTTTGAAAAAGCAGTTCTAAAGGAGGTGAATAGCATATTCGGGACAAACAAGAGACACTTTCATAACGTACAGAAAAGTGAACTTGGAGCTTTGGACACACTGAGCAATGATGAATCAATCATTATCAAACCTGCAGACAAAGGCGGAGCAAGGGTAATCATGAATACGAGCTCATGCAGAATGGAATGTCTTAAACAACTGCTCCTACCGCCCTTTGAAGCTGGATCCTTCCAGAAGGCTCAAGTCAGAAATCACTGCATTAGTGGATAGAGCTAAAGAAAATGGATGGATCACCCCTAAAGAAGCAGCCTTTCTTGTCACTGCAAACCCTGTGACTCCTTATTTTTATGTACTTCCAAAAAAACACAAAGTACAAAGACCCCCTACCCCCAGGGTAAGATCCATTTATCTCAGGGATTGGCTCTATACTTGAACCACTGTCTCAATTTGTGGATTTCTTTCTCCGACCACTCGTAAGCGAAATGCCCACGTACCTGCAAGATACTAAAGATGTCCTTAGACAACTTATAGATGTGTCTTTTGAAGTCACAACAGACTACCTGGTCTTGTTCGATGTGGAGTCTTTATACACCTGTATTCCAGAAGACGAAACTCTACGGACCATCGGGACCCTACTTGAAAGTAAAGTACTGGATACCATCACCCCAGTCCAAATCATTATGGACTGCGCGCGGATAGCAATGAAAGAAAATTTCTTCCGTTTTGAGGACACCCTATACCTTCAAGTATCGGGTACATCTATGGGCAGCACTTTCACGCCAAGCCTGGCTAACCTGTATATGCACGCTTTTGAAGAGGGACTGGTGTTGTCACCAAACAATCCCTTCAGGGCTCATATGCTTATGTGGAAACGATACACTGATGACATTTTAGTAATCTGGCGTGGAGAGCTGGATACCATCATGGATTCCACCAGTGGTTGAACAACCGGAATAGCTTCCTGAAGTTCACCTTGGAGTACAGCAAACCCAGTCTACCTTTTCTAGATGTACTGATCTATCCATCAGGAGAAGGCCTCGAAAGCGAGCTGTAGAAGAAACCAATGGCTCGGAATGCACTGTTATTCTATAATAGCTACCATCAGAAGTCTCTATGAGATAACTTTCCTTTTGGACAGTTCTTACGCATCAGGAGGAATTGTTCATCTACCGAAAAATGTATGGAACATGCGGAGACTGACTTCCCAACTAAGGAAAAGAGACTATCCATCTCACTTGGTACGTCAGTCAACGAAGAGGGCACGTAACAACAATAGAGATGCACTCATAGAGACTGCCCCATCCAGAGAACCGGTGCCCAGACTGACTTGTGTCAACACATTCTGTACTTTCTCCAATCCGATTAAAAAATCGATCTGTAGAAACTGGAAAATTCTGAATATAGGCAATATTTCCATTGAGATACCTTTATTTGCATTTAAAAGGAGTACCAATCTCAAGGACAGATTGGTACACACGATGCCTCGTGACAGGAAGAACCTGAATCAGGATACCTTATGGGGATTACCGGCTGTGAAGGGACATTTCTCATGTGGCTCCTGTGGGGTATGTTCCCAAACAAGCCATACAATTTTCATCGGCACCGACAGACCATGCGAATTGGAGCAACATACAAACTGCAATAGTGACAAATTGATTTACCTAGTCACATGCCCATGTGGATTGCGTTACATAGGGATGACTACTCGAAAAATCAAGATCAGAATCATGGAACACAAAAGTACGATACGTTGCAAGAAACAGGCGACCAAGTTAACCAACCATTTTTTGGAGAAGAATCATACAGCAGACGAGCTGAAGTTGATGGTCCTTGATCAGCCCTACATCCCTTCACATATCCCTGACATCACAAATTTCTTATTTCTGAGAGAACAAGTATGGGTGTACAGGCTACATAGCGATACCAATGGTCTCAATCAATGATGACATACCATGGACCTCCAGCACTACTATAATCATGATATAGAGATCATTGTTTCTTGGGAAGCAAGATGCCACCTATAGACATTTTCCTGAACCTCCGGTTGGTCACTGCCTCGCTGAGATGACAGTAATGAGCACTTGTGTCTTAGAACATTATTGACAGTTAGTGTTCTATCATTCCCTGTCATGAATAGGAATATTATTGCTCTTTGGGGTTGCGCTAAGAAATACACATCTAAGCGTTATAACATCCTTCAATATAGATTGTCATATACTATGCCATCTCTATCATATAGTTACACAAAGGGAAACTCTTTATACACTGAGATAATTTGGGTGGCTATTAAAAAAGAACAATCAAGTTAACCATCCCATATGTCTCCTCACAATCCCTTTAGTTTTTAAAAAAAGAGACTTTTCTATTTTAGGAGACGTAGTTTATATGCAAATTGTTGCCTCACATTCCTTCGAGATTAGTAAGAGACAGGCCAGAATCTAAGTTGGAACTACAGTTACCAGCACCCTGGTCCCACCACTGACACAGACGTGACATCATTGGGTCAGCGCCCGCAAGACACCCCCCCACGCGCTCTCTTAACATGGCGCCAAACAGCGGCGGAGACCTTTCACCCCAGCTGCAGACTACGGCGCCCGGAGTACCGACTACGAGGTAAGGTGCTCACCGGTTGCTCTAGACACTTTAAAACATTCTGACAGATTGTCTGAGCACGATTCTGGAACTAATAGATGCTCATAACAGAGCACAGTCGCAGCAGCGACTTCTCCGGCTGCCAACAACGGCTTTTTGAGTTTCAACCCTACTTGTTAATTCTCCCCGCAGTCCGATGACACATTATCCACATACCCGCAGTCTGGACCTTCGTGGACAGATAGCTGACAGTTTTATAAGAAACAATGGGCTCCTAGATAACATTTCAGACAACGTCGCCCTTATGCTATCGCAGTATGATGAATAGATTTTCTTCCCAATACTGACAAATCTTCACGGGCATGCGACATATAAGAAGCTTCTTTCTTCTCCCCTCTCCCTCTTTTTTAGTTCTCTTTCCCCGGTACAGTTGATTGATCTATTTTGCAAAGAATATGAGTGAGTCCAGTATATATTCTCGCTCATATATTAATATATATATTTTTTTCAGAGCAATGCCCCCTCCCTTAGCTGCATGCCAGGTTAAGGTGAGGCTTATTTCCCGCAACATATGGGTAAGATTTGAATATACATGTTTGTCTTCTGTTAGTATGCATATACAGAGTGGAAATGCACCTTTTTGTGCCTTGTGGCATTAAAAGTTTAATTTAATTTAACAAAGCAAGTGTTACAATGTCTATATTATACATGTATGCCTTTCTAGATTGTTTTAACTAGTTCCTTTATTCCTGCACAGGTACCACCAGTGAATCTTCAGAGAAGAGAAAGATAACTGGTTTTGTATTCCTCTTCACTGTTTTTCTATTGATTTAAACATTTTTTCATGATTATCGATTCACATTACACAAATATTGTGAATAATTATCGTATTACTCAGCAGCACACGTTGGTCCGGACGAAAGCCATGACATCTCTTTTGAGGCTCAACAGGCTGAAACATGTAGACCCCTTTTTTCGTCACTAACTCGCAGGTATATGTTACCCCTGCCAGTGCCCTGTTTTTAATCCTGGTCCCAGGACGTGTTAATAAAAGTACTTTACGTACCTGGTAGCCAGTTTAATTCATTTTTTCACTATACGTTTTTGCGCTGCGCATCTCACCTAACCTAATTTGCTATTCATCATTCTTGGATTTAGTATATCCTAAACTAGGAATAAAAACATCCTTGAGCTCCTCCCTCTCAGAGAGGGGGTTGCAGCCCATGGCGGGACTAGGCTTCCCGTCACGAGGAAATTCCCAATGATGAAGCATGCCACCTATGGTGGGTGAGGGATTTCGTCCTAATAAAGGGACACCCCAAGGTACGTTATAGGCTTTATTTGGACAGTTTCTCTTGTTTTGTTTATAGTTCAGACCCGAGGGTTTTATATTGTGTTATTATAACATTGATACATTCTGAAGGATCACTTCACAAGTTGATTAAGGGAAAAAAATGAGAAATGTAATTATTCAAACTTCTCAGTCTCTTTGAAAAAAGGTAAACATTTTTAAAAAGTGAAGAATATTATTTGATGACACTAGAAGAACAAAAAAGCATAATAGAATGCATTTCAAAATATTTTGCATTCTGTCTTGACCAGTGGCAAACAATATAAAATGACTACTCATTATACATTATATATTGTGTTATACCGGCGGCAGTGCTAAAGGGACTGTTTGGGCTATGCACATTGTTTCATTTAAGTACATGTATAATTATATTAATCATATTTTATATAGCAAACAATACAAATTCAATTGTTTTTTGACACTAAATAAAAGGTGTTAATTACTACCCAGTTCAATGGTGTTCATATTATCAACCTCCAAAGACACAAGATTTGAAGTCGCCCTGCAAGGATTCAAACTAATAACATGCAGATTAAATATAGATATTTTTTTACTGGTACATAATTTTACACGTTTTAAAACTTCTGGACTGTAGGCTACATGAGGACCTCCACAATAAACACATTAACCCACGGAGCAAGGTGACCAAGATTCAAAACACTGACCTGCAGGTTACACTCTCACATCTGAGTTCTTTTACTAATACTATAGAGCAATACCTGCTGGATACACAGCTCTCTTCAGCCAGCACCTTAGGCTACCTTTAATCTATTTTACCAGCTGACTCACTTGTCCAGCTGATGCAGTAGGCGAAATACCCCAGAGTATTACTTTTCCTACTGTTTTATTCTGAAGACAACCTGATAGTCACTAGTTCAAATCTTGATGTTGCCAACTTAGCCTTTCAACTTTCTACGGATGATAAAATGAGTACCATTAAGCTGGGTAATAACTGTGACAAGTGCCAAGTTAAAAAGCGAATACGTGTCTGTATGTGCACCCATGTATGCATGTATGTGCCGTCGGTGGGAACCTCCTCTATTACCAGGCCATGACTCTGCTAACAGTTGGCAGTGGATTATAGTAGTGGGGTCAGAACATTTTAGCTTCCCCCATAATGGGTCATCGCTCTACTCGCTCACCCAGGTAAATCCATGTAGTGTGTTATGGCTGTCCACCCAAACCCCTCTGATTTGACCTGGTTGTATGTGCTGTAACTGTGAGTCCTTCTGTACATAAATATTCCCTAGGGTTTATTGTGGTTGCATGCTAGTTTAAAAAAACATACATTTATACAATGGTAATTCTGATAAACCGTTTCACCTAAACTGTTTGATAGAAATTTGCATAGGAATGGCATGCATCATTTATTTAAAACCAATTCATAGAATGTCTTCTTTTTTCAAAATTGCATTTCATATGATTTTCTTAACAGATGTAAATGCAGTTAACCTTAAAATGCGTTCTCTCTTTTGGATTGTCTACAGGCATTGCAGAGATCCCACCTCCCTTCAACATCTTCCCTTCCCATGTTCTGTCACCTGGTTCCTTCTCCATCTGTTCTCCACCAGTCCATTTTCTTCACCCATTTATAAAATTGATTTGTTTTCCCACCCCCACAATGCTCCTAATTTTTTTCTGCTTTCTTTCCATGACCCTCGATGTGCCTTCATTGTTTCTCTTAACCCTTTGTCTACCCTACCTCCCTCTACCATTGTCTACATATCCATTTTTCTGTTTCCATTTTTTTTTTGTCAAAGGTTTGTTTATTTTCAAGTTACACAGAACAACTCATATGCACAATGCTTACAACATCCATACTCCTCAGTACAATATGATTGCTATTTCCAGAATTACAGTATTCTTCCGAAGAAAAGCGAGGATACAAAACTCGAAACATTCACTTCAAAATAAATCCCCCCGCGGTACACAGTGCCTCCCACCACCTCCCCCCCGAACAAAGAAAGAAAAGAAATTGTAGTACCTGAGGGAACGGGCATTGTCTAAGGATGGGGTTATCTATCCCATTAATGTCTCATTGTTTTTTTTAATAAATCTTTTTATTAAACATACATCGGTTCAAGTAAACATTACAGAGGAATCAACACATCCGTGCACTGCAATGACATAGAAAGGGATTATGGTACATCGCTACATGAAAAGGGAATGTTACGGGGAAAGGGGATCATCATGGTCAATACAACGAGGCGGCGAGCATATTTCTCCACGGTAGGTATTCCAAGGGCTCCAAATACGGGACCACTTTTTGGGGCAGCCCCTGGCCGAGTACACCGTCTTTTCCCTATACATGCACCAATCTAGGTCTTTTTCCCAAGCTTCTATTGTGGGTGGTTGAGCTGCGCCCCATAGATGTGCAATGTTTCTTTTCGCTAGCATAAACCCTAATGTGGTCTGGTGGGTGTTCAGATCAGTCGGCTCCCAGATGTTCAGGAGGCACCTTCGCGCCTCTGTGTGGAGACCGACTGAGAGCACTGTGTTGATGATGTCGTGTACCTTGCGCCAGAAGGAGCTTATGGAGGCACACTCCCAGATGATGTGTAGGAATGTTCCCATGTGTCCACATCGCCTCTTGCATTCCCCTCCATCCGCCCTTCCCATATGTATCAGACGGGGTCCCGTGATATACACCCTATGGAGGATTTTGAGCTGTACTAATCTAAGGCGCGCCGGGATGGCGACCAATCTAGGAGAGGACACTGCCTCCCGCCAGTCCTCATCATCCAGCTCAATTCCGTCCCTTATCCATTTCTCCCGCAGTGATTGGAGGGGGTCCTCCATGTTATTTATTAGTTTCTTCTATATTAGGGAAATAGAGTTTTCGGGTAGGTGGCCGTCCAATATTCTGTCTTCCAACGGTGAGGAGTCGGGAGGAGTAGTACCCCGTGGTAGATGAGAGTGAAGTGAGTGTAGAACCTGTGCGTATCGGAAATATTCAGTGTCTGCCAACTTGTATTCCTTTTGCAGCTCGGCAAAGGACCTGACCCCACCCTCTCCCCAAATGTCTTTGATACGTGAAATTCCAATGAGGTCCCACCTATCAAACCCTTTTGACCTCCATAAACTGCCTAGTCTCTCAGAGTCCCAAAGTGGAGTCGCTAATGTCAACTCTATGGCCCCATCCAAGCGAGTTAGTAGCGTCGTGCCAAATTTGGACGGAGTGTTTGGTGGGGCCTGTTAGTGTGTATCGTTTAGGCCTTGAGTATAGTGCCCTGCCATAATTCCCTCCGGGGAGGAGCCATCTATCCATGGCATAACCAGGTTCGTAGGGACGACCGTAAGTGCCATGATTGACGGCTGCTAGATGAGCTGCCCAGTAGTATTTTTTTTATATCGGGGAGGCTAATGCCTCCATCATACCAGTTTAATGTCAGCTTATTCAGGGCAATACGTGGCCTTCCCTCCCATAGCAGGTCTCTCTGAAAGCTCTCGACTTCCTGAAAGTATTGCGCGGGGACAAGGTCCAGGGTGTTCTGTAGGGCGTAGAAGAATCTAGGTAAAGACATCATTTTAAACAGGGCTGCCCTACCTAAGAGAGAAAGGGGGAGTGATTTCCAGTTGGCAATGTCCCTTCTGAGCCTATGCAAGGGTGGAAGAAGTTTTTCGGTGTATCGGAGTGAGGGGTCAAGGGAAATAAAGATCCCTAAATACTTAAAACCAATGGTGTTAATCTGTATTGGACAGTTCCTCGGGGGGATGGGTGGGTCCCCCCTGAGGACATACAAAAGGGACTTACTCCAGTTGACAGTAAAGCCAGAAAATCTGCTGAATATTGCCAGAATATCTAGAACCACTATCCGGGATTTCCTAGGGGAGGCCAGGTAGAATAGAATATCGTCTGCATAGAGTGAGATGTGGTCTTCCCAATCAGGGGACCATCTCAATCCTCGTATCCTTGGGTCTCTACGAATCCAAGCCGCAAGAGGTTCTAGGGCAAGGGCAAAAGGAGTGGCGAAAGTGGGCATCCCTGACGGGTTCCCCTACTAAGTTGAAACGTGGTTGACAGTTTATTGTTGACCACAACCTGAGCCAAAGGCTCACTGTACAAGAGACGTATCCATTGGATGCATTTGGGGCCGAAACCCATCTTAGCCAACACTGCCCAAAGGTAGGGCCATTCTATAGTATCGAACGCCATGGTCGCGTCCAAGGACACGATCACAGCTGGCTCTTGAATGGTAGACACTCTACTCACCACTCCGTGAACTCTGCGCAAGTTCAAGGCCGTGTTCCTGTGGGGCATAAAGCCGGATTGATCCGGATGGACCAGAGTACTGATTATTTTAACCAGGCGAGTAGCCAAGAGTTTGGCCAAAATTTTGGGTTCAGCATTGAGGAGGGAAATTGGTCTGTACGAGGCACAGTCAGTCTTGGATTTGCCTTCCTTGTGTATTGTAACTATGGTGGCAATCCTCTGCTCCCTGGGTAGCGTCCCACCCTCCCTGGATTCCTCAAACATAGATTTCAAATATGGCGCCAATTTATCGGGTCGAAGTTTGTATAGCTCGATGGGAAGTCCATTGGGACCGAGAGCCTTCCCCGAGTTCAAGGATCGGATTGCTTGCGCTATCTCATCCGTCGTCAAGTCACTGTCCATATACTTACGATCTTCTAAGGAGAGCTGGGGGAGCCTAATGTCTCGTAGTAATTCCAGCGAGTCCTCTTCGGTGTGTGAGGTTACGGTCGTGTAAACAGTACAGAAATGGTTAGCGAATCTATCTACTATTTCCTGCGGCTCGGTAAGAGAGGTGTCTCCATCCACTTTAAGTTCCGGAACCAGCCTGCTCGCCCATTCCTTTTTGTCGAGCCACGCTATAAGTTTCCCTGCTTTGTCTCCCAGGTCGTAGATCCTGCCCAATCGCCCCCTGCCTGGTGCTTTGGCTCTATCCGTCACTAAAGCCTTATAGTTGTGTTGCTTCAGGCTCAGCAAATGGAGCTTATCTGGCGTCACTCCAGATTCTAGGTCGCCCTCTAACCTGTGAATTTCGACCTCAACGTCTACGACTTCTTTGTGTTTATCTTTTTTCATTCCAGAAATCAAAGGCAAGGCCTGACCCCGAATTACAGTCTTAAATGCTTCCCATAATGACTGGGACGAGGACACTGATCCCTCATTGTCCAAAAAGTAGTTGTCCATGGTTTTAACGAGGTCTTTGCGGATTTTCGGATCTCTGAGGTACCACAGATTAATGGGGGCTAGCCTTCCCACTGTGGTCTGATTGAGGACTATATGTATCCATACCGGCGAGTGATCAGAGATGCCCCTGGCTAAGTGCTTGATTTCGTGTATGTGGGTGACTTGTGCTGCGGGGACAAGGCAGTAATCTAAGCGGGAGAGACTGGTGAACCCCACAATGAAAGGTGTGTTGTATCTGATCTGGATGATATGTTCTCCACCCATCCACTTACCCCATGGCATCGAGAAAATCGGGCAGCCAGCGAGAAGAAGGCCCCACCTCCCGCGGGGGATATCGGTCTAGTGTGCCCGAGACCACTGCGTTAAAGTCGCCCCCGAGGATTAATAAGCCATCTGGAATGGTGAGTAGGACAGAGCCCAGGTCCGCAAAGGTGGTATTCTGTAATCCTGGTGGTACGTATATGGACATAAGTGTGATGGGGCGCCCCTCCCGCGTGCCCGACACCCCAATGCATCTGCCCCGATCATCCGTCCACGTGGAGCTCACAGCAAGGGGGAATGAATTCTTCATCATGATACCCACGCCCCGCGAACCGGAAGTAAATCCAGCATGCGCCACCATTTTATACCCCCACCAGTACATCGCCTTACATGAATTTCCAATAAGGTGTGTCTCCTGTAATAGGACAATATCTGGGGCTTGCCGTTTAATGTATTGGAGCACCACACTACGTTTAATCTTGTCCCCAAGGCCGTTGACATTCCAATTCAATATCTTAACATTTTTGTCTCCCTGTGTACCCATTGGTTAGTGCAAAGACCTCAACATCCTCTGATATAAAATCAAATTCAAGTACCGATGTAAAAACCTTAACAACATATGAACATGAACCCCCAGCCCAACAACCCCCCACCCTGCTGCCCTGCACTCTGGGCGTAGAACTGCCCATATAAAACTCTGCAGAGTGCCTGTCGCCCTGTATCTGAACTAAAAGTAGAAAGCGTAGGGACGTGACATACCGTTTCCCTGTCCACCCCCCGCATAATAACTATAAAGTTCCCTAAGAGAGTCACGCCCCACAGTTCTGGGTGACGGCCATTAGAAGGGGGCGACCCCTTAGGTGATCGGCCACCTCGCTGCCCGTTACCTGTCTCGGCCCACCACAGGGATGCGTCCGTTCAGTGGAGTCACTGTGTCTATCCTGGCCCCGTCAGCCATGAGGCTGGGAGGCCGCGTCCACTCCAGCACTGCGATCACGTGTGGCACGGTCCGTGTGGAGTTCAAGCCAGTCAGCTGTTTCCTCCGGTTGTTCGAAGAACCAAGTTCTTCCCTCTGCCTCCACACGAAGACGTGCTGGGAATAACATGGAGTACTTGAGTCCTCTTTCTCTTAGCGTCTGTTTCACAGGAATGAATGACCGTCTCTGTCTCTGCACTCGTGTAAAGTCCGGAAAGAGATGTCTGCATTCTCGTAGCGGAGGGCGGCCCCCGTCCTAGCGTTTTGGAGGATTACATCCCTGTCCCGGAAGTTTAGCACTCTCGCCAGTATCGGGCGCGGAGGAGCCCCCGGCTTGGGGCGACCTCCGGGGACCCTGTGCACCCTCTCGATGAGGAAGAACTTGCTGAGACCATTGGGCTGTAGGTGCTGCAGGATAAGGTCCTCTACGAAGAGATCCGGGGACTGCCCCTCGGCCTTTTCCGGTATCCCTAAGATACGTAGGTTATTGCGACGTAGGCGTCCTTCATAATCATCCAGTTTGAGTTCGGCAAATTTACGAAAAGATCGCATGTCCTGAATTTCCCGTTGGAGCTGGGCACATCTCCCACCAGGCTAGAGGTGGTAATTTCCACCTGTTTGACTTTTTCGTTAAGCTTGGTGAGGTCGGCTCGGATCAGGTTGTCGTCAATAGCAATGGTGTCCATTTTATGTTCCAAGGAGGTCTTAACGCTGGTTATTGCGTCCACTTGGTCTTCTCCTCCTTGATCACTGGTAGAGCTACCCCTAGATTGACGGCTCTGGAGCATGTCTTTAGGGAGGGTGTAGCGGTCCAGTCTGTTTGATTGCACCGTCTTGGGCCCCTTCGCACCCGCTGATTTGCCCTTCTTGATTGCTGCCTAAAATTGACTTCGGGGCCTCCTGATTAGTTTGCCCCTGACTCCGGCCCCAGCCACAATTCAATCCAGGGCAATGTCGGACCCCACCTCCCAGCCCCCAGACACCAGGGGAACCAAGGCAGAGAAGCGAGGAGGGACGATATCACCACAGCGCGGGCAACCGGCGTTTAATCTTTCCCGTGGCATACAGTCCAGGTGATGGAATCCGGCCATACACAACCCAGCGGAACCCGGCCCAACACCAACTGAAGCGCAGATATTCTACAGGATATGCGAGCCTTTATCCAGTTATCCACGGAGCCCCAGTCTCTACCGAAGGGTCCACAAAAGTCCGGCTCAGTGTGCGGTTCCCGCCACTCGCCGCGTCGCTTCTACGCCCTCGGAAAGATGGGGGAGGGGCGGGCCTCGCGCTCCCAGCCGGTCACCCGCGAGGCAGGGCAGGATAGTACTAAGTGTGATGGACACCGGGGGGGAGGGTCCCGCAACTCCGCTCACCACCTTGGGGGGGGGCCCCCCGCCACCTCACCTCGCTCCCGGTGTGCTGTGCAGAACGGAGAAAGGCCGAAGTTGGTCGCGTCTC
This sequence comes from Calotriton arnoldi, assembly GCA_963921515.1. NCBI lineage: Eukaryota > Metazoa > Chordata > Amphibia > Caudata > Salamandridae > Calotriton > Calotriton arnoldi. Next base: position 3,948,303 of record CAWUFW010000527.1, on the reverse strand, counting down.
TCAATCCAACCTCCTACCAGGGTGGTGCGCGTGGGTTGCACCGGGTCTCCCGTGTCGTCCTCAGCAAGTCACCGGGCTCAACAATACCTCAGGAGCTCTCCGCGGGCCTGGGCTACGATCCGGACGGTCCCGGAGCGCGAGCAGCTCTCAGTGCGCAAGGGCGGCAGAGGCCGGATCCGCAGCGGCCGGGCACAGCAACTGAGTCCCCGGCTTCGCCGTCTCCGTAGGCCGTCGCTTTGCGGGACTTGTAGATGCCGGTACAAGCGGATTTCAGCGGCAGGAGGCGGCGCAAGACGTCCCACCTGCCTCCCGGTGTGTTTCCAAACCTTGGGGAACCGGATTCGTGTAGCGGATCGATGTGGGGAGAACAGATATTACGGAGCTAGTGGTTTAGGCAGCCATCTCGCTCCGGGTCTTGGCCATGCCCCCTAATGTCTCATTGTTGATCGGGGTGTTTATACACCATTTGTAAGTCCCCCCCTGGGCAGGACTCTCAAATTGAAACAGGTGGAGTGCCCTCGTTCTGGCAAGGCAGGCACAGAGGGGAAGACATTCTGAGAGATATGACACTAGTGGGCCCCATAGAAATTCGAAATTTTTGTAGGAATCTGCAAAGATATCTGCCAGGCGCTCCATAGTTATTGTTTTCCATAGCCGAGAGTGCCATTGAGTCATCGAGGGAGCCTCTGCTTTCTTCCATTCTGATGCTACTGCCATTTTGGCCACTCCAAGACAGAGCCACATATTTAATGTATCCCCATGTGTCTGATGCCATAAAGACTCACTTCGTAGACCTAGGAGTACAAAGCCTGGGTCCTCTGGCAGAGGATAACCTAGAATCCCTTTAAGTTGTGCTAGTATCTCTGCCCAAAAGGGCCTGATCTTGGGACAGTCCCACCAAATATGTTGAAAATCACTGAGTAACCCACACCCCCTCCAACAACGGTCTGACGTTTGGGGGAATATCTTTTTAAGTTTAGCTGGATGTAAATACCAGTCAAATAATAATTTATAATGTGCCTCCCGGAGTCCCATTGAATGATTGAACCTGGCAATATCGCTAACCACTCCCGACCATTGAGCCTCCGTGATAGGACTATTCAGGACGCCCTCCCAGTGCTCTTTATGTCGGGGCTGGGGCGTGTGTAAAGTGTCCAGTAGTAGATTGTATAGAAAAGTGATGGCGCCTTTTGTCCCACTACTACACTTAGCAAATTTCTCAATGGGTGCGAGTTCTCTCGTGGCTGCATCCCTCACACTGGGATGGGAAACCCAGTATATTAACTGACTATATCGGTAGCGTTCTGTGGGGGGAGGTGAAAATCCCGGGCACAGTTCTCAAAGGTTCGCACATCCCAGTTATGGAATAAGTCAGAGACCGTTTAACAGCCCCCCATCCTCCATGCCTCAAAGGGTCCAATGTGTAGGCCAGGTGGAAATGCCGGATTAAAATGTATAGGTGTTAGCGGTGATGGAAAGGAGGTCAGTCCCTCTGCCCCCGTGACCCCTGTCCCATACTCTGAGAGGTGTGGGCGTGCTCAGATAGGCATTTGGCGGTCGGTCCATTTTGGGTTTCCACAATACGTCCCATATATATTTCCCCATGAGGGCTCTCTCCATATGGAGCCAATGTTTGTCTGATTCACCGGTGATTCCAGAATCACCCTCAACTGCGCTGCCTTGTAGTATTTGTTAAAATCTGGAAGTGCTAGACCTCCATTGGCCTTATGCAACCGGAGCACCCTATAAGAGAGTCTTGCCCTCCCTCCTTGCCATATGAATTGTGTTACCATGGAGCGTAGACTAGAGAGGAAGAAGCTGCGCTCTACCTCAGTTGGGAGCCCCTGGAATAAATAGAGGAGTTGTGGGAGAATTTACATTTTAATGGCGTGGATCCTCCCTAGCCAAGATAAATATAGTGGTGCCCATCTCTTTAAGTCCGCCTTTAATTGTCGTAACAACAGTGGGTAGTTGGCTCGGAATAGCTCCGCTAGTGTAGGCGTAATTCTAATGCCTAAGAATGTAATCCCGTGGGGGGCCCACTGAAAAGTTATTGAGCCAGTGATGTCATCTACCATTGCCTGGGAGGCTGTCAGGTTAAGCAGAGGCGACTTAGATAGGTTGATACGTAGTCCTGCTACTTCCTCAAAGTGTTGCAGATCTTCTAGGGTGGCTGCGAGTGAAGGTGAAGGCTGAGTCAGAGAGCAAGATATCATCTGTAAAGAGTGAAATCTTGCGCTCTTCTTATGCAAAACGGATTCCACAAATCTGTGGGTTCTGCCGAATCGTGGCCGACAAAGGCTCTATACTCGGCACAAACAGTAAAGGGGAAAGGGGACACCACTGTCTCATTCCCCTCCCAAGCGGGAACACCTCCGAACTCACCACATTAACTTAACACACTGGCAACCGGGGAGGAGTAGTTCGCCTTGACCATTTCTAGAAATTTACCACAGAAGCCAAACTTCTTCAATGTGAGGAAGAGAAATCGCCAGTCCACCCAGTCAAACGCCTTCTCGGCATCAAGCGCCAGAAGGACAGCCGGGACCCGTTTTTTGGACACTTATTCATTTAAATGGAGTATCCGCCTGACATTATCGTGCGTCTGCCTTCCTTTAATGAACCCCGACTGATCCGGATGGATCGGCTCCGGGAGTAGGTTATCTAGTCGGGTAGCTAAGATTTTTTAATATATCTTGGCGTCTAAGTTCAATAAGGCTATCGGGCGGTAGGAGCTGCAATGTCTCAAATCCTTGCCCTGTTTGGGAATGAGAGAGATCAGGGCCTCGCTCATAGATTCTGTAGCCCTCCCTTGTCAGCCATGTAGTTAAACAGGGATACTAGCTGCGGGGTTAGCTCTGCCATATATGCTTTGTAAAATTGGGCCGTCAGTCCATCTGACCCCGGAGATTTGTGACATTTGAGGCCCTTTATGGCGGTACAGACTTCTTCGTCCGTGATGGGGCTCTCCAGAAGTTCATTTTGGGCTTCTGAAACCCGTGGGAGTGTGACGGTTTGTAAACATTCTAGCTGTGTGGTTTCCTGAGAGGGATCTGCTGTATATAGGTCTGGATAAAATTTCCCACATTTCTGGGCCTTCCCAGTATCATGCTCAATAGTTTCATTTTGCTCATTATAGATATCCCCTATGTGTTCTTTTTCTGTTTTCACTCTCGGCTGTCTAGCTAGATGGGAACCTATCTTATTGCCCTGGTCATAGGTAGTTCTGTGGAGACGCAACAGGGCGAGTTCCGCTCAAATATTATAAATCGCATTGAGTTTCCCCCGTATAGCTGTGACTTTTTTCTGCTGCGTCCATGTTGGATTGTCTTTGTGGAGTCGCTCTGCTTCGTGAAGTTCCTTTTCTAACGCTTGACGTTCCTTAACCCTTGACTTGTTGAGGGCTGAATTCAGGGTTATGCATTGCCCCCGTAAAACCGCCTTAAAGGCATCCCAATTGTTTAGTGGAGAGGTGTCCTTCGGGTTATTGATGGTGGCCCTTAAGGAATCTCATAATAGTCTATCCCTAAGTAGCGATTGCGGGAAGAACCATCTTCTGTACCTAGGGGGTGGCATCTCCCAGTCAAGGCACGTGTACACTAGTGCATGGTCAGAGTGTTATAGCATATGCCGTCGCTGAGTGCAGAGCCTGCTGCAGAGTGTTACTCACGAAGACATAGTCCAATCGGGAATATGTTCTATGTGAATGCGAAAAAAAGGTATATTCCCGGTCGTTCGGGTGTAATGTGCGCCACGCATCCAGGAGACCTAGCTCTTCGGAGGCCCTCTTGAGTGAGTTGGGGAAGCTACCTGTAGTGGAGCATTGTGGGTGCGTACTGTCTAAATCCGCCTCCAATATAAGATTAAAGTCCCCCATCAGCATGATTGTCCCCTCAGCAAAATTCCCCAAAGAGATTAGGAAGCTGTGTAGAAACCTGGATTGGTTAGTGTTAGGGGCATATACCGTGGCGGATGTACACTGCCGACCCATTATGCGGCCTTTGACTATAAAGTATCTCCCTTCCCTATCTGCCTTACAACCCTCTGGAGCAAACCGCAAAGAAGAGTGAAAAAAGAGTGCCACCCCATTGTGCTTAGTAGACGCCGAGGATTTATACATTAATGGGTATTGTTTGTGCTTAAGACGATGTTCCTCAGTCCTCTTAAGGTGTGTCTCCTGTAGAGCTTACCTTGTCGTGCCTCTTATCTAAAATTTGTTTCCACAGGTGCTGCCTTTTCGCAGAGGAGTTAAGGCCCCTTACGTCCATGTGAGGGTTATAATGACCATTATATATCTCGATCAGTAACCCTCCGCTGTGTGTGATCACCCCGTGTATCTCTCATTCCCTCTGGTCTCCCACCCCACTACATCCATCCCTGCCTCAAAAAATGTTCCTTGTTTCGATACTGCGAACCCCATGGCTCCCCCATGTACTACAGGAAGCAGAAAAAAGTAATAAAACCCCAATTAACCAAAAAATATAACCCAGTTTGGGTATCAACAATGTGAACATCTTTGGATACTTATCTAGAGACGTTCTGGTCCTTACCCGTTGAGGCATTCCCTCATCAAACTATTCCCTAGCTGGAAATAAAACAAGGAGGAATAGTAGTGTAGGCAAGGTCCATCATGTGAGCCCCCGGCGCAGCCCGGATAAGTCCAGCGCACCATCCCATGTACCTCACATCTCCAGAGACCGGAGTTGCCAAGACAAACCTTCTGGCAAGTGGAAGTCCTTTCCCCCCATAGGGGACCTCCCCTCCGGCATATAGGCCATCCATATGTTGTCTGCTTTCAGCGAGTCTTTGGCGACCTCTGATGACACGCTGTCTGTCTTCCCTTTGAGAGGACTGGGGGTTTGACACTCCGTCATCTCCTTCCGCCTCTGGTTGCCCCGACTGCAGCGGTAGGCCCAGTGTTCGTCTCACTTCTTGAATGACGGTGACATGCCTAGGTTTATTGCGCAGTTCAAATGCCAAGCCAAAGAGGTATGTCCATCTGTATCTGATGTTGTCTTGTTGGAGCTTGTCCGTGATAAATTTAAATTGGGCTCGTCTCACCATTGTCGCCCGGGCAATATCTTGAAAGAGCGTACATGTCATCCCCTGGAATGACACCTCATTCGCTTTTCGGACTGCCTGGAGGATGGCTTCTTTCACCTTATAGGAATGCAACTTAACCAACACGTCTCTGGGGCGACGTTTTTTACCTTGTGGTGGGGGTCCGACCCTGTGCACCCTCTCTGTTTTCACTTTCGGGCCAGACTCCCCCAGCAGCTCAGCAAATAAGCCCTGGGTGAAGGCTTACAAGTCCGGCTTTTCTGCCCCTTCCTGCATTTTCCGAATACGTACGTTGTCCACACGCAATCTGTTTTCAAGGTCCTCATTCTTTAAGGCCGCCATCTTGAGTTGGTCGTGAAGAAGTTCCATGGTGTTTTCCAGCCAAATTTGTTTTCCCCTCTAGGTTGTTGACCTTAGTCTCCAGGTCTAGTGTCCTTGTGCCAACCGCATCCACATCTTGCTGGAGGGAGAGCAAACGTGAGTTGATGTCTGACCGCAACACCTCCAATAAGGCGGTCAGATCTGCCTTGAGCTTCTCCCTCAGCTCCTTTTTGAAGTCCCTTAGTGAGAGCAGCAGATCGTCTTTTGTGAGGGCCATGCTCTCAGGCTCCGGCCAAAGGGCGGAAGAGGCCTACACAATTTTTTATTGAAGTTTTTTAAAATATTGTTTAACTGTTCTTCCAGCCTTGATTTCAGCCCCAAAAACAATGTAGTGGAGTAGGAGAAATGGAGATTTTTTTGGGGTCAAAAGTGCAAGTGCTGCAGGAAAGCACAAGGATATTACAGGGTAAAGACAGTGGATGTTAAAGTCAAAATAATAGAATGAAAGGGACTATTCTTTCTATTATTTTTTTAAACAAAATATATTTCAATTAATTTGTTTTTCCACTAACTGGATTTTTGGTTATTTGTGTTCTCACAAATGGGGATTCAGCTATTTTGTTTGAATATGAATTTACAAAAACACAGTTTTGCCATAATCAGTGCACACTATCTCCAATTCTCACTCCATGTTTCACTTGTCCTGCTGTCTTGATTTCCCCTCCTAGTAGAATTCTGCTTAAAGCAAAGTGGCAGTCTGGCTTTGAATTCGGATCCTGCGTAAGTGCTGGAAGGAACTTTTGTTCTCACTGTGCCTGGATTAATCCAGCCCTAACACTGTGGTCTGACTAGAGAAGTTTATCAACAGTGACTGTGCCTGACCTCTCATTCAAAGCGTCCTGATGTCAGTGTGGGAGCCGGAGTGTCTCCGCCCTTTGCCTGTGCTTTCGAAGGTTCTCTACAGTGTGATGCCTTTTGTTTCTGTGCTCCCACACTGGTCTATGAGCAACCCCTTCTGCAGCAACACCATTGTAAACATGAGGTTTGTGTTTCTGAACATCACATATTGCCTTGTGCAGAATTTTAATTAGACAGATGAGGTCTTTCTGTCATTAGTCCTGCATTGCCTTGTGCAGCCCCTTTAGTATGCGATGCCAGTGCCATTGTAGTGACCCCCTGCATGGCTTCTTAATCACTGGTCATATAAGCACCAGCATGTGAGATCCCATCTATCTGCCACTGCTGCCTGACCCTGCACTGTGACTGCTGGTCCTTACCTCACACCTAGTTATCCAAAGACCTTATGCCTCCTGCCAGCTCAGCTAGTGTTGAGCAATGCAGTCCTGCGATGCAGCCCGAAATTAGCTATGTGCACCATAGATCCCTGAATTAAGTATCAAACTGTATAATTAAGAGTACTTAAAAGCAGAAGCTGCATATGGCTATATTTGTATATTAATACTGTAGCGCTCACTTTTTGTTTGTACACTCGCTGTAGAGTAGTTAGATAGTTGCCAGATTCACATCAGAAGTACTGTTTATGCCTTAAGACACCTTAGTCACTGAAGCTTCTGCCTTAATATAAAGTATAATATATTTTTCTTAAAGTAATAACACTGCTTCAATTTTATATGAGTGACCCCTGGACTATAGATGTTCTACCCCACACCACGCTATAAGAGTAAGACTTGCATGTTCAACCTTGAAATTGACAATTCAGTGAGTTTGCATTAGGACCTGGTGCTTGTGTTTCGAAGATCAGCAGCAATACTAGTCACAAAAGATTGCCTAACTGCCCTTGTCTCACACCCAAACTGCGGGGAACGGGCTTGACACTTTGGAACTTTTAATGGTGTGTGCATTTCTCTTTGGCACATTTTGTTGGTAACTGAACATAGCAAAAATCTCATTCTTGTTCCTGTGCGGACGACTGGTTATGAAGTTCTGATATAAAATGCCCAGGGAATGTGTTGGCACCTTGACCAGAGAAGTGAAGTGTTCTCTTTGCATCCTTGTATGGCTTGCTGCCAGTTACTGTCAGCATAAACTTGCATCTATACTTCTTGCATGTATATATTGGACCTCAAAATTTTGCCTTATTTAAGCACAAATCCACAAGCCACCTAAAGCCTACATCTTTACACATCTCATCAAAAACAGTTTTTGTAAAATTAAGTCTGCATATAAAATCAGTGGTTCATGCTCTTGTCCTTCTAGAACAGAGGATGGTATCTCCCTACTATCCAAAATCCCCAAAAATCATCTTTCTCTATTGAAAGCAGCCCTAAATATGGCTTACCTGATATCTGGCGTCAGCAGATTGGATCACATCTTGCCATTCCTGCTCAACTGGCTTCCAATGGTTTGAGTTAGCCTTTATTTGTCATTAGGCCTTACATGAGTATTCACTTGGTTATCTAGACTCTCTTCTAAAAATTCTGGCTACGAAAGCAAGAACTGTAAACCAAGTTTTCCTTGAGCGTGTTCATAGTATATGTAATTCCAATACTCTCTTTATTAAGAATATCACTTCTTTTAGCACCTTCAAGACAGCTCAGCAGCCAATGGTGTGAGGCTTAGCCTGCCTGTGCTCCCGGAGTGGCCCCTAACCCCTAATACCTGGAACAAATTGTTGGGGACCCCCCGGTGACCTGCAACTCCCAAAAGAGCAGCTTGTTGCTGCTGGGGGAGACAGCCGATATCGGCCACAACTTTCAAAATGGCAGCTGCCTGCCGTTAAAATCGACTATCTTCATTTGCCTCCCCAACTGTGGCAGGAGTGGCTATGAGGCACCAGAGCGGCTGCAGCCCCTGAACGTGCTGAGGGGGCTGTGCGAGCCCCCCTTGCTGAACTGCCGACTTGGCGGCAGCGACTCAAGACCATTGGGTGCTGCCGACTGCCTTCAGCTGCGCTGCCTGCCTTGCGGCTGACGACCACCGAGACCAGGCTGCAGCTGAGACAGAATTGAAGAGCCAGCAGAGTGAATACTGCCCTGAGATCGGGTTAGTGTGGGAGAACTTGGCGGGGGAGGCCATTGATGAGCGCAGGCCCCTATCAGACTGTGGATCATTAGCGCTTGCTGCCCTGGGGACTTGCCTTCCACATCGACCTTAGACGATCTGCATTGCACTCTGTCTGGGAACCTTTGAAACCCTCCTGCAGAGCAGGTATTACTGACCTTGGATGGGGAGAGCCCATTGGTGACTGCGGGCCCCCCAACGGACTGTGCAGGAGCTCCCACTGCCACTGGAGGACCCACGTTGCTTGTCAGAAACAGACGGCCTACCTTGTGCCCTTCCTCCGCATTCCTCAGGCCCCCGGGTTGCCTGGAGAGTGGGTGCTTTTTAGCTGAGAAGTCTCATCTAAGTCCCTGCATTGCTGCAAGACAAAGATGAAGAGCGCCTCAGCGTCTCACCCCCAATGTGGGCCCCACCCTGCTCGCCCAGAACTAGCGGTTGCCGTGCTGGCCTCGGCTTGACAGCCTTGCTGAGAGACCTTTGCTCTGGCTCCGTCCTCCTTCCCTGTACTGCCCCGTCTGAGGGCCAAGCTGTGGGCAAATACAGGGAAGGAGGACGGAGCCCTCCTTCCCTGTATCTGCCTGAGCTACTACGGGCCTGTCTAGAGGCCGGGGCCCGGGGATTACTACCTATGCTACTGACTATGGCATGACGGCAGTGGCAGAGCTCACTACAGGAATCCACTATTACTGTTTCAACTGATTGGTTCATTGCTCAATTCCAAGGGCTCACTACCGCTAGTTGACTTCTTCGTGAGGACTTCGTTGCTTCTGGGAGTGGCCCCATTCTTTCTCCCTCTCACACAGACGTAACTTGTTTTGGGCCAAGCTGGAGGGGTTCCAACAACTGACTGCTTCCCCAGAGGTATTATGTGATACCTCCGGTCCCTGCTGTTATAAGGACAGCCCACTGAGACATTCGCCTCGCTATGACTTCCTGTATTTTGCCCACGATGTGCCACTACTGACCCTTTGCAAGGCCGCTCTTATTGCTGACTCCCCTGTAGATGATATTGGTGGCCACGTCCTTTGCCTCTATACGAGTCCCCTCAGATGACTCCTCCTCTGTGCTCCACTCGAGCGTGCTGTCTCAGTGGACCCTTCAGTACATACTCACCTGTTTGAGCAATTGTGCTGGGCTGGATTATATCGCTCCTCTGCTTAAGGCATAGTGTCGTCCAGGAGTGGGCGTGCAGCATGGGACTCACCTGTCCTGGCCTTCATTGACAATTGGCGACTACGCCTGGTTCTCTCCTCTCCCTTCTTTTGTCTGTCTTCTCGCCGTGCCCTGCTCGAGGGAAGGAAACTCGAGGACCTGGTTCTGAAAAATCCCCTGTCTACCTAGAAAATACTGATTCAGCCAACGACCTGGTTTTGATCTCACTAGATAAGTTGGATTCTATTCTTCTAGCCATCAAAGACTCAAAGGACACCCTTCAACATAAAATCAACACAGTGGTGGTGGCTCTCGCCCTACTCCGGGCTGACCATTGTAAGTTGGGAGAACGGATTACTGTCACTGAACTCACCTTCCAGGAACTTGTCCCCCAAAGCCAAAAACCTATCCACTCCGATGGAAGACGTGATGTGGCGTGTGCATGTCCTTGAGATCCAGACTGAAGACTCCGAGGGTCATGCCCGTAGAAACAATATACAAGTGGTGGACGTACCTGAGATACAGAGGGTGAGGATGCGGTGGCCTTCCTGGAGACTTGATTACGGGAGAAAGTGGCACTGGAGGGCTTGTCCCATTAGTTCCGCACTTGAAAGAACCCACAGGGTACCGGCCTGCCCACCACCCCCTGACTGACCGCCCCCGCCTATGGTGGCATGTCTCCGTCTCTTGAGAGAAAGGGACCACATCCTTAAGTGTGCCAGGAATCTTGGGGAACTGACGTTACATAAGTCGTGTGCTCTTGTTCCCTGACTTCACTGTCAAGAAGCAGAGGGCCTCATTTTTGGAAGCGAAACACAAACTTAGGGACCTTGTAATCCAGTATGCTATGCTCTACCCACTAGGCTGCAGGTTTTCACTGATCGGGGCACAAAGTTCTTATTGGAACCAGAGAAAGTGTGGGACTGGGTTGACTTGACCTTGAGACGAGAGGTGATAGTCTACGTCCTCGGAACAGACCCCGGAAGAGCAGAGGAGGAGTGGGACTCCCTCTTCTGACCAGGTGCTCAAGGACCGTCGGAGTGCCATAGAGACAGCTGCCAAAATTACAGTCTCCAGCCCGGATCATCACTCACATGAAGAGCGGAATGTATCCAGTGGTCCCGACGCAGGCTCGGAGTCTGATTCCACTTTGAACTCTGACCAGATTTGGGACTTACCTGAGGTCACTCTGCAGATTGCAGAAATCATCCACTGATATAGTGAGTCTTTGTTATTATGGTTACCTGTAATCTTTATATTTCCATCTTTTATCTATCCTCCTGGTCTCTTTCCCTTCCACCTGTTGCCTGCTTGCTCTGTATATTTTGAAGGCTGTCATATAATTTCGTGAAGATCCAGGGGGAGAGGTTTTCCCCCACACCCCTACTTTCTCTCTTCCAAGTCCCGGCTGGGTTAATGTTCATCTCCTTACTCAGGGTCGTGGGTGGGGGGGTACCATGTTGTGGCTCGCTTCACCTATTACGGGTGCTATGTCTCGCTTCTACCGCCCTTCAATTCAGATCGTAGGGGTTTCTCTGACCTACGGTACTGTTTAGCTAATTGTTGTTATTTTTTGTTCGGATTGAGGGTCGTTGCCTTACTGTTCTGTGTTGGGGGTGTTGAGTTGTTTTGTTTGTGTAATGGAATTTCTGGTTACCTGCAGCTGATCCCTCCCACTCACCCTCTGCTTGGTTGCGACTGCGTGACCCTTTACCAACGCTCACTACTCTGATGGGAGCATATAGCTGTTTGTTATTTCTTGATGGGGGATGATCGTTGTACTTACAAATTCCTTACCTGGAATGTCAGGGGCCTCCATAGTATGACTAAGAGATATAAGGTATTAGCATACTTGAAGCGTATGAGGATACATGTACCTTTCCTGCTGGAAACTCACTTGAATGTTCAGGAGGGTGCTGCACTGTGTAAAAGATGGCATGGTATAGGTGTGTATACCACCTATTCAGCCTTTGTAGGTGGGACATTGATGTGGGTGAAGCACAGGGTCGCATTTCAGCTTACCAATAGTGTGGTCGATATGGAGGGGCGATATTCGGTATTAACGGGCCGCTTGGATGGCCAAGACATTTCCCTTGTTAATATATATACGCTCCTAACCTGGACCAAGCTTTATTACATTTCCCTTGTCCATATATACGCTCCCAACACAGATCAGGCTTAATTTCTTGACAGTTTGTCCCAGGTGCTGGCCCCTCTACTACCAGCGCTCGTCATTAGATGGGATTTCAGTTGTGTTGCTAATATTGTTTTTTACCGCTCCCACCTCCCCCAAACCCAGTGATTTCCCTGCAGGCCGGTTGGCCTGGAGGTTTGCTGCCTGGCAGGACCTCTGGGGCCTACTCTGCGGATGGCGGCATCGCCACCCGCTGAAGGAAGATCACTCCTTTCACTTGGCTGTCCACCTTTCTTTGCTCCCCGGACATGCTCGGGCTATATCCTCCATTGAATATCCCGCCCACTCTATCTCTGATCACAACCCCCTATTGATGTCACTCCAATGGGGAGGAACACGTACCTGCATTCCTAGCTGGCGGCTGAAGGCAGTGAGCTTGGAGGACCCCATGTATCGTGATTTGATCCGTGAGGGAACTCAAAACTACTTTGATGTGATTGCTGGTACTGCCTCCTCCTCACTTATAGAGTGAGAAGCCTTTAAGGTAGTCATCAGGGGGCACTGCTTGTCTGAATTTGTGGGAGTTCGGAAGTCCCTCTTCCAGGATATTGTCATAGATAAACAAACACTTAAGGATTTAGAAGTGCCGGTGCCCGGACCACCCAGAACAGCAGCAAGAACTGCTGGATGCTCAGGAAAGAGTGGCGGAGCATGTAGAGGGCCTCCACTGCTTCGATCACAAGGTCATGACACACACTGAAGGTGACAGATCTGGCCCATTGCTGGCCTGGTTGGCCAACCCCTCCCGTTGCGGATCGCCGATCCTGGAATTGCTCACCCCAAACAATACTCACATGTAAACTCAAGGAGACATTAATGGCTCCTTTGCAGACTTTTACTCCCGTTTATATGCTGCTCATCCAACACGAGATTGCACAGTTACTGAGTGGCTTGCCGCACTGCCGGAAAGTGAGCTGACCCGAGACGAAGTGGAGGCATTTGGGGGAGACATCACTGAAAGGGCAGATCAGGGCTGAGATCCAACGCACGGCCCATGGGAAGGTCCCAGGAACAGATGGCCTACCAGTGGAGTTTTAAGCCACATACCTTGATATTCTTGCCCCCCGCCTAGCAGACTAATACAAGCACGCTCTCACTGTCTGGGCTCTACCCCCCACGTTGCTTGAGGCCCTTATTGTCCCTCTTCTTAAACTAAGGAAACCTGCGTCTGACTTGTCCACATATCGACCCTTGTCCATGCTAAACATGGATTACAAAATTCTTAGCGGTGTCCTGGCACACTGCCGGCTTCCTCACATGGCTGGTTTGATCCACCCTGAACAGTCCAAGTTTTTTCCTGGCCGTTGTATGACCCTCAATATCAGGCAGCTTCTGGCAATTCTCAGAGAGAGCACTAAACTCTTTTTGCCCTTTTTGGGTGTTCATGTCCGTGGGACGACACATTTTATCCCCCTCTATGTAAATGACATGGTACTCTTCCTTCACGATCTGTGCACAGAGCCAGCGAGGGCAGCTTGTCTCCTTCTGGTCTTTGGAGAGGCCTCCGGCCTCAAGGTGAATTGGCTGAACACCAACCTGTTCTTGATGCGCGACGATGGGGAGGAGCCCCCGGATCTGGGGGGGCATATGCTGGGAGCCGACGGTGGTGCACTATTTAGGCCTGCGAGTCTACTGATCTCTTCCTGATCTCCCAGAGGGCAGTGTAGGTACAGCGGTCACTGCTATGCGTCAGAGCATGGGGTTCTGGAAGACCTTACCCTTATCTGTGTAGTGGCTACGATGGTGGCTTTACCTCGCTGCCTATATTTCTTCGCGGTGCTCCCTCTGGTGATTCCACAGACCACATTCCGGGAGATAGACTCTATCCTTATCGACCTTATTTAGAACAAGGGTCGGCGACATGTGGCCTTAACTAAATTGCAATGTGTGACAATGGATGGGGAGATAAATGCCCCTAACATTTATCTGTACTACTTAGCAGCCCAACTGCAGTGGTGCGCAGTCTGGTTTCAGGGACGGGACGCCTTGGGATTGTTATGCTTACCAGAATGCCTTAATTCACAGAAGCTTTGGACCGTGATGCTTAACCCGAGATGAGCCATCCATATAGGTTGTAATGACTTAACAGTCCTCCGGGCATGTTGGATGCGCGTTCTTACTAGGGTGCGCGTGCAATCGCCATATTCCCTGAACTTGCCGCTACGGATGTTGCTCACACAATTATAGGGAATGGGAGACATTAGGGTTGGACACAGTGGACGCGTTGTATGCTGATGGTTTGCTGCGCCTGTTTGATGACTTATGCACGGACTATGATATTCCAGTGGGACAATTTCTACCATATGGTACCTTGACCGCAGCTGTACATACGAATTGGGGCCAGCGCGGAGTAGAACCCAAACCCCTCCCTAGCTGTCAGTTTCTTTGTGACGCCTTCAATGTCTGTCGCCTGGTCTTTGGTCTCTATGTGGCCCTGACAGATGATGCTTGATTCCCCCCCCCCCCCTTGCAGTGCTGCGGGTCATTGGGGGGGAATACCTGGAAGCCCCCATTTCAGATGGAGATTGGGCCAGTATGTGTGAAGTGGCACCCGAAATTTCCTGCAATACTCACTTCAAGCTAATCAATTTCTATGCCCTCCACTGAGTATTCCTCACACCTTTGAAGCCTAGTATATATTCTCCTCCGACGTTGCCCGACTGCCCGCACTGCATAGTTGCTTTGGGGGACATCCTCCATATGCTATGGGGATGCCCCCACTTAACCCATTAGCGGAGGCCACTGACCATACTCTGGCTCCTTCACCCCGGTTTTGTCTCCTGGGCATCTACCCTTGCCCTGCTAAATATAGAGTCACTAGCTACTTTATTGACCTAGCCTTGGTTTTGGCCAAGCTTAAAATCCCTATGCTAGGAAAAACGCTGAGGGTCTGCGGATTGAAAGTTGGCAGGCAGACGTTATATGATGGGCAACCTTGGAAGGTATGGCTCTACTTTGTGAAGCACGCCCCTTTGAACAAGTGAGGGCATGGGATGTAGTTCTGGCATGAGGAAATGAGTCTGAGAGTGCAGATGAGACCTCTGACTAAATACCCCTTGACTGCGCTCTTCCTGTTGGGTTCTCCATGGTCTGATATTTGAGCCTCCAGCTGTGCTTGCGGCTACCCTGAATTGTTAACCTATTCCGTTATTGGGTTTCGCTCCTACCATGCTGTGCTTTCTGTTACATGACTCTTTTTGTCACCATTACCTGATTCCTTATCTTCTCATTGGGGCAGGGAGTTGAGGGGGGGGAGACATGCCACAGGAGAGGGGAGGTGGGCCGGGTGTTTGCTTGCTTAGTTTACCTTACCTTTCTATGCCTATTTGACCTCCCATGGCGAATGCTATTTCAATGATCTCTTGACTTTTCATTAACATGCACATATTTTGACTTGCAGTGGTGATTTCCTACATATTTTACATTGTTGGCCTTTGTGATTCTGGACACTTAATGTCCCATTTGATTGGATAAAATGCAATGCAAGTGCCTTGATATATATCGTACAATTGAAAGTGCTGCTGTGTTATGTTTTTCTAGCCCAATAAAAATTTGTAAAAAACAACAAAAAAACGATTCATGGTTAGTTATCTGGCAAGAATAGTCCACAGATCTGGCTATGTTCATTTAGTGCTTTGTGCCCCCATCTATCTAAGACTACTCCTGAAAACATGTGATGGTGTTTGCTATTACAAGTCCCCTTGTACTGTCCTCTTCCATGTGCGGTCTGCAGCCAAGGAAATTTGTATTATCTAAGAACAAGCCTATGTTTTGCTAACAGTGTAGGCTACTCACACTTGAGAATGAGCCTGCATGGTGCCTGTTCTTATCTCTGATACACGTGACCAGGATGGAAACAACATTTAAACTGGTACAAGTCACTTTAAAGTTTTATTATCTGAAATAATTTGACAGAGTGTAGTAATAAGTAAAATGGGTTTAATTTTACCTAGCAGGGAATCTTCTTTATAAATACCATTGTCTTTGTTCAGTCCTAGGATGGCAACAGCAGCACAAGAAAAACAGAAAGCCCCTTCTTTACTGAATTTTTTTATTTACAATCCAACGTTTGGTCCGAAGGAAGGGGAGGTGAGTACTCATTTCTTCCTACACAATAGCTTGTCTTTTGGTGTTTTGTTGATGTTTTAAAACTTAAATGAAAAATCACATTATGTTTGATTGGTTGATGGAAAAATGCCCCTCAATGCCTATGCTTTCACTTCTGAGCTAAGTTTGCCATGCAGTGTAGCTAACAAAATCAAAATGTATCTGGAAGAAAATCCTCACACGTCTTGTTGTTTTGGTGAAACACCGATTCCCTAGACCGTAGTGATCTGAAATGTAAAAAAGCAGTACAAATTAAACCTTGGCTTAGCCATTCAAAAGCATGCAATATTTACTGTTATTTGGCCACATTGAAACCCTTTAATGGCTTCTGCCATCAGCTTAGTTCAGTAAGAGAGAATGGTGCAAGGGTAGGAGGAAGAGTGAGGCAGCGAAGATGAGCAGATAGAGATGTATCGGGTGAGGTGAGATAGAAATCGGGTTTGAGAGAAGGACTGGGTTAGATGAGAGGAAATGGCTGTGGAAACTAATCTTAAGTAAGCAGTGCAGCATGGTTGTCGGAGAGGATAGTGGCACAAAGTGGTTTTTGGACATAGATCGAGGGGTGTGGAAGGCAGGTACTGGGAAGAGAGCCTGAAACTGGGATGGAGATTGTGGTTGAGAAGATGAGAAAGGGTTCATGTGCTGTCACTCTATTAGTTTTGGCATTATAGTGTGTTTGTAGAACATTCCCCTCCTTATGCAGCTTGTCTGAATCGGAAGCTCATTGTAAGGCGATGGAAGAGGGATCGACAGTTAACTCCCAATAAGGCTGGCAGTGGCTGTCAGTACTGCTTAAATAATTACAGTATAAGTATATTCAGATCAAAAAAGTCATAAGAGCATAATCTGATCTTCGCAACAGCTTATGCATTGGCCTCTTTGAAATGTACCTTAGTTTGTCATTTGTATGTACTCATTCATGAATACCTACAGTACCATCACAGTTCTTTGCTTATTAGTAGAAGTATCAAGTAGGTCAAAGCGCATCACATTTTACATATAAAGTAACATATGAGGTTAGCAAAACATTTAGAAGTTTTAATGAAGAAGGTTAGTATAAGTATTTGTCTAGACCATCACTACTTAGAATTTGCTGCCTTTTGTTCCACTCTGATATGCTTCCATTTCTAAATATTTCTTTGAGTTCTCACCATTTAATTCCATGTTTTTTGTATTCAGTTTTAGGTATAGACTAGGGAGGGATGGTAACTAAAGCTCTGTTTACAGATTACCAGGGAAGCCTTATCAATTGTTCACATACCTTGGATTCCTGCGTGTGCTAGAAGATTTTGTGTTCTGTGTTGCATTGGAAAGGTTGAATTCTGTTTACTACTTTTAGGCAACAAAGTTTGCCTCTTTTGTGGAATAGCAGTTTGAATAAATGTACCCTGCCATATGAAGTAAAATAAATCTGTTTCTTTTTTTCTGTGTTGACAATTCAGCAAGACCTCTGGAATTGCAAGCTGTTCAGCTTCTGAAAGTACTTTTGTAAACTGGTATCGACCAGAGAGTTTTGAAAGTAAAAATGTTAAAGCATACACATCAGTGCAGTATTTAAGCTAATTTATCTGTGGTGCCACATGAGCCACCTCCAAAAACAGATGCAATAATCTTGTAATTGGACGGAAATGCTTGTAGTAGGATTTTCATCTTTCAGAAATGGATGAAGGGACCTTCTGAATTTATAGTTATGAACTCTCTCAGTTACTACATTCTGTCTTTTCATTGCAGATAATGTTTTTATGAATAATTTAGTTATTTATTGACCTTCAACATTTTACAGACTTGTGCTTGTCAGCATCCTTACAGTGTACCTTCCATTTGGTCAGTGTATAAGGTTCCTCAGAAATGACAGATTTTTGAAAGGCAACTTTTCGTGAATCAAATAACTTGATTTTACTGGACCAGCACAAGATATGGCATGGTAGACATAATGCTCGACTGGTCCAACATTGTGATCTCAAAAACATAATGAGATTCTTGCGTTAGCATTTAATCGAGCAGGTTATTCTGGCCCCTAGAAGGAGCAGTTTAGTTACAGACCTAAGCCTGTGAGAATGCAAGTGGACAGATAGCTTGAAAACAGTAGAATTTGTGCTTAATAAACGCCCTTGCTAGGAAGCCTTAGTGTTGTAAATAGTTGAATGATTTCTTATGCTGTGATTTCCCTTGCTGCCCAATGGATCTGTAAATGTGGTCTCTTCATTAGTCATCATACAATGATTCTGTAGATACCTTACAAAAGCTGTTTGAGTTGTGATTTATGCCTCATTGATTTTTATTACAGATTTTCTGTGAAATTATTGTATACCTGCTTTTTAGGTCTCGCCTAGCGTTGCTGCGCACATGCGCAGCTCTCTCGGCGAGATTTATTGCTAATGAGTACTTTGAGAAAAGGGCTTTAAGCCCCGCCCTCATTTCCATTGGCTGGCGTCACCGTTTATGCTAAACGGTGGCCTGCCATTGGAAATGAGCTATCTGTGTTGCCTCCCTTTGGCTTTTTGTGCCGGCCCACCCGGACTGGCTTGCCTGCTTTGCGTCTGTCGCAAAGCACTTTCTTATCTTTATGGGGCCATGTGTTTCTAATTAGAAACACATGGCCCCATAAAGACAAGAGATCCCCATGCTCCGGCTGCAGCGCGGTCCTCTTTCACTTTCGGGACCGCGCTTGTTTTAACAGGAGTCAATGTTGCCTGTTAACACGCTTCTTATGCATACATTGCAATTGTTGCATTCGTACTTTTTTTAACCGACAAATACTTTTTCACGCGATTAACTTTAATTTAAATCATATGCGTTTAAAACACAATCTTATACATTCCTTAAAAACCATTCGCCAAGGCCCGACATACCAAATTATATCTGGTTCAAATTGAGGCAATTACGAACTGTCGTTGCGTGCCCTAAGGTTATACAATGTGTCCAGACCGTCCGTAATGCAACTGGTGCTCAACGAGTTCGCGCTATGTAAAACTGCAAAAAAAATGCATACCGTATTTTCCCATGTGAGAGAAATACTAATGCTGCAGTAACGGTAACACATACAAGATCTCAACCTAGGTGAAAATAATACTCAAAATGTGACAGTCTTGAGCGTTGCTGTACTGAAACCAGCTCGAGTAAAAGGAGGCTGTGTGTCAGAATCAAGCACCGTGACACTGAGTGAGTGTTTAAGTGTTCAGTCTCATTTATTTGGCTCCGACTGACAGTCTGGGAAGCCACAATGACACTCTGGCTGCCGAGTTCACATAATCGAAACTCCCTACCTCTTCCCTGAAAGCAACTAAAAGTAACGTGACTCACCATTGGCTGCGTAGCGCAACCCACTGGCTCGGTCAGCCAACGGCCGCCACTGTCTCTTGTGACAGCCTACCCCACTATGGCGGCCGCCTCCTTCTTCTGGGAGGGGGAGGAAAGGGTTGCTTAGAGCTGGGCAGTACCACAGGAACAGCCGGAGAGGTGTGGGCTGAGTGATGCACAGGGAAAATGGCGAGCGATTCAGGAAGGAAGCAATTCTGGAAGAGCAACGTCTCCAAAGTGCCTGGGAGGTCCGTGTATGGTTCTGTTGTTTACAACATTCAGTTTATGGTTGCAGCCCACTGCGGCAACGCAGTAAACACAGTATGATGGATTGATGACAGAGGGTGGTGGTATCTCTCCAAGCCGAATCCCCTCAAAGGCGCCTGCACTGCTGTCAAATAGGACTCTGCAGCTTCTGTTCTGCAGTTCCCCTGACTTTCCATAATACAGATAAACTCAGGGAGCAGGTCTGTGAATGTATCCACACTGCGAAAGAAGTAATTATTAAAAGGAAGGGCTCACTCCACTGTCGCGGCTGATCCAGACCAAGGCAGTGTTTGACACAGGAGACCCCACAGGGAGCAACTTTGACTGTAACAGTATCAGCAAAGCTCCTGGCAGGAACTCCAGTGTTACACTGTATAACTTAAGTAATGTAACCGGGAGTGTAGCTTGGTTGGGGGCTAAGCATCAGATTTCCCGACCATCATGCTAGTATATAAAGTTAAAATACATTATATGACAAGCAGAGCGCACGAGATGGTCTAAAGAGGCAGTGGAAAGGAACAGGAATATCCATTATTAGAAGTAATAAATGAGAGAAACACAATATTTTGTCAAATAAACATGTTTTGGGCTTTCAATACAGAGATGAGAGAGCTTGTGCGTTTTTGTCAGGTGTTTATACAAATATCTCAGGTGAAATCCGGCAGACACCTCACCATAACCGACTGAAGGCACCTGTACCGAACTATTCATCTGAAAATTCATTTAATGGGGGGATTAACACCCCGCCCCCCCATCCCCCCCAAGCAACGTCCCTGAATGTAACCTTTGTTGTTAATCCCCCTCCATTCTCCCCTAGAATCAATAAATATTACACAATCAGGGAGACAAGTACCCTGTAGCCCCCCTCAGAATGAAAGCACATAGCCAAGAGTCTCTATATTAAAGTCACTCTTCTTAAACGTCGATTTGAAGTGCATTTTAACTGAATCAGTCGGTGTTTCTCATATTCCACAATATCGATAGGTCGAGCTGTACTTCTACAATGCATATACAGTGGGTTTACGCTCTCATGTCAAATTACCTACAAAATAAGTTACAATTTTTTTCTTCTTTTATAACAGACGAAAACGTGGTTTACTAGTTAAGCTAGCTCGTGGGTAGACCTAGTCCCTAGTGTTAAAGTTTGAAGACGCAATTGTGGTGGTTTATTTATGAAGTGCATGCCACAAATGCGCTAAATAGAGCAATTTAGCAGAAAGGAAGATTCATATCACATCTACACATCCATTAATTTAGAGGACTTAAAGCACACCGAAATTAAAGGTTGGGTTTCACAAAGGGAAGCAAAAACATGTAGCGGGATCATTAAACCATTTATGCAGCAGAGTGGATAAAAAGCCTTCTAGAAAGGTTCTCAAACACGTTTTCTTCTCAACAGTTGTGTGTGGAAATTACTTTGAGTTGAGACGATAATACACCACAAACACAACTAATGTTCACAAATGGTTCTGGCAGCAAAAGGGTGCCAGAGTGAAATGGCAGAAACGACCATCAATACAAACTTGCCATCAGATATGCCCCAAGATTAACATGCAACCTCTGGTATCGTAGTAATGGCTGCTGGTACTGCGTATTTGCCACAGCCAATAGTGCCGTATTTACGAGCGGCTTTATAATCAGGCCATGACATGTGAGGGAAAGGCCACTTATCTATCAAATACAATTTCAGAAATAGGAACTGCAGAGTGGCACTAAGAGGATGTCTTGGAGAACAGAGTATCTACAAGGTGTGAGGTCAGACAGCAGAGTAAGAGGCATTGACAAACACCACCAGAAAACACTGCATTATATAAAACGTTATTTTGTTAAGGGGAAACAGGAGAACCTTTAAGCTTAATCAAAGGCCATGCTAGGTACGTGACCTATAACAGATGAGGGGAAAGAAATGGCGATTCAACAATAGCAAAGGGATGTGGTCTGACGGCTAGAGCTGCCGACTTTGGTGCTGGAAACCAAGGTTCGAGCCTCGGGGTCGCGTCCACATCCTGAGCAAATCACTTAATCTCCCCGTGCCTACCAAAAAAAAGATGTGTCCTTGTGTAACGTAAATGGTGCTCATGTAAAGCGCTCCAATACTTTCGGGTCGAGTTCGCGCTGTATAAATCTGCAAATAAAACCAGCATTGGCATAGCCAATAGGTCTCGCCTTTGGGACCTTATAAGTGTTTAGCCATGCAAAAGTTGATGTTGTTGCACCAAGGATATTGTGCTGCATAACTAAATACTTATAAGGTCCCAAAAGCGAGACCTATTGGCTATGCAAGATTTATGCTCTCTCTTTCTGTAAACATCAGGTTAGGATGTGGGGGCCTTGCAGCCCCATATAGCCAGTTATTCAAGACAGAGTAGGGTGGAGCAGCAAAATGACCTCTGTGACGTATACAGAAAAATACCGTCAGACATCCTACATGTTTAGCCATGTATAGAGGGACCACCGAATACTGTGAAACAACTAAAGAGCTCGGGCTAGCTGTGGGCAGGCAGGGCAGGGAGGAGCCTGATCCTTCTGCAGGCTATCATCCTAACACGCACATACTGATCCCTGTGTACTCGGGCACTATATAGCACATAGAGGCCATGCGTCATGAGAGTACGAACATTACGTGCTCGAGGATAGGAACTTGCAATATTTGAACGCTTTGGTTGTGCCACCAAATATAAGGAATCTTCCTTCCATCTTTACCACACCTGATGAGAGGGGACCCAATCAGACCTGCGGAGACTCAGGACTGAATATCCCAGCTGGTGATTTCAAAGTGGAACAAACAGCAACAGATAGCGGAGAGCGAGTGTTCTGCCAAGGCACAGGAGGGGCACCACCGAAGGAAAAACAGCCGTAACAGCAGTGCCCTCGTGAGAGGCGGGGAGAACCACAGCCAGCCCCTGAAGTTATGTCTACAGAGGTAAGGAACGACGTAAGACAGCCGGCAACACAGGGCAGTGTTTGAGTCTGAAAGAGCGTTCCACCCAACAGATTGGGACCGGTTTCATGTATATCTTTCCTGCGGTGTGTACAGCAGTGAAATCAGAATTTATTCTGAGGAGCAAAGTAGGTAATTGGACAATGGAACATTATTACCAGACGGAGGAGCGAGTTGGACACAGATGTGGACTTGGCCAGTGTAAATGCTTCCATAACTGGAAAAGGTCTAGGCACACAAACTGGGAGCATGAGCCTTATGTTGAATGTATCATTTATTTTAAACAAGGACGGAGGAAAATGTACACACTGTAATTGATTTGAAAGCCTTCATCCAATCATAGCAGCACCTCGTGAAGAGAATGCTAGTGATGTGGTAGCCCTGCGTTGTGATGGCACGAGGACTAGGACACGTGAAGACAAGGAAAGCCACATGGGGCAGACCACTACTGCAGCGGTGAGGAGGAGCCGTTGTTGAGTCAATATGTTGGGAAACACGGAGTCATATTTTCAGGCGCACGATTGGATCAGTTTTAGGGACGTAATAGTTAATCCTGTCAAGATATTCTCCATATCTTACGCTTCTCCCCCTTGGCCTGAAAATATATGGTATCACCCGTGGTGTAGTGATGTCATGGTGACATGATGAAAGCGTCCCGTGAGTGGTGCGCGCGCGCTCGCTGCAGTGTCCCGCGAGTGGTGCGCGCGCGATCGAAACAAGCAGCAGCTGTTTTCAAGCACACTCATGCTTCTGGCACCATCCGCCTTGTGGGAGCGAGCAACAGCCAATTAGCATGCACGCCGCTGCTCGCTCCCGCAAGGTGGATGCCGCCACAAGCACGAGTATGTGCTTCAAAAAGAGCAGAGCGACGGCTAAAGGCCCTCCTATGCAGCGCATGCGTGCTGCGTAGGCGAGACCTAAAAAGGGGACCGGATACTGAGTGATGGATGAAAAACGCGGGGAAATTAGATAAAAAAATTGGATGATAGTGAAGGCCTTAACAGTAACGAAGACGGATTCCCTTTTTTTTTTTTTTTTTAAAGGTTATCATTAATATCGATGGAAGACAGACTCTCAATTTCAGGTGCGGTAAAAGGAATCCAATCTAAACTTTCTATTGATCTTTGCCTGGCACCCAGCACCCTTGCATGTGTTCTCTGGGGCAGCTTTAATTAAGAGTTTAAGTACTGCACAGTTGGCACTTACCCTACAAGTTGCTGGTGACTGTGGTGACCCCTCTCCCGGCCTGCAGTGTTACAGAGATGCAAAGCAGAATACATTTTTTTTTTAAAACATCTTACATTTGGTGAAGTTTCCATTAAAGTGATAAAACGAGCACAATCCGCTCAGATTTGATTATGGATGAACAGAGAGGCCAGTAAGGAGTCATTGTATAAAATGGAGGAAACTCATCATCATCATCTCTACTGGTGTTCTATAAAGTAATTCATTCAACTTCTTATACAGGACAGTAGGAATAATAGAATCATCTGAGAAGTGTTGACATGGTTTCAAATAATCAGAAGGGCCTGAATGCTGCCAGGAACTGATGTTTGTGTGCAATCTATGTCCAGTGAATGTCTGAAGCTGCGTAGAAAGCTGAGAGGTCCCTGCTTGAGTGTTAACAGATGTCTGCTGCTCTTTTCAGTCATTACGTGCTTTTTGACTTCTGCTCAGGTACATCATTGTACAGTGGGTAATTAATAGAAGTTAATGCATGCACCAGTGGGCTATAATATTTAATGATGAGCAACTTGTGCGGGTTCATGCTTGGGAGAGCGCCAGTCGGTCTATATGAAACCGAATTGATTAGCTAGCGCTATCACTATAATGTTGGGGGATCCTCTTGCTTTTACTGTCTCTGATGTGAATATGTTGAATTTTGGGAGCCCTTGGATTTCATATTACAGGGTTATACTTTTCGAATGCACCGTTCCCGTATAACATAGTGTGAGAGTTCCATGAGTATGACACATTATTGCTCTTCCCAGAATGCGGAATTTAAATTATATTGGTGTTACCACTACAAACATAACATGTTTATTTAAACTTGTAATTAGTTGTTTGCAGTGCATACACAGATGTGAACTACCATACAGTATCCGCGTGGGATAAATGATTTGTTATGAATTATATGTATGATCAAATATCCCTTGGCATTAAACTCTGTGGTAAAGTTCTTAGTTTTCTATGCCGTCTGCAGATTTTCTTTTGTCTGACAGTCTATAGCTTCGAACTTTCAAAGGTTTTAAACTGGGCTTTCCAAAAATATTTTTGGTCCTCGCTAAATTATTATGAAAACGTAGTGAAGCTCTGTTAAAGAGGGTATAAGGTTACAGTGGTGCCCAAGAATGTGTGGCAATCAAACCTCTAAATTACTTGATTAGGATTGCTTTACTGAAAAATGTATAACCAGGAATTCACCAAATTTAGAATTGTGCTGCTTTAAGGATGGGTTTGATTTGGGAAGTCTTATGGTCCCTGGAGGGGTGGCCCTTGGTGGAGCAGTGTTTTTGGCTCGGATGTTGAGGGCTGCTGAAGCCGAGAGAACTGCATGGATGTTTAGAATTCTGTGATCGGGATGTTTTTTTTTTTTTTTTTTAAAGGGTACATTTTTGTACAGTTGTCTTACATCTATTCATGAAACGTTCTATTATTGTCCCCTCGTGTTAATGGTAGTTAGATTCCTGGCATAATTCTGGAAATCAAATGGGTGGGTTGCGGGGTGGATAACAGGATGACATTAAAAAGTGCTATAAAGCAGCCAGCGCTTGCTGCTTTTTAGGTCCAGATTGACACAGACACGGGGTGGTGGGAGAGGGGAGAATATACGGAGACCGGGGAGGAGAAACGGGAATGTAGGATAAGTTATTAAAAAAAACAAGCATTTGCAATGCAATAGGTCTCGCATTTACGTGAGTTTGAGCTATTGACATTGTAAATGACAATGCCTTTTATTTTTGTTTCCGTTTTTAAAACATAAATAAAAGGCATTGTTATTTACAATACCAATAGCTTAAACTCCCGTAAATGCGAGACCTATTGCATTGCAAATGCTTGTTAAATAAATGTAAATTACTATCATTGATCTGTATTCCCTGTATATTTGTTGTGATGCATTCTGACTGGACTTGTACATTAGAAGTAACCTGTTTCCTAACGAGTAACATCACAACAATAAGTTAAGAGCAATTTCTATAGTTTGATTAATGGCAGCACTTGTATACTGTGTCTATACAAGTAATTTATGTTTCGAACCTTGGGTACACGATTCTGGCAGTTTGGTTGGTTTGCATAGCTGTAACACTTCAATTCCACTGGCTGTTTTTGTGACACCAAATATTTATAATAAATCCTTGAAATTCCTATCTTTTCCAGCACAGGTACTTAATGTGCCATGGTTCTGCACCAGTTCGCTGGTAAGACTTATCAAAAGAAGATGAACACAAGAAAATAGTAGTAATTTCTGCTTCTAGTACTTTTCTGTGAAAAAAAGATCAAAATTCTTGTCTTCTATTTTGTGCATTATACTGCTTTCAACTCTGCAGAATTTCAGTAGGGTTGTTTGGATGGCTAAGTAATTTGCCAGAAGCATGCCAGAGTTTCCTATGGGAAATGCTACATTGGGTGGCTCAGATGCATTTTTGGATTTCGTTTGCATGATCGATTTGGTCAGGATGGTCTGTGTTGATCAGATTGTCAACTTGTTTTTCCAGCACAGGTGCAGTTCTTGTACTCATTGCTACTGGAGTGACTTTTTGAGCTAGGAAGTCTCAGATCCTTGCTCTTCTATAGGGTTATCAAATACTCTTAGCTTGCCCTACTTGAAATATGCCCAGTATTGATTAGCTCGAATAGGTTCCCGCTGTTGTCAGCTGCTTACTTGTTAAGTGAATTGGTCACATGTAAGTATCTACTGCCTGTGTAGGTTTAGCACTAATGCTGTGTTCAAATGATCCGGGACATGATAGCTGTATTTGCGAGGTCAAATTAGACACTGGCACTTGCTTAGGTTTATTGGGGCATTGACATGACACAAATTGGATAGCACACTGGTCTCTCAAAGCCCTTCTTTATTCAGCCTCCAACCTTCTTTTATGCAGCAATAACTGTATTCTTTGTTCACTTGGCTCAAAATTATCTGAAACGAGGTCCATCTTCCACAGTGGGGTGTTTCTTTTAGGTTCTCCTTTCTTTTTCAGTGATGAATCATCTTCTGGCTACATATCACTTAGCTTTTCTTTTTCCTGTGAGGTAGCTATGTTGTGTTCAAATACTAGAATGAATGCTGTGGTCACTGACACCGTGGCACTATGGAGGCCTAGTTCTAGTGTGTTTTCTGGTATATTTTATGAGAAAAAATCTTTTGAGGGTAGTGACATCTTCCCAATGCCCTTTGTCGCTGCTTGCAAACCCTTCCTATCATCATGCCCCCAATGAATATTCAACCCTAGAGTCTTTCATGGCCACCCTCCAACCTCTATGCAATAGAGTGTATGCAAAGATGGCGGAGCAGTTGCCGTAAAGTTGACCATGTGGCACTACTAGCAAAGGTATTCCCTTGCATTTGATGATAATATGCAACTCCTGGTGCTATTTCACTGTTGTGTCAGTGCTAGGAGACTTCTTATGCGACTGTATGGACCATTAAAGTGTCCTCTGATATGAAGACAGGTAAACCGCAGTTTAGAAGGAACTCTTAGGAATTGTATTTGAGGGTTTTTGTACTTTTTTTTTTTTTCGTCTGGTTTTGGCTACTGTGCGTGGACAGGAGCAAGCTTGGAAATTGCTTCAAGCTTGTTGACTTGCACTTATTCTTAAGCTTCCGCCTATTGTGCTGGTGGTGCTGGAGTAGCACAAGCACTGGGCTTAATGTGATAAAGCCTGTTAGCTTGTGTATCCTTACACCTACACCATACTTGGACATCCCTTGTTCTCCCTTGCTCCTTTCTGTTGCAGCCAAAACAACAGCACCTCACACCTCTCTGGTCTTTCTGCATTGCGAAGCTCCACTGGTCTATCAGTGAAATTCACATCTCTGATCATGTAGTACTTCACACACAGTAACTGCAGAATGCTCTGGAAGCTGCTATAGCTGGACCGGCCCACCATGGTCCGTGTGTGAGGGAGCTGGGCATGTCTCCTTTACTCTGTGTGTAGCATCCGGGCACGAAGTATGAGCAGGCTGTGAAGCTGCTACAGTTGCTGTCTCTGCGTAACGGCTCGTGAAACAACTTGCACACCACCAAGCAGCATGTGCACCTCAGCAGTAGAAGCAAACAAAAGAGCAAATTACAACATATTCTTAGAACCACTACAAATGAAAATATTTTTGGGGAGGTTTCATTTTCCCAATTTAGGTTTAGTTGGCTGTAAGCTTCTTGGTGTTTTTTTTCCTGTCACCCTGTTTCTTCAGAAGGTGGCTGCTTGAGTTTAAATTTGCAAGTGTTGATCTAAGAAAGAAAAGGCCCTAATACTGAAAGCATCAAGGATCAAAATAATATTTCCTGTGCTATAGCTGCACCTCGAATATGATACCTGTTCATGCATAATTTTTAGACCAAAGTAATGTGACCGAAAAAACTGGGCTTGTTCTATATCATTGCTCTGAAAATTCTTACAGGACATCTGAATTAATGATGCATTTCTCAAGAGTAATTTACATTGGTATGTTATAAGGTTTTTGGGCAGTGACATACACCATTTACATGGGCTGTTCTTGCTGTGGAGTGTATGAATCTTAGCAGTTCCTCCGAGTGGAGTGTGCTCTTAAGGGAAAGGATCTAGGATCCACTGTCAACCAAACCACTGAGCACAAGCCTTATCCCTTCTGCTATATTAGAACTAGGTCCTTCTGTGTGTTTTTGATTTAAGAATTGTAGGATTGTCCTAATTTATCTGGTATCTTACTCCAGTAGTGTCTTCTTGATGCCCTTCCCTGTCATTCTCTACTACATGCCTTCCAAAATGTGGCTTTTCCCAATGACTGATGCTGTAGGCGTGTGGATATTCCGACATCTCCCAATGCATGTTTGTAATTGTAGTCCATGTTTGATTGGTGGGGGAATGTTAACCGGTCCATAGTTGGGATGGTGTAGGTGTCTTTGTCAGAGGGCCCTAGTATGGGCGGAGGGATTTAGCCAAAGATCTTATGAGGTTCCCAGTCCCTGATGGGATGCTTTGGTGATCTCGATGCCTAGCTACATGTTTAGTCTTCTTGGGTAATATCATGTTGACAGGTGTTATAAGTACACAGACAGGAAGAGCTAACATTGGAGTTGTTACTGGAATGGAAAGGTGGAGAGAGTTAGCTTGGGGAGTTAAACTAAGCAATAGCATAGGCAAGGCAAAAGAAATATTTGCAAGTTCTTTCAATAACTATAATTTTTGAATGCCACAATTGGAAGGGGACTCATAGGAGAAGGACATAGATATTCAAGTATCTAGAAGAAATAAGATATTTACAAAATTTGGAAAATAGTCTCAGTTTCGCTTTAATATGCTCTTGTAAATGTAAGAAACTCAATCACCCAGATCTTAATTTGATAGTGTTCTCCTTTGGATGAAACTGTGCTGAACTTCATCGCACTGGAATCGAGATCCGCGATTTAAAAGTACAAAATATATGGTAGTCTCCACCCATTTAGATTACATTTTGGTTTGCAGTTTAACCATGTTTGGAAAAAAGATGCCTCCTGTGTGCCTTACTTGATCTTTTATATTATTAGGAGGAGAAGAAAATTCTATTCTATCATCCAAACGAGGTTGAAAAGAATGAAAAATACGAAATGTTGGCTTATGTGAAGCAATAATACAGTTCACCAGGTGGGAAATTGAAAAAAAATTCAGACTATATATTTTGGTGGCAATCTCATGGTTTCTTTGTAAATAAGTTAATTGTGTTCCCTTTTTGTACTTCTTTAGGACTTTCAGCCCATTGAAGCCGGCACAGTCCTTACATACACAAAAAAATCGGCAGTTCTTCCACGAGCCTGAAGCCAATTTTTGGATGGTTATGGTACTGTGGTTCATGATATAAATCACATATGTAAAAAATGTGTAAGAGGCCTAGGAACATCAGTTAAAATGAGTGATTGATCATTTTATTTTGCCACGTGTTTATCTCCTATGTCGGGAATATATAATAATTTAAGAAAATGAAGTAGACACTATTTGCACCCATCACCACCTGTCTTCAGTCTTGTTTTGTTTGCAGTTACTTAATTGGCAGTCATACTAACTTTGCTTTGTTACTGTTTACACTGCACCTTTTCACTGCAGAGCCCCTTTCTTTTTGTGCTATGATACCAACCATATTACCACTTGTTATTGTGAAATGTGATGAAAGATGAACATTGCCTTTCTGATATGCAGGTTCCCGCCTTTGGCTTGGTCTTCCGGGTGCTTTACCTCGTGTTGTTTATGAATTTTAAAAAACAGTTGTTGAGTTTGGTCCAAGGGTAGACATCTTGGGCTGGAAAATGTTGAAAAAGTAGATTATAGGTATTTTTGTAAAGGACTGTAAATGTTACTGTATTTCAAAAGAAACTACCATGTAAGCCTTTTTTTCTTTTAAAATGTAGTATATCATGTGTAGAAGAGCAAGAATGCGAGATGCCTTATAAGAGTTCACAATGAGAATTACGATTATGGCCATTTATATAAGGCATATCATAAATGATTGTCTGCAGGTTTATGAATAATATGCACGGTGTTTCCCCAAATCCATTAGATTATTTTGACATCCTTGGAGGGAAGAAAAACTGTGTTCTCTCAGCTGCTGATTCTTAACTGTGACTTGAAGGTACTGGGTCAGGCTCTTTTCCCATTAGGCTAACTCAACAAGTGTGTATAATATCTTAGAAAATTCTAGCTCTTCCTGGTTATCAAAGGTTTAAACTTGTAGATATGCAGGTTTACACAAACTGTATTGCTGGGTCAATTCCCACAAGCTTATTCAATGTTCCCTGGTCCTCCACGTTGTCAATTTTGCAATCTGGATCCAACGAGAGCGATAGTAGCAGCCACACTTCACTTAATCCACAACTAATCTCACACTGTTAATGTGCTGATTAGCAGTAGAGCCAGGTAAAGAGAAGTACAACATGAAAGAGAAACACAGACACTCAATATCAGCACACTGCCAGTTTCCACTGCTGGGCTTAATCGTCTCTGTAGGAGCATTGATATCTGTTGACGCTCTCAGTATTTCACACTTTTTATTATCAAATGAAACCCAGTATTTTTTCTGAGCTTCAAAGTTATGTAGTAACTTTCTTTGGTTCTGCTTGTGTTCATTGTACCAGGTTAATATACTTGGTTCACAACAACAGTTATATGCCTATGTGATTCTGTTGACGTTTTTTTAAGAGAACACTTTGGACAAGTTAATGAGTTCAAAATCCAATCAGATCACTGCTTCTGAGAATAATGTAGTGCAATGAGTTTGTAATCCTAAGAGATGACTCCTGGTGTAAAGCAAAGTGCGAAAAAGAATTTGATATCCTTACAGAGGACTCATGAAAATACAAATTGCAAAATTTAGTTTGTAATCCTAACAGATCGCTTCTAGTGAAAAAACCAAAGTGCAAGTCTCTATAACATTTGAAAGTTTGGTGCGTGAATACTCTGTGGTATCAATGATGCCTCTAGTTGACTTCTCAGAGTAACAGTTTACAAGTAAACTAGCTTTCAACAGCAAGTTCCAGGTGCAGCAAATATCTATCACGATTGTCTATGAAAGACGCTCTGAACCTTGAGGAACGTTTACTGTAGGCATTCAAGATGACCTCAACTATTGGCAAGTCTTGTGAGCATCCGGTGGTTTCATAAGGTATGGATTCCTTTTTGTCTTTACTTGAGTGTTTAGCATAATGTGGAGATGTGAGGCTTTTGTCCAGACGGATCCCACACTCCCCATCATCTTCTGCTCCTGAAGATATGCAAGTTAAGGTGCTTCAGAGTAGCACTTCACATGGGGCAAGCGTGCTAGTCAAAGGTAAGCATGCCCCTCACCCTGACACACTGGCTTTGAAACACCTGGGACTGATTCGAGCTGTTGTGCAAAATGGTGTTGCAAAATGTGCTCTCATTAAATAGCGGGTGTTCACTTTGTACCCAGTTCCATATTAGATTCCTCAGGATGAGAAATTACACGCAAATTAATCATTAATTTACCCTTTCCGAGTTGCCCAAACTGGTTTTTTACACTGTTTGCTCACAGGAGTTACAAACTTTTGTGTCATGCCAAATTGCATCTGGCTTGTAATCCTGTTTTGGACGCAAATGGGAGTTTGTGCACAAAACGAGATTAGCATCTCTGCTGCAATCAGGACAACAGTCTTTAGACTTCATTTTCCATAAGTAACTCTGTGATTTTTTTTCCCAGTAGCATTTCTGATATTTCTATGTAATCTGGTGTGTTTACCATTGCTATAGTAAAATGTTTTCCTTATCGCTTTTTATTTTATGTTATGTTTTTAGGTTCTGTGTGGGCAACAACAAGGAGTTATCTTTTTCTTTTTTTCTAACTACTCCCCGGTCAAGTTACAGAATTAAAAGTACTGTGAACTACAGTAGAGCCTCCCTTAGCAGTTATCTCAAGCCACATCCAGTAATGCTGCATTGTGTAGCTCTTGAAAGCATGTATAGCGCTACAAAGCCCTGCTGTTATGTTATGCTCTCCTTTGAAAGCATTCATTTGCCATAAGAAGGGAAGGCATAGATCTTCCACTATTCAATAGTACAATTCATTTGGCCACAATCCCTGGCCACAGAAGGCCAGGGATTGTTTAATAATAGCATATCATATTTATTGCAAACTTGCTGGACAGGCTAAAAGTCACAATGATTCAGAATCCTAATAGATAAACACATTTGTAATGCTCTGCCAGTTTGACGTTGGAAGATGGACCACTGTACCTTGTTGACCAAGACGTTGCTTACTCCTAAAGCATGAGGTATATATTTTCTTCTGTACTAGAGTACGGTCATTGTGACTACAGTGACCCAGGCAGGTGCTAGAGTCGTGAGGCATGGTCTTCAGGAGGGGTGTCTTCGTCTTAAGCATCACAACAGTAATGATTTTCCAGCTTGAATCTTTCATAGATTCACATAATTTAATCATTTCCCCTTTGTTGAAGTGAGAGTCCCACGGTAACCTTACAAAACCAATCTTGCACGTCTTAAAACGGTGCGTATTACTAGACAAGTAACAGTACAAAAAAGCTGAAGGCCAACCAGTGGGGAGAGAGTACCCTAACCTTCCCCCTCCCAAAAGTCATCTCACTTCAGATTTTTACTGCACACTGTGTGAAAAGTGAGTCCCAGGGCTTTGCTCTCCTTTCAGACAGATACGTAGGCTTTATCCTCAGTATTCCTTTTCTAAAGCTCATCTGTTTTTGTTGAGTTATCCACCATCATATTCTGATTAGGTGAGAAAGATATATTTTTTCCAAATGGAAAACTCAAAGAAGAAGCCTCTTCAAAGGCATGAAGCTTGTAGGAAGGTGATCATTTATAAAGATAATCCTCAAACGAGATGCATCTTCTACCTGCATGTTGATAACGGCCCTATAATTTGTAGAAATGTCTTGGAAAAAACTGTTTGTGATCGTGAAGAAAGCTTCCGAGGTGTTTGTAAACATCTAAGGCCATGGATATCTTCTCCTGTATGGATGAGTCAATCCAAACCGCTCGCACTGAGAAGCAGAAGAAATGACAACTGGGGACTGGCAACCTAACAAAAAACAACCTTCTTTGGAGGATCGGCTTCCACATCATATGAGCCTCAAGAACAAATCTCTGGAAATGCCCTCAAAAAATCTAGCGGGCCTATGTCTGCTTTGCCGGTGGTGAAGAAAAGAAGACATTCAGCCACTTCGATGACACCACCAGCTTCACACCGACAGCTATGTTGACGTAGGCCTCACTGCCCATCAATGCTCCACCATTGGCAGGGCTATTGACACCAGTGGCATGCCTTGATGAGATCAGTTGGAGTTTCTAGAGACATACAGGCATCCATAATAGACAAGTCCTTTGATGGCTCTACACTCTTCAGAGAAAAGTCTCATTTGGTGCTAGAACGATTCAAGGATACTCGCATCACAGCACATTATCGGAGGATAGGGACAACAGCTAAGAAATTTCCTCATCAATACTGAAAGCTGTTCTAATGAGTTAGCTACCAGACAGTCCCAGCACTTCCAACCTCTACTGCAGCTGCCGGCCCAGTTTTTTCAGGACTATGGCAGAGATGGACACTGTTCAAACAACCAGGGTCAGCATTCCTCAAATTCTTCCTCCCTGCAGCAGCCTTTCCTCCCTAGCTGGAAATCCATCATGTCAAACAGGTGGGTCTTAGAAGTTTTTCAAAGGGGCTACGGCCTGCCTTTCATTTCCTCTCCATCCATCCTTTTTCCTACATTCAGAGGAGTACTCTGCATTTCTGATGCAGGAAATCCATCTCCTATTGGCTATCGATCAGGTGTCGGACTCTGAGATGATGAAAGACAGAGGCCTCAAACCTATCTTGGACCTCCACCTGCTTAATGCTTTTATAACGAAGGATACGTTTAGAATGCTCACTCTGGCTCAGATCCTACCAGCTCTGGACCCAGGACATTCAATGGTGTCACTGGACTTGTAGGACTTCCTACAGTGATCTTCCGTTACTCCCAGAATTTTAACGATGTAAATATTTTGAATTCAACTTGAAAAGGATGAATGTCTAACGAATGTCTAACTTCACCATTTCCCATTCCTCCTCCAATTCACCCTCTCACCTGCCACACCTCCTTCTCTGTTATGACTTCTTTGCATTCTTCTTATTTAACTCAGGATTCTATTAGATAATGGCCTGCAAGGTGACTAGTGGTAGAAGACCAAGATATTTGTCAAACTACTTATGAAAAGCGTTTGCCAGAGCATTGTAATCTGTTAAACCGAACTCCTTCAGCCCCCAAGGCTTGGTCTATCATTCTGTGGACTCCATCAAGTAAAGACTGGTACAGTACTGTTGGACCTGGCCCTTTTTGCAGGTTTATCCCCAAACCTTTTGCTTCCTATTTTTTCTGACCTGTTCTTGTTGGCTTTAGGACTCTGGGCACTTTACCACTGCTAATCCGTGCTAAAGTGCATATGCTCTCTGTGTAAATTGTGATTCTGATCGGTTTTCTATCATTGACACATTTGATTTACTAGTAAGTCCCTAATATAGTGTACTGTGTGTGCCCAGGGCCTGTAAATCAAATGCTACTAGAGGGCCTGCAGCACTTGGTGTGCCACCCACATGGGTAGCCTTAAAAACCAGTCTCAGGCCTGCTACTGCAGTGGCTGCAAGTGCAGTTTTAAACTCCTATGTCGACCTGGCAAGTGTACCTACTTGCCAGGCCCTAACCTTCCCTTTTGCTACATATAAGGCACTCCTAAGGTAGGCCCAATGTACCCCCATGGGCAGGGTGCAGTGTATGTGAAAGGTAGGACATATACTGGTATGTTTTGCATGTCCTGATAGTGAAATACTGGCCATTTCGTTTTTCACTATTGTAAGGACTATTTCTCCCATAGGCTATCATTAGAACTGCCTTGTAACATTTTTCAAGTGTAACTTTCAATTAGGAACAGCTAGATATTTGACGTGTGGGCTCCCTGAGCTCCGGATTTAAAAATACATCTTTTAGTGAAGGTGGTTTTAAATTGTGTGGTTGAAAATGCCACTTTTAGAAAGTGCTATAAAGGACAAGGGAACCCAATTCAATTGGTCAGGGACCTTGGGTAGTTGCGAGTTTTAAACACAGTGGTCCCTAAACATGGACAATAAACAAAAGAAAAGATGAATATAGTCTCAGAGTCAGTACTATACTTAAAGCTGTCCAGCCTGACAGAATTGCTTTTAATTTGTAAAATCAACACGAAAACAATAAAGTGGGACACAAGCCTGCATCCTACTAAGCGTGTATATAGAGCATAAACATAAAGCAAAATAACAAAAAAGAGAGGCTCAGGCAGAGCGACTTGCTTGTATGTTATACATTCAAATAGCACAAGCGAAGATGTGATGGGACACAGTTATGCATGGGTAATATTAATTAGAAAAGTGTTTACGGTGTACATAGTCAACGACGTTTCTATCCCTTTTAAAACAAGAATTGGAAATGCAATAGGTCTTGCATTTGCTTAAGTTAGAGCTATTGGCGTTGTAAATGACAATGTCTTTTAACCATGTGTTATGGAGTGTATGTGGTGTGTAGTGTAAATAAAAGGTGTTGTTATTTACAATGCCAATAGCTTAAACTATTGCAAATTTGAGACCTATTGCATTGCAAATACGTGCTATAAAAAATAGGCCTTAGGAGAGAGCGTGGCAGACAAAGCTATTTGAGAAAATAGTGCTCGGAGGCAGTAATTAAACTCTACCGAGTAACAACACAGTATCAGGGGGTGTCGCCATGGGATGTTACAAAATGAGACAAGGCGGTACGAAGGAGGGACTACTAAGTTTTTGACCAATGAACAGGCGCAGTTTACAGTGGACAATCACACAAGCCAATGACAAATATGGGCGGAGCTTCAATTCCCTACCTGAATAGCCATGCCTCACAGAGCAGTGCATGTGCTGCCGAGGCTCGACCTAAAAACAAATGGTTATAACGTCACATATTTATCTCTTTTTATCCCATATCCTCGTCAGCATATGAAGCTCTCTTCTGTCCATCACACACTTCTCTGTTCCAAATATCTGCCAGTTAACTAGTAAATGGTGGCCTAAAGGATAAGGTCCACTCAGACCATTGTTAGTGGTATACTTTGGACCCACGTGTTCCCAGATCTAAGTTCCCGTTATTTACATTTGGCAACAATACTAAGAGCAGATTGGAGATAAGGCTTACTGGTGAAATAAGCCGGTAATGCTTGCACACCCTTACCCGATTCACAGGCTTCCTTCTGCATCTAGAGGATGGCGGGCAGCTCTTGCTGTAACACCTTGCAGTTCTCTACCTTCAGCTGGCACACATTGTCATAGGTCCTTCAATCACTGCCACACACCTTGGACGTCAGCTTGCACTGGCAAACCCCCTTGGCCATGCGCTTTCCTGCCGGGTGCTTGCACTCAAGACTGTCCTCATACAGTGAGTCGTCTTTGCGGCCACAGGCCTCCCCTTCACCTGCGGCGCAGATGAGACAGCAGTTGCCGCTGTCAGGCACATATCTGCTGGGGCAGCTGGGACAGCTGGGACTTGAGCATCTGGAGACATCACATTGTGAGGAGCACTTGCTGAGGCCTATGGGGTCCGCCGCATACTGCCCTGGGATCACGGCCACAAGTAGGCACACAATCATTTTGGCATGTGCTGATTTCTTCATCGCCATTTAAAAAAAAATATATATATAACGAAAATGATAAAAGTTGTGCAGTTCGGTCCAACTAATAACCCTCTATTTTGCAGTTTAGTTTAAATAGTAATCCTAGGGATTAAAAGGGCAACTTTTCAAATAAAAAACAGAAGTGGAGTTTTCCTTCCTTCATGCAAGCGGCAAGTTCTTGGATTTGCAATTAATGAGCTGACGGGGCAAGTTGTTCTGGTAACAATGGTCTTACGGACCGGAACGTGTAACCATGGAAACTGTAAACAAGTGGCACGTGCGAAAGAGCTCGGAGACCCTGAGGAAGGCAGGTCTGGAAAGGGAAGCAGATGGGCGACAAGAGTCCGCAGCGCCTCGGAGTTCACTCGGCGAGGATCAGATAGCAACCTGCCATGTCTCATAGGTGCGTGCTACATAACAGAGACTGTGACTGACCGAAGTGACCCCACCAATGATGTGCCCCACTCCGGAACTGATCCCGCGATCCTAATAAACCTAGAAACCCCGCCTGACTATCCCAGCATTCAATGGGCGCTTAGCTAAAAAGCCAAAAGTGCGTAAACATGTCACACATGACACAGGGCCACTTGCCAAGTGCTGGCGTATTTATCGACTGCCAGGGAACTCCTTTGTGGCAGAGCTGCCCTGATAGGTGGGTGGTGGTGTTATAAGGGGGAGGGAGGGGGATCTGCCTGGCTGAGCAGCGCCACAAACCAGTATGTTTGTCATTAGCATTTGTCCACGTTACGTATAGTGCAAGCTCGAAAGCTTCAGGGAATGGGTTCCTAACCAGCGCGGTGCGCGCTGATAGAGCTCATACCTCGAGTTGTTCAGGGAGACAAGAGCCAATCCATGGCAGGGGCAGCTGCGAGGAGCAGGGCAGGCACAAACAGCAGTGCCCCCTGCTCTGAGGCAAGCAGCACAGCCCTCTGTCTCGTCCGCCTGCCGGCTCTGCTCTGGAGTTGGGAAAACAACCCAACAGTGAAAGCGAAACCAGTGCGGCGCTCGTGAAACGGGCGCCGCGCTGATACATTATTTATGGACTATTATTATTTATGCCCACAATTGTTAAATAAAGCCATCCATCGCTAAACGTTTAGATTTAGAGAAGTTCACAATTGATACCCATCAACTCTAAACAAACAAGCTGTCGCCATTGTGATAAAAAGATAGTGCTTACCGACTAAATAAAGGACACTGGATGACGCCGCAAGCAAAAGATCCAGTCCGGGTGGGCGGGGGCCAAAAGGAGACTGGGCGGGAACAAATAAGCCTCATTTTCAATCGGAGGCTAGCGTTCAGCATAAAGGATGACGGCAGCCAATGAGAATCATGGGCGGGGCTTCCACTCCACTTCGGAAATCTGCTCGATTACAATAAGCCTCGCAGAGCGAGGAGCGCATGCGCGCTCCAGCGCTAGGCGAGACCTAAAAAATTGGGATCATCATCAGGACATAGTGTTACATGCCTGAGTAAAATTGTCTATAAAGAGATAATAAGAGAAAGGAAAATTGGGAAAGACCGTTGGGATGAGTTTGAAAATGGCGTAAGATATCATGCAGACTTAAGTGAGCCGGGGAAAACTTTGGCGCAACAAGCATTCAAGCTGTGTAAAAGGTCGAGATCTGTGTCAGAGGCGGAGTGTCGTGATGTGACATCGGCCATTGTATCAAGAGCGAAACCATTTGTTCTGTGACCGTGGTACACAATATAAACAACACAGGGGCCAGTGGCCGTCGGTGGCCGTGTAGGCGTGAGGGTGACAAGGGACATTAGACCAGAATGACATGGCCGAGTGGGAAACCGTATGTCCTGTGGCTCATGATGTGAATAACACGGGTCGGTGGTCCTGAAGTAGTTGGCCATGTTGACTGGTGGATTGCCGTGTGCAAAACATGCCACTAAGAGGACCGCGGCAGCGTGTCCTCTGGGGTGGTTGAGAAGCTATGTAAGGGTGCGTTCTGAAGTAAAATTACCTCGAGGGACCTAAATAGGAGTGAAGAGTCAATGCAGTGAGCCGCAAGACTGCCTGGGTTACATGCACGGTGATTGATTGAGGAGCGTACCGTTTTCCAGTAGAGAATACAATGGAAGAGATGTGAACCGCGTCCGCGGTTCCACACCGTGTAGGCTTGAGCGAGGGTCATGGAGGACCTGATGGGAGCGAGGTAAGGGAGCGTTCCGAAGTAGAATTCCCTCAAGTGACCTAAATGGGAGAGTGAAAAGGTCAGTGCGGTGAACCGCAAGACTTACCGGGTTACATGCATGGTGACTTATATGAGAAAATGAGGAGCATACAGTTTTTCAGTAGAGAATACAATGGAAGAGAAGGGTACCGCGTCCGCGGTTAACCATCGTGTAGGCTTGAGCAACAGTCTCGGTGGCCCTAAGGGAAACGGGTAGGTGAAAGTAAATGCGGTGGTACGCATAACCTCTGGAAATTACAGGGGTGGTTACGGTGAAGGGCTTACCTGGTGCAAACGAAGTGCTGTGTTCAAGGCGTCTTCACTGCGGGAATTTCAAAGTAGGTGAGCGAGAAACTGAGGATCCCGCTATGTTAAAAGACGAATTACCGGAAGTGGAGGGTCATGTGTGAGGTCACATGACCATCATGAAGGGTATGTGGTGTATTGTGCTGAAAACGGCAGCCATATTGGAACGGTGAAAGTGGTAAATGATTTGTGTGAAATAAAGACATGGGAGACCGGAATAAACTTGATAGAGGAAAATTAGAACATTTAGGAAGCACAAAATATTCTAATGCCAGATGTACTGTACATCAAAGTAAGAGCACGTAATACATTGGAAGCAACCTTTTCGTTTGCATGATTAAAAATTAGAAAAATATTGCAAGGGGCAGAGCCCATGGAGTTTGTTATGCATTGCCTGGATTAAATGTAAACAGAAGCGAGTAATACAACAGAAGTGCCATTTCTCTTTGTATTATGCAAAAGTGATAGAACAATATCACGAGGGGCAAAGCCCAGAGAGCTTGTGACAGGAACGCTGAATATTCAAAAGAGCGGGCAAGAAGAGTCAGAGTAGGTAAAATTGACAGAATTGGAGAAATTAGCGATGGCCAAGTTGACCTGAACACAGAACCATGGCAAAGAGAATATGAAGGACAATTACAGTATTATTTACAGCAGAGTCGTCCAATCCTCAAGTCTGTTGAGTCCTGTTCGTATACTGCCAGTGCGTAGGATCCACTTGAGTTCTTCTTTGTTTAGGAGTTGCGCAATGTCCGCGCCTCTTGGTGGTGGTTTGATCACACTGATAATGGTCCACCTGATGTCATCCTCGGTATGTCCAGTGGCCATAAAATGTTCTACAAGTGTGGCATTGGGTGTTTTGTAGCGTAGACGGCTGCCATGCTGGCAAATCCTGATGCGTGCTTTCTGGGTTGTCTGCCCAATGTAAATTTTGTCACAGGGGCATAGAATAGCGTAGATAACATTACAGGTGTTACAGTTAGAAAATTGCTTTAACTGTGCCTTGATTTTACCGAAACAAAATTCTTTACACTCAATTGTAAATTTGCATGCAACGCAGTTACCACATTTTACATGGCCCATGAGTGGTTCAAGTCCCCAGTGTTCATTCAATGTTTCAACAGGTTTAGGAGCGGGTAGTGCTGCTCGTACTAAATGTTTTTGCTCTTACGAAACGCGAAGAGCGGTCGTTCAAGTTAAAGGCTACCTTTGTTTAGGACTTCCCAGTGCTTAAGAATGCTCTTGTGCACGGAATGTGACACAGGTGAAAAGGTGGTTACACACACTAGCCGGTTTTGGGTGGAATTGGCCTTTGGTGATAGAAGGCAATCCCTAGGACAATACCATGCCCTTTTCAATGAGTAGCGTATCAGTCTGCGTGGGTAGCCCCTGGCTGTGAGTTTGTTGGACAAAACTTTTGCTTCGCGGAAGTAGTCTTCCTTGAGGGTGCAATTTCTCCTAATGCGCAGGAATTGTGAGTAGGGGAGTGAATCTCTTAAGGCACGAGGGTGGTTACTCTCATATCTTAAGTGTGTTCCGCTCAGTGGGTTTTCCGAAAATGCTAGTGATTAATTCTCCATTTTTATGTTGGATGTTAAGGTCTAGGAAGGGAATCTCAATTCTGCTATGTGCCAGAGTAAAATTCAACCCTTGACAGTTATTGTTGAGCCAATGTAGGAACTGTGTAGGGGTGTCTTCTGAATCGTGACATATTAGGAAAATATCCTCAATGGACCGTTTCCACATGGAAATCCCAGTGTGGAAAGGGTTACATGGAGTCAAGATTCTTGTCATCTCTAAATGGTCCATATACAGTATGGCCAGATTAGGTGCAAAGATAGCGCCCATTGAAGTACCTTTGACCTGTTGGTAATATTGGTCTTGAAAAAGGAAAAAGTTTAGGGTGAGGCATATTTCCAGCAGTTGTAGGATAAAAATGGTGGGAACTGCATGGGGACGTGGTCTAGTGTTGAGGACTTGTTCTGTTACACGTAGCCCCTCAATCTGGGGGATGTTCATATAAAGAGATTCGACATCCAGTGTACACAGGATGTCCGAGTCTGAATTGAAGATATGGTGTTCGACCAGATTGATCATCGACATGCTGTCTCTGAAATAGCAGTCTGTAACTGGGACAAAATCTTTAATAAAGAAATCTACGTATTGCCCTAGTTTTTCTAAAATAGATCCACAACCAGAAACTATTGGTTGACCAGGGGGATTTTCATGGTTTTTGTGTATTTTTGGTAATGTATAATTGACAGGGGTACGTGGCGACTTTGTGTTAAGGAACAGATATTCATTTTTGCTCAGGAGCCCTTGTTTTCTTGCCTCATTAGTAACTTGGAGAATAAGATGTTGGAGTTCCCTGGTGGGGTTAGTGGGCAATTTGCAGTAATGATCCATGTTGGACAGTTGTCTCAGTATTTCGTTTTTGTACAGGTCTTCTTGAATGACTATGCCACCCCCTTTATCAGCAGGTTTGATAATAAGAGTATGGCTGGCCTTGAGGTCAGTAAGGGTGGACTTCTCTTCCAGTGATATATTATAAGGGATGAAACGGCGGGTAGACTCCAGTTGTGAGACATCGTTGAGGACCATCTTCTCAAAGGTCAATACCTCGCCTGGAATCATGTTGGAGAGTGGTGATAAGGTGGATGGGGGACGTAGCGGAGTGTTGGTCGTGTTACCTGGTGTGGGGTTGAGGAGGAAATAGGTATGTAAGCGGATTTTCCGAAAGAACCTCAATAGTTCAGTCTGGAGGTCCAGAAAATTTGGATGGATGGTTGGCACAAATGAGAGGCCTTTACTGAGTAAGGATTGCTCTGATTCAGAGAGAGTATGTTTGGAGAGATTAAAAATAGGTATGACCATGCTGTTGCACTGGTCAGCTGTGGTAGCTAACTCGTCTACCATTGGTAATGCTTGTGGCGGGTCTGTCGCTCCCCGGTGGGGTTGTACCAACTTTGTTGCTGGTTGACCCTGTCTCGTTTTGGAGGGTCGTTCTGGCCTCGTCCTAAAAAAGGTTGGTTTGGGGTTCTGGTTGAGATACTGGGGCCTTCGCCCTGGTCAGAGTTGTTTGATGATTCGGCTGATATGTCTGAGAAGCCAACCAGATTAATACGCCTATTGAAGCGTCCCCAAGGGCGTGTGTTCTGAGGGTTACTGTTGGATCTGTCTAAATAGAAGTCCTTTTGTAAATGGGGGAATGTCCTTTCTAGTGTGTAGGACTTTATATGTTTTTTTTACTTTAAGGGTTTTCTTATGCTCCAGTCGGTGGAATTCATGTACTGTTTTTTGCACTTGTTCCAACAGTTTCTTGCAATCAGCAACTGGACTGTTATCTTTGATTTGTTTCTCTAAGTCATTGATTTCTTCTGTCAATTTGTGTAGTGTCTCTGTTGCCGTGTCAATCCCCAGCACCAACCAGTGCAGGGAACGTGGTACCAATGTAGCTGAAATTTGTCATGTACTTATTATTGTCCGTGAATACCCCGGGGATGTTCCTGACCTGAAGGCCTACAGGTAAATATTTGCCTTGAGGTATTCTGTCAACATGCGGATCATTAATTGCAACCTGGCGTACTTCTTTTACATTTCTCTAACTGTTCAGTCAGGGAGGCGTTTGTTTCAGACCATGCGCCATTGTATTCGGACGAATACATCAAGAAAATTCTTGAAGGACCCTCATTATTCACTGAATCCACAGAGACACCAGTAAACACAAACGCCTCCCTGACTGAACAGTTAGAGAAATATAAAAAGAAGTGCGTTCGGTTGCAATTAATGATCCGCATGTTGACAGAATACCTCAAGGCAATTATACCTGTAGGCCTTCCGGTCAGGAACATCCCCGGGGTATTCACTGACCATAAGTACGTGACAAATTTCAGCTACATTGGTACCAAATGTTCCCGGCACTGGATGGTGCTGGGGATTGACACGGCAACAGAGACACTACACAAATTGACAGAAGAAATCAATGACTTAGAGAAACAAATCAAAGATAACAGTCCAGTTGCTGATTGCAAGAAACTGTTGGAACAAGTGCAAA
This sequence comes from Calotriton arnoldi, assembly GCA_963921515.1. NCBI lineage: Eukaryota > Metazoa > Chordata > Amphibia > Caudata > Salamandridae > Calotriton > Calotriton arnoldi. The sequence goes on along the minus strand of CAWUFW010000527.1, from coordinate 3,905,026 downwards.
AAACAGTAGATGAATTCCACCAACTGGAACAAAATAAGAAAACCCTTAAAGTAAAAAAAGATATAAAGTCCTACACACTAGAAAGGACATACCCCCATTTACAAAAGGACTTCTATTTGAACAGATCCTACAATAACCCTCAAGACACATGCCCGTGGGGACGCTTCAATAGGCGTGATAATCTGGTAGGCTTCTCAGACACATCTGCCGAATCATCAGACAACTCTGACCAGGGCGAAGGCCCCAGTACCTCATCCAGAATCCCAAACCCACCATTTTTAGGACGAGGCCAGAACAACCCTCCAAAACGAGGCAGGGTCAAACAGCAACAACGTTGGTACAACCCCCCCGGGGAACGCCAGACCCGCCACAAGCATTACCAATGGTAGATGAGCTAGCTACCACAGCTGACCAGTGCAACAGTATAGCCCTACCTATTTTTAATCTCTCCAAACATACTCTCTCTGTATCAGAGCAATCCTTACTCAGCAAAGGCCTATGATTTGTGCCAACCATCCATTAGAATTTTCTGGACCTCCAGACTGAACTATTGAGGTTCTTTCGGAAAATCTGCTTACATACCTATTTCCTCCTCAACCCCACACCAGGTAACACGGCCAACACTCCGCTACGTCCCCCACCCACCTTCTCACCTTTCTCCAACATGATTCCAGGTGACAACACAGTTTCCCGAGCACCCCAAAATAAAGGTATGTCCAAGTCTTCTTATATCCAAAAAGTTTATTCCTTCAGGATTCTTCAATTTCCAAGTGTTCTCATCTTCTAATATATCCTTCAGATATAGCCAACACGTGTTTCGTCAGTCAATCTATGTTCTTACATTTCTGACTTCATCAGGGCTTCATAAATAAGTGTTAGCAATATTATTTCAAGTAGTTGTGTCCTTATCCCATCTGCTTCCTCTATAGTATCATTTATCGGACTTAAATAACTCGGACAATCGGAGAGTGCTCCATACTTAGTTTTGAATGGCGTGATGATTCCAGGTGAGGTATTGACCTTTGAGAATATGGTCCTCAACGATGTCTCACAACTGGAGACTACCCGCTGTTTCATCCCTTATAATATATCACTGGAAGAGAAGTCCGCCCTTACTGACCTCAAGGCCAGCCAGACCCTTATTATCAAACCTGCTGATAAAGGGGGTGGCATAGTCATTCAAGAGAAAGACCTGTACAAAAACGAAATACTGAGACAAATGTCCAACACGGATCATTACTGCAAATTACCCACTAGCTCCACCAGGGAACTCCAGCATCTTATTCTCCAAGTTACTAATGAGGCAAGAGAACAAGGGTTCCTGAGCAAAAAGAAATATCTGTTCCTTAACACGAAGTCGCCACGTACCCCTGTCATTTATACATTACCAAAAATACTTAAAAACCATGAAAATCCCCCTGGTCGACCAATAGTTTCTGGTTGTGGATCTATTTTAGAACCATGAGGGCAATACGTAGATTTCTTTATTAAAGATTTTGTCCCAGTTACAGACTGCTATATCAGAGACAGCATGTCGATAATTAATCTGGTCAAACACCATCCCTTCAATTCAGACTCTGACATCCTGTGTACACTGGATGTCGAATCTCTGTATACGAACATCCCCCAGATTGAGGGGCAACGTGTAATAGAACAAGTCCTCAACACTAGACCATGTCCCCATGCAGTTCCCACAATTTTTATCCTACAACTGCTAGAAATATACCTCACCCGAAACCTTTTCCTTTTTGAAGACCAATATTACCAACAGGTCAAAGGTACTGCAATGGGCGCTGTCTTTGCACCTAATCTGGCCATACTGTATATGGACCATTTAGAGATGACAAGAATCTTGTCTCCATGTAACCCTTTCCACACTGGGATTTCTGTGTGAAAACGGTACATTGACGATATTTTCCTAATATGGCACAATTCAGAAGACACCCTTACACAGTTCCTAAATTTTCTCAACAATAACTGTCAAGGGTTAAATTTTACCCTGGCACATAGCAGAAGTGAGATTCCCTTCCTAGACCTTAACATCCAAAATAAACATGGAGAATTAATCACTAGCCTTTTCAGAAAACCCACTGAGCGGAACACACTTTTAAGATATGAGAGTAACTATCCTCGTGCCTTATGAGATTAACTCCCCTACTCACAATTCCTGCGCATTAGGAGACATTGCACCCTCAAGGAAGACTGCTTCAGCGAAGCAAAAGTTTTGTCCAACAAACTCGCAGCCTAGGGCTACCCGCGCAGACTGATACGCAACTCATTGAGAAGGGCATGGTATTGTCCTAGGGATTGCCTTCGATCACCAAAGGCCAAATCCCCCCAAAACCGGCAAGTGTGTGTAACCACCTTTTCACCTGTGTCACACACTGTGGCGCAAGAGCATTCTCAAGCACTGGGAAGTCCTAAACGCAGGTAGCCTTAAACTTGAACGACCGCTCTTCGCGTTTCGTAAGATGAAAAACATAAGCACTACCCGCTCCTAAACCTGCTGGAACATTGAATGAACACTGGGGACTTGAACCACTCATGGGCCATGTAAAATGTGGTAACTGCGTTGCAAGCAAATTTACAATTGAGTGTAAAGAATTTTGTTTAGGTAAAATCAAGGCACAGCTAAAGCAATTTTCTAACTGTAACACCTGTAATGTTATCTACGCCATTCTATGTCCCTGTGACAAAATTTACATTGGGCAGACAACCCAGAAAGCACGCATCAGGATTTGCCAGCATGGCAGCCGTCTATGCTGCAAAACACCCAATGCCCCACTTGTAGAACATTTTATGGCCACTGGACATACCGAGGACGACATCAGGTGGACCATTATCAGTGTGATCAAACCACCACCAAGAGGCGCTGACATTGCGCAACTCCTAAACAAAGAAGAACTCAAGTGGATCCTACGCACTGGCAGCATACGAACAGGACTCAACAGACTTGAGGATTGGACGACTCTGCTGTAAATAATACTGTAATTGTCCTTCATATCCTCTTTGCCGTGGTTCTGTCTTCAGGTCAACTTGGCCCTCGCTAATTTCTCCAATTCTGTACATTTTACCTCCTCTGACTCTTCTTGCCCTCTCTTTTGAATATTCAGTGTTCCTGTCACAAGCTCTCTGGGCTTTGCCCCTTGTGATATTGTTCTATCACTTTTGCATAATATAAATAGAAATGGCGCTTCTGTTGTATTACTCGCTTCTGTTTACATTTAATCCAGGCAATGCATAACAAACTCCATGGGCTCTGCCCCTTGCGATAGTTTTCAAATTTTTAATCATGCAAACGGATATGTTGCTTCCAATGTATTACATGTTCTTACTTTGATGTACATTACATCTGGCATTAGAATATTTTATCCTAAATGTTCCAATTTGTTTTCTATCACGGTTTTTCCGGTCTCCCTTGACTTTATTTCACACATCATTCACCACTTTCACCGTTCCAAAGTGGCCGCCGTTTTCAGCACAGTACACCACATACCCTTCACGATGGTCATGTGACCTCACACATGACCCTTCACCTCCAGTAGTTCGTCTTTTAACATAGTGGGATCCTCCGTTTCTCGCTCATCTCCTTTGAAATGTCCGCAGTGAAGATGCCTTGATCGCAGCGCTTCGTTCGCACCAGGTAAGCCCTTCACCGTAACCACCCCTGTCATTTCCAGAGGTTATGCGGTCCCCCGCATTTACTTTCACCTACCCATTCCCCTTAGGTCCACCGAGACTGTTGCTCAAGCCTACACGGTGGTTAACCGCGGACGCGGTACACTTCTCTTCCAGTGTATTCTCTACTGGAAAACGGTATGCTCCTCATTTTCTCATATAAGCCGCCATGCATGTAACCCGGTAAGTCTTGTAGTTCACCGCACTGACCTTTTCACTCTCCCATTTAGGTCACTCAAGGGAATCCAACTACGGAACGCTCCCTTACCTCGCTCCCATCAGGTCCTCATTGACCCTCGCTCAAGCCTACACCGTGTGTAACCGCGGACGCGGTTCACATCTGTTCCATTGTATTCTCTACTGGAAAACAGTACGCTCCACAATTTCTCAATCAATCACCGTGCATCTAACCCGGGCAGTCTTGCGGCTCACCGCATTGACTCTTCACTCCTAGTTACTTCACGTGAGGTAATTTTACTTCAGAACGTTCGCTTACATAGCTTCTCAACCACCCTAGAGGACACGCTGCCGCGGTCCTCTTAGTGGCATATTTTGCACGCGGCAATCCACCAGTCAACACGGCCATCTACACCAGGACCACCGACCCGTGTTATTCACATCATGAGCCACAGGGCGCACGGTTTCCCACTCGGCCATGTCATTCTGGTCTAATGTCCCTTGTCACCCTCACACCTACACAGCCACTGGCCCCTGTGTTGTTTATATTGTGTACCACGGTCACAGAACAAAGGGTTTCTCTCTTGATACAATGGCCGATGTCACATCACGACACTGCGCCTCTGACACAGATCTAGACCTTTTACACAGCTTGAATGCCTGTTGCGCCGAAGTTTTCACCGGCTCACTTACGTCTGCATGATATCTTACGCCGTTTTTAAACTCATCCTAACTGTCTTTCCCAATTTTCTTTTCTCTTATTATCTCTTTACAGGCAACTTTACTCGGGCATGTAACACTATGTCCTGATGATGATCCCAAAAATGTTTAAAAGGGATCGAAACGTCGTCGACTATGTACACTGTAAACGCTTTTCTAATTAATATTTCTCATGTGTAACAGTGTCCCATCACATCTTCGCTTGTGCTATTTGAATGTATAACATACAAGCAAGTCGCTCTGCCTGAGCCTCTCTTTTTTGTTATTTTGCTTTATGTTTATGCTCTATATACACGCTTAGTAGGATGCAGGCTAGTGTCCCACTTTATTGTTTTCGTGTTGATTTTACAAATTAAAAGCAATTCTGTCAGGCTGGACAGCTTTAAGTATAGTACTGACTCTGAGACTATATTCATCTTTTCTTTTGTTTATTGTCCATGTTTAGGGACCACTGTGTTTAAAACTTTTAGAAAGTGGGCATGTTCTTGCTTTACCATTCTGTGCCTCTACCTGCCTGTGGAATCAATGTCTGGTTTAGCCTAACAGGGCCTGTTTGTGCATTCACTCTAGACGGTCGCACAAAATGGAGCTTAGGTGTGCCCTGCATATCCTGATGGCACATCACCAGGCTGATGGGTCTTCTTGAGCTAGAGTGGTGGGAGGAGTTGTCACTTACACCTGAATAGTGCTGTGTCTGCCTTTCACAATGCTGTCTCCACCCTCTGTAGTGTGGCTGGACCTGGGGAAGACAGAACTGGTTAGACTAAGCAAGAGAGACTTTCTTTGAAGCCTGCATACTTCAAAGGATGAAAGTAGTATAAGTAGTGGGGCTCTGACCCCAGAACTTTAGAACACTTCTGGACTGAGGGCTCTGCCAAGAAGAAGAGCTGTCAGGAGAAGTACTGCCCCTTTGCTGTGTGTTGCTTTGCTGGGTTGGCCTGCGGTTGCTGCTTCTCTCTTGGGCAGTGAAAGGACTGGATGTTGCTGTTTTGAGCCCGCTTTCCAAGGGCTTGTGTTTGCTTGCCTCCTGTTGGAAGTCTCAGGGTCATCAAAGACTTCACCTACAGTGCCTGGACTCCATTTCTGGGAGTTCTGAACCTGCCAAGTGGTGCCTTCACCAGTTCTGGGCCACTGGAGGTGTTTGCTGAGCTGTAACTACAAAAAAAGCATTCCAGATCCTGTCAACGAGGTCGCTGCCTGCACCGATGCTGTGATCACCACTCGCTGAGTAATGCAGCCCTGATCTCGACGACACCGCAGCCCTGATCTCACCGACGATGTAGCATCTTGTTGAACTTGACGCCGCTGCATGCACAGTGGCCGTGGGCACCGCCTCGTCGCACCGAATTCAATAGCAACGCAACATTCGCCTCACCAACGACACTGCCTAAGCGCTGTCACTGACACCCCTGTCTGCACTGCAGGTGTGGGCAACGCCTCGCCACACGGCCTTCGACACCGCAGCGGCGGGATGCCGACGACATCGTCATCGACTGCGACACCAGCGCTCTGCACGGACGCCACGTCGCTGCCTGCACCAAAGCCACGGACACCGCATTGTGAAGTGCATGATGGACCGCCCGCGATGACACTACAGCCCCGGCACTGCCGACGTCATTGCTCCTGTCTTTGATCTCACTGGGTTCGATCTCCAACGCGTGTGACTCTGAGGACTCACTGACTTCTGCACCGACCCACGGCACCGACGCCAGCAGTGCCGCATTTCACCGCAAGGTCTCCAAGTCCTCTTCAGTTTCCAAGGTGCCTGTTTGCGGGTCTTTCCCGATGCCGTACCTGGCCCGCTACTCCATCAAGGTCAGACTGAACTGTTGGATTTGTTTGTCACGATTCTGTGATAGCCCCGGTTGGTTCTAACGGCTTCAAGGAACTGTATTTTTAGGATATTCTTTGAAAATTCATATCTTTACTTGTGTATGTTGGATTTTTGTAATTTTGGTCTTGTTTTAATTAGATACATATTGGCAATGTTTCTAAACTGGTGTGGTGTTCATTTTGTAGTGTTTTCACTGTTACTGTGTGTGTTGTACAAATACTTTACACATTGCCTCTGAGAGAAGCCTGTCTGCTCGTGCCAAATTTCCAAGGGGGTGACCAGCGATTATCTTAGCTGTGTAATCCCCTTACTCTGACTAGAAGGAAGGGTCCCTATTTGGACAGGGTGTATACCACTGCCAACTAGAGACCACCATTTCTGACAAGTACAACCAGGCTGAATTCAGTCCTATCCAGACACCTGGCAATGTAGAGTGGTCTGTCTCATAAGAAATTCCCTACATACCAAACACATCGCCAGCAAGGGTTCATATGCATGGAGACCTCACACGCAATCCGCCGCTGATAGCAGGATAACTGTTATTGAACTCATCTGCCCTCATTATGGGGGCCTCAAGATGTCTTTTTCAATGGTCTGGGGAACCACACCTAACCTTCTATCCAACAGTCACATTCTTCCTTATGCGCAAGGCACACAGTCAAAATCAAGAGTAGGACTCTTAAGCATATGCTGGACCATCTAACGTTTTTTGGTGCCAAATTGCATTAAAGCAGACATAACTTTCAACAATTCCACATCATTGAAGCATCACGTTCAGGAGAGACAAGGGTCACCTTACTCACAAGGAACCAGGGTGTATGTTATATATCAAACAAACGATGGTACCTGTGGAGAAAATGAGACCGTAACAATAATACCTATAATATTTGTTGAGCACAATGGCAATAATTAGGGAAAAAGATGCACAAGCTCAGAAAACCACTCAAAAGCCCAACGAATAAAATTCATTCTTATTTATAAAGAAAATTCATGTAACAATAGAAAGGAGGTGTAAGATGTCCCAAGTGAAATAAGAACCTATATACAAGTGACTGGTTGTGACATACACATTTTAGCTTGTTCTTAAATGCGGTTGTCCAATGAACTAATTTTAACATTGTGTTGTAGTGTGTCATTTGTTTTTATAAAAATTGTGTGCTTTTATGATTTTTGATCCACAAATCGAATAAAGCTTGATTTGATTTGACATACACTGAGGTTCCCAAAATACAAAAAAAGACCATCTAATCAATATACAATAATCATTTACAGCCTTCTGTGACAATGATGAAGGCTGAGTACATTGGTTTATTTTACAAGCGTGTCGACGGTGTTTCGACCTCTCATAGGGTAGGAGGTCTCATCAGGACCTAACAAAGAGAGACACCTGAAATCAGACAATTTAGGAAAGGGGATCAGTGGTCTAACAAAAATATGAATTGGCAAAAATAGAGAAATGGCAAAAAAGGCATACTCCATTACCTGGATTTAGAATGATACTCTGTCCGAGCAGTGAGGTGCACACCCATAAAAAAGTGACTCAAAATGAGTTGTTGGGAGGGAAATTACTTACATGGGGCCGAGCCTGGCACTATTTGAGAGGAAACACAAAAATGACACATGGGGTAGTTAAATGGGGTGGGTAAAACCCATGTAGGAAACTGTTTTGCATTACTAAGGTAAATAAACGCACCCCTGTAAATGGGAGGTGATCTGACAGTCTTTTCAACGTGTATCCATTTACACGTCTTGGGTATAAATGAGAGATCCTAATTGGTATAGTACTTCTGGGGAATTAAAGAGGATAGAATTGAGCAAGAGGACTGGTATTTTTGTACTGGTAGTTAGAGACTAAACGCTATCTGTATCCAAACATGTAGGAGACTCTTTCCGCAGGTGAAGATTGTTGTTGCTTTTAGGTTGAGATCATCAAGGAAGTAAAGACAGTAAATGTCAACTGGGCAGTTACCAAATAAATGTGCCGCTGCGAGGAGGACTGCTTCCGTCTACCTCCGTCAGGATACTGACCTGCTTGCAGTTTGCGGCATGGATTAGGCAGCCGGTCGCGTCGGATAGCCAGACCGTGCGTGCAATCAGGAGTGCCGTTTCTCTAGACCATGCTACGATCGGGATTGCCGATCTAGCTTTCCCTTTGTGCTCGGTGAGTCAGGTTTTTTGCAATAAAGTTGCCTTCTTTGAAAGTTATCGGGCAACAGTGTAAACAATATCACTTAGCGATTTTTGGGGGTAAAGAAGCATAGTGGGTAGTTCCTGTGCTTCTGTTATCATGATAATTGTTAAAAGGAAGGAGTCCGTTTATTTGTTCATAAAATTTATATCCAAGTATGCGCACGGCAGACTTAGAGCTAGGTAATTCAAGTATGATTGGCAATAAAATATCCTATGATTGTTATCGGGCGAAAGATAAACAATCTCAACTAGCAATTTATGGGATAAAGAACGAAGGTGGTTCCCTGGCTACTGTTGGCTTGGTAGTAAGAAAAAAGTAAAAATCAGTTTGGTTATTCTATATCCGCTAATAAAGTTACATGGCCAGTTGTGCACTTAACAGACCAAGGTATTTTACAGAGTAAGGGTTATCATTATGTTCAACATATATGGACGAATGTTATTCTTTTTTCTAGATAGGAAAGGGATTTATAGTGAGAGATTATTTGGAGATAACACTATGTATGGGCAGCTAAGTTGATACAGAATCAGCGCACACACATATATCGCTTTTTCATTTTTTCATATTTTCATTTCCTTTAGGACCAAGAGTCCAAGCCATAAATCATCATTGTCGAGAATATTCATTGTTTGCAGAGTTAGTTCATTAGTTTAGAGACAAAACCACGCCATTTTTCTGAGGTGTTGAGACCATAATTTATTGAGTTAACCCATTCTATCCATTTGCATTCCATCCTTTGTAAAAATCTGTCCCATGTCACCTCCTCTTTCTGGGATGGTGGTCATTTCAATGACCTGCCGTTTTAGGTCTTCTGCTGTATTTTTGTTCTTTGTAGTGAGTAACCAAAGGGGCATTCGGGACCGTGCATCTTATCCTGCTTCTGTATTGGCAGATGCGTTTCTTGATGGGTTGTGATGTTTGTCCAATATATGGTAGTTTACAAGGACACCCGATACAATATATAACATTCCGTGAGTTACAATTTGAAAAGAAATTCAGTTCTTGTTTAATATTGTTATGCTCAAACACCTTTGTATCATAAGAGAAATCACAAGCAACACAATTATTACAGCGATAATGGCCTTTAACAGGTGGAAGACCTCCAAATAAAATGATCTTTAATATTTTTACCACGTTTGTATGCAAACATGGGAGCTTCAATGGTCCGGTCAGTACTCTAGATCAGAAGCCAATTCTTATGAATCAACCTACGGATCTGATTAGTGTGGGTGCCAAACGTGGTTACACCAATCAATTTCTCAAGTGGTGTCTTATTTTTGGCAACAAGCAATTCTTCCCTTGGACAATGCCAGGCTCGCTTTAGAGAGTTCCTTACTAATCTTCTGGGGTAACCTTTGCTGATCAATTTATTTTTTATGATTTCAGTTTCATTCATATAATCTTCCTTCTGGGAACAATTCCTACAGAGGCGTAAGAATTGGCCGAAGGGCAAATCATCTCTCAGTGCTCAAGGGTGATTTCTGCTATAGGCTAAGAAGGTATTTCTCTCTGTGGGCTTTCTATGAAGCCCGGTGTATAGTAGGCCAGCATCATGTTTTATAGTAAGATCTAGAAAGGCTATTTCTGTTTTGTGTATGGTAGAAGTGAAAGGTAGATGTTTTTGGATTTCATTTAGGTAACTTACGAAGTCATGGAAATCAATGTCTGAGCCCGACCAGATCAGAAAGATATTGTCAATGTAGCTTTTCCAGCATGTAATACTGGAGAGATATCTATTTTGCTGTGAGAGAGCGTACATTTGTTCTACATGGTCCATGTAAAACTTAGCAAGACTGGCAGAAAAAACTGCTCCCATTGAAGTTCCAGAACATTGCTGGAAATATTCTCCATTTGACATAAAGTAGTTATGTTGTAGTGCGATCCTTAGTAAGGAGATGATAAAGTTGGTAGGCACTTGAGTTGGACGTGTGCGTGTCTAATAGATATTGTGTTAATAAGATTCTTTCCTCCTGAGGGATGTTGGTGTATAATGATGCTATGTCCAGGGTAGCTAGCCAGTTAGTGGCAGTGTCAAAGGGCCTGTTTTCAATAATGTTAATCATGAACATGCTGTCCCTAGCATAGGTTTCTTGGATATGTACAAAATGCTTGAATAAAAAAATCAATATACCGTCCAATAGGTTCCAAGACTGAGCCACAGCCCGATAGAATGGGGCGCCCGGGCGGCGTTGTGGCATTTTTATGAATTTTGGGCAAAGTATACATGACTGGGGTGCGGGGTGCTTCTGTATTCAGATATTCAGATTTTTTTTGGGTTATTTAACCTTGTTCTTTTCCCTCAGTAGTGATCTTCAAAATTTCATTTTTTATTATGTTGAGGGGATTGGAAGATAGTTTCTTGTAATGTTTAATATCAGTGATTTGATTTTTGAGTTCTGAGTCATAATCAGTCCTGTTCTGAATGGCAATACCGACCCCTTTGTCCACTGGTTTCAAATTTATGGTTTTGTCATTCTTCAAGCCTAGAAGCGCTTGCCTTTCCTCCAGAGAAAAGTTATAGGGGATAAAGCATCTAGCTGATTTCAAATTGTCAACACCTCTGAGAATAACCTTTTCAAAAGTTTATAGTTCAGGTGGCATCATAGAGTTGGTGGGATAGATGGTAGATGGTGGTGTAAAACCTGTCACAGAGTCTGGTATGGGGGACAGACTCGGTGACAGGTCTTAGACCACCGTCTACCTTCTATCCCACTAGTTCATGATGAAATCAGCGAGATGCTTTATCCCCTATAACATTTCTCTGGAATGACAAAACCATAATTTTGAAACCAGCATACAAAGGGGGAGGGATTGTCATTCAAAACAGGACTGATTATGACTCAGAACTCAAAAATTAAATCACTGATATTAAACATTACAAGAAACTGTCTTCCAATCCCCTCAACATAATAAAAAAAATGAAATTTTGAAGATCACTACTGAGGGCAAAGAGCAAGGTTATATAACCAAAAAGGAATTTGAATATCTAAATACAGAAGCAACCTGCATCCCAGTCATGTATACTTTGCCCAAAATTCATAAAGATGCCACGACCCCACCCGGGCTCCCCATTCTATCGAGCTGTGGCTCAGTCTTGGAACCGATTGGACGGTATATTGATTTTTTTTTTTTATCTAGGATTTTGTACCTATCCAAGAAACCTATGTTAGGGACAGCATCTTCATGATCGGCATTTTTGAAAACATGCCCTTTGGCACTTTCACTGACTGGCTAGCTACTCTGGACATAGCATCATTATACACTAACATCCCTCAGGAGGAAAGAATCTTATTAACACAATATCTATTAGACATGCACACGTCCAACTCAAGTGCCTACCAACTTTATCATCTCCTTACTAAGGATTGCACTACAACATAACTACTTTATGTCAAATGGAGAATATTTCCAGCTATGTTCTGGAACTTCAATGGGAGCAGTCTTTGCTGCCAGTCTGGCTAACATTTACAAGGACCATTTAGAACAAATTTACGCGCTCTCACAGCAAAATAGATATTGCTCCAATATAACATGCTGGAAACGCTACATTGACGATATCTTTCTGATCTGGTTGGGCTCAGAAATTGATTTCCATGACTTTGTAAGGTACCTAAACGAAATCCAAAAACATCTATCTTTCACTTCTACCATACACAAAACAGAAATAGCATTTCTTGATCTTACTATAAAACATGATGGTGGCCTACTATACACCAGGCTTCATAGAAAGCCCACACAAAGAAATACCCTCTTAGCCTATAGCAGCAATCACACTCGAGCCCTGAGAGATGGTTTGCCCTTCGGCCAATTCTTACGCCTCCGTAGGAATTGTTCCCGGAAGGGAGATTATATGAAAGAAGCTGAAATCCGAAAAAATAAATTGATCACGTTACCCCAGAAAATTAGTAAGGAACTCTCTAAAGCGGGCCTGGTATTGTCCAAGGGAAGAACTACTTGTTGCCAAAAATAAGACACCACTTGAGAAATTGATTTCTGTAACCACGTTTGGCACCCACACTAATCAGATCCGTACATGGATTCAAAAGAATTGGCATCAAATCGAGAGTATTGACCCGACCATTGAAGCTCCCATACCAACGTGGTAAAAATATTAAAGATAATTTGGTGCACTCCTCTACACCTGTACACCTGTTCCTGTAGTCTGGAAGCAGGCAGTGGTGACTCCGCTTCTTAAGAAACCGTCTCTGGATCCTAAAAGCCCAATGAGTTTCAGACCGATATCTCTCCTACCATATCCGGTAAAAATCCTAGAGAGGGCAGTTAGTAAATCCCTGTCCTCATACCTAGAAGAAAACCATCTGCTAGATAAGGACCAGTTTGGGTTTCGACCAGGGCATGGAACTGAAACAGCTCTGGTGACTGTATTAGACAACCTGAGAATGCGTGCCGACAATGGTAACTCCTCTGTACTAGTGTTACTCGATATGTCGGCCGCATTCGATACTGATGAACCATAAGATACTAATTGAAAGATTAGAGAATATAGGAGTGAGAGGACGGGCACTGAAGTGGCTGCAGTCATACTTGACGGGCAGACAACAGGTAGTGACCATCTCTCCGTTTACATCTTCGAAAACACCTGTGCGTCACGGGGTGCCACAGGGCTCGGCAATAAGCCCCATTCTTTTCAACATCTATCTTCGCCCCTTGATCCCCATTATTAAATCCTTTGGAATAGAACTAGTTAATTATGCGGACGACACACAATTGGTGTTTTCTATGGAAGGAAATCAAGCGATATCCATAGAAACATTTCAGGAGTGCATGTGTCAAACTTCCAATTGGCTTAGGACAAACTCCCTACAATTTAATGAAGGAAAGACGGAGGTTGTATACTGTTCCTCTGCTAAAATGATGCGGCCTCTGCCATCTGAATTCAGACTTACCCCCTCGGACAAACCACTGGTCCAAATAAGAACAGTACGCAATCTGGGGGTTCTCATGGATGACAACCTCCAGATGGACTCGCAAGCTAATAAAACAGTCAGTACTTGTCTCTCATTGTTAAGAGGATTACGCCAGATTCTCCCACTACTGCCTAGTGCTACAAGACCCTTAGTAGTGAGGAGTATAATTTTAAGTAGACTGGACTACTGCAACTCTCTGTATTTGGGAGCACCGCACTCAGTGCTATTGAAGTTGCAGAGGATTCAGTCCATAGCAGCCAAACTGGCATTAAATAGGCAGCGTAGGTCTTCGACGACGGCAGCACTAAAGGACCTCCATTGGCTACCCATCAGGGAGAGAATTCAATTTAAATCTCTCTGTATCGTGTTCAGGGCAGTGCATGGTCTGGGTCCAATTTCTATGCAGGAGAAACTCACCTGGTACAATCCTGGGAGAGAACTTCGTTCTTCCAGTGCAAGTCTGGTAACCACCACTAGATTTAAGAAGACCAGGATGGGTGGTAGAGCATTTGGCATAGCTGCCTCGCGACTCTGGAATGAACTCCCCTGCATATTAGACAAATTGACTCGCTGCTCTTATTTAGAAAGAGCTTAAAGACTTGGCTTTTCCCTAGGGATGAGTAATATGAATTTGAATTAGCGTACAGGCTATCTATTCTGCCCAGTGTCAACTTGGTAAGTCGCAGCGCCAGGATACCCGTAGGGTGACAGTTTTTGCGCTATATAAATCTACGATACAATACAATACAATACACAACTAAGCATTGGTCAAAAATCCAGAACTTTAAATACCGTCTGGGGTCTTCCACCTGTTAAAGGCTATTATCGCTGTAATAGTTGTGTTGCTTGTGATTTCTCTTATGATACAAAGGTGTTTGAGCATAACAATATTAAACAAGAACTGAATTTCTTTTCAAATTGTAACTCACGGAATGTGGTATATTGTATCTGGTGTCCTTGTAAACTACCATATATTGGACAAACATCACAACCCATCAAGAAACGCATCTGCCAATACAGAAACAGGATAAAATGCACGGTCCCGAATGCCCCTTTGGTTACTCACTACAAAGACTACAAAGAAAAAAACACACAGTAGAAGACCTAAAATGTCAGGTCATGGAAATGGCAAACATCCCAGCAAGAGGAGGTGACATGGGACAGATTTTACAAAGGATGGAAAGCAAATGGATAGAAGGGGTTAACCCAATCACCCATGGTTTCAACACCTCAGAAGAATGGCATGGTTTTATCTCTACACTAATGAACTAACTCTGCAAACGATGAACATTCTCGAACAGTGATGATTTATGGCTTTGACTCTTGGTCCTAAAGGAAATGAAAATATGAAAAAATGAAAATGAGCTACATGTATGTGCGCTGGTTCTGTATCAACCTCGTTACACATACAAGGTGTTATTTCCAAATAATCTCTCACTATAAATCCCTTTCCTATCTAGAAAAAAGAATAACATCCGTCCATATATGTTGAACATAATGATAACCCTTTCTCTGTAAAATACCTTGGTATGTTAAGTGCACACCTGGCCATGTATCTTTATTAACTAATATTGAATATCCAAACTGATTTTTTCTTTTTTTCCTTACTACCAAGCCAACAGTAGCACAGGAACCACCTCCGTTCTTTACCCCATAAATTGCTAGTTGAGATGGTTTATCTTTTGCCCGATAACAATCATAGAAGGATATTTTATTGCCAATCATACTTGAATTACCTAGCTCTAAGTCTGCCGTGCGCATACTTGGATATAAATTTTATGAACAAATAAACGGACTCCTTCCTTTTAACAATTATCATGATAACAGAAGGACAGGAACTACCCACTATGCTTCTTTACCCCCAAAAATCGCTAAGTGATATTGTTTACACTGTTGCCCGATAACTTTCAAAGAAGGCAACTTTATTGCAAAAAAACCTGACTCACCGAGCACAAAGGGAAAGCTAGATCGGCAATCCCGATCGTAGCATGGTCTAGAGAAACGGCACTCCTGATTGCACGCACGGTCTGGCTATCCGACGCGACCGGCTGCCTAATCCATGCCGCAAACTGCAAGCAGGTCAGTATCCTGACGGAGGCAGACGGAAGCGGTCCTCCTCGCAGCAGCACATTTATTTGGTAACTGCCTAGTTGACATTTACTGCCCTTACTTCCTTGATGATCCCAACCTAAAAGCAACAACAATCTTCTCCTACATGTTTGGATACCGATAGCGTTTAGTCTCTAACTACTAGTACAAACATACCGGGCCTCTTGCTTAATCCTATCCTCTTTAATTCCCCAGAAGTATAATACCAATTAGGATCCCTCATTTACACCTAAGACGTGAATATGGATACACGCTGAAAAGACTGTCGGATCACATCCCACTAGTAGGGGTGAGTTTATTTACCTTAGTAATACAAGACGGTTTTTACCCACCCCAGTTCACCACTTCATGTGCCATTTTTGTGTCTCCTCTCAAATAGTGCCCGGTTGGGCTCCATGTAAGTAATTTCCCTCCCTACAACTCATTTTGAGTCACTTTTTTATGGGTGTGCACCTCATTGCTCTGACAGAGTACCATTCTAAATCCAGGTAATGGAGTATGCCTTTTTTGCCATTTCTCAATTTTTGCCAATTCTTATTTTATCTAGACCACTGATCCCCTTTCCTAAATTGTCTGATTTCAGGTGTCTCTCATTGTTAGGTCCTGATGAGACCTCCTACCCTATGAGAGGTTGATACACCGTCGACACGCTTGTAAAATGAACCAATGTACTCAGCCTTCATCATTGTCATGGAAGGCTGTAAATGATTATTGTATATTGATTAGATGGTCGTTTTTTGTATTTTGGAAACCTCAGCGTATGTCACAACCTGTCACTTGTGTATATATAGGCTCTAATTTCACTTGGGACACCTTGCACCTCCTTTCTATTTTTATATGAATTTTCTTTTAAAATAAGAAAGCATTTTATTCGTTGGGCTTTTTGAGTGTTTTTCTGAGCTTGTGCATCTTTTTCCCTATTTATTGCCATTGTGCTCAACAAATAAATATCATTATTATAAGTATTATTGTTACTGTCTCATTTTCTCCACAGGTACCATTGTTTTTTTTATATATAACATCATTGAAACAAGTCATGACATCACTAATCTAACTTATGTTAGACCTTGTCTGTCACATCAATTTGTCTGGCACAATGAATAAGGATTGTTTTGGAAATCTTGGTCTATTGTTTTTAACCGCCAGCACTATTTGTCACTTGATTCTGTGAATATAGTTGCTACCATCCACAGACAAACTTGACTGTCCAGCAGAAAGATATGCTGTTAGGTAGTAGCGGTTCAGGCTATTGGCTTGGATACTTTGGAATGTATTGCTCATGGTAAAGGCTTTCTGTAACTCAACTGAGAACCAAGCAAGCCTGGCTTGTGAACACAGTTTGTGTGGAAGCAGTCTGAAGCATCAGTTTAATGTTTGAGTTGTAACTACCAGATGTTGCTCTCCAAAGATGTAAGAAGTGTAGCTTTTGTTTACAACATCCTCCTGCAACTGAGAGACATGCGATTTATTGTGCTGTCGGGTAGGAAAGATAGTTTGTCCAATCTGATGAGCAAGAATATTCTACATTGTGTTTCAAGGATTGCTAAGCATTGTAAGAGACTCAATCTGTTTTAAAGTCTGGCTTTTGACTGTATACCTGTGAAACAGATTTATTATCTTTGCCTTGGGTCCACCCATTTCATCTATTTCCCTTTTTATAACCACCTCTTTTAACCATTGGCTTGAGTCTTTGTCAATCACATCTTGCCTCAGCGCCTAAAAGTATTTAATTCTCACCTGATGCTATTAGCTGTTAGGGGGTATGTTTCTACATTCAACGGAGTGCTGGCATTGAATTGTATGAGAGACTGTTTTGCAACAACAGTATGGTTTGTCAGCTTCTCAATGCTTGTTCGTCATATTGCACATTTCCTGCTTGTGTCCTCTCCTGCAGGCTTCCTCCCGCCCCCTTCCTCTTTTCAATGCATCTCCTTTCTCGCTTTCTCCAGCCTGCCAGCTCCTCTCATTCCTCTTTCCTGCCCAACCCTCTTCCCCTTTTTACCCTTGCCTACTGATCTGTCACCTGGCCTTCTCGCTTGTGCTGCCAGGGATGGATATTTTTCTTTCTTTTACTTGTTTAGAAATGAAAGGCCCCCACAGTTTGGGGAATCTCATCCAGACTGTGCTAGATCATGACGGTTCCCCTATAACAAGTGCCAAGGGATCCTGGACACATTCACATATTATTATGCTGAATTATACAGTTGTGAGTTTCATTCCCTGGTGGCCCAGGCCAAATACCTGGCAGCGATTACACTGGCTGACTTGAATGGGGAGGCCAGGGAAGTACTGGAGAGGGAGATATCGGAGGAGGAAATACTGCTAGCTATAAAATCCCTTCCGTATAACAAGGCCCCCTGGCCCAGACGGGTTTCTAAACTCTTTTTATAAGGCCTTTGCTGGTCTATTGGCCCACACCTCACAAACGTTTTTAACTAATTTTGGATACCCTAGAGGCGTCAACCTCGATGATGGAATCCCTTCTGACGCTTATTACTAAGCCAGATAAAGATCCCCGGTTGTGTGGGTCCTACCACCCTATTGCATTGTTGAATAATGATGTAAAGACAAAAATCCTGGCCCATCGACTGGGTGAGGTATGGCCGCTGCTGGTATCTCCGTGCCAGGCGTACTTTGTTAGGAACAGACAAACAGGTGATAACATCAGATTGGCCCTCAACATGGTAGATGAAGTACAGGCTACTGGAATGGAGGAACTCCTGTTCTCCCTTGATGTCGAGAAGGCCTTCAACTGTTTGACTGGTCATTCCTGGCGAAAACTCTTGACAAGACAACTATGGGAGCTCGAATGAAAACGTTTATACTGGCTAATTATGCCCGCCCCTTGATAAGGATTCAAATACATTCTCACCTCTCCGACTCAATCCCTCTGACAAGGGGCACCCGACAGGACTTCTCCCTTTCGCCGCTGATCTTTTCCCTCTCGATGGAATCTCTGTACCACAGGGCCATAGCCAACCCGCTGATTACAGGCTCTAAACTCACCAGGGAGCACAGAAGGTGGCGCTTTTTGTAGATGACGTATTATGTTTTTTGACAAACCCGCAAGTTCACTACCAGCACTCTAGGAAGAGCTGGACCGTTTCCACCTCGGGGCTGGATTCCAGGTGAATTGTCAGAAGTCCAAGCCAATTGGAGGGGGCGGGGGTGGTGGGATGCCATATCCTCACAGAAATAGTGCTGAAATAGGGACTGAAGTAGTCTCCAAGAGGGATCAGTCCTTGGTTGTTGTGATTCCGCCCACCATACATGAGGTATTCTTTAGCAATGTCCCGTCACTCTCGGAAACACTGTTTATGGACTTATATTGATTGGGCAGACTTGAGATTTCTTACGCGGGTAGTATTTACTGTTTGAAGATGAACCTGCTCCCCAGGTAGCTGTATCTCTTCTGTTCTCTTCCGCTGCGGGTTCGCCCGGAAACCCTAAAATAGGTAACCCAAAAGATGTGGGCCTTCATATGAGGAGTGAAGCCGCCCCAGGTGGCAAGGTCCTTTTTGAGGGGTCCAAAGGAGGAGGGATTGGGAGTACCTGCTATTGAACGTTACTTCTTTGCAGCCCAGGTTAGCCCAGCAATCAGACATGTGGAAGAGGGTAACCATTGTGCCTAGGACAGTTATACACAGAAGGGACCCTTAAGACCCGTGGCCAGTGCGTAAGTGACTTTTTGTTAAGTCGTAAGGACTAGTATCAGATTACTCGGCTACTACACTGGGCGCGACAGCCACACAGGGAGATTGGATTCTCACATGGAGACAGACATCACACTCCTCTCTCTTCCTGCAATATAGGATACATGCCTGTAAAATAATGCTCTGTTGGAATTTGACCCCAGTTCAGTTAAAAGCCATGGTGAATGCCCCTGATACATGTTGGAGGGGATGTAGTGCGAAGGGTACGTATGCACAGCAGTTTTGGAGTTGGGTGATGGAGGTTGTATGAGATATTACTAATGTATTCCTCCCCATGCGAGAAGGGCTGCCTGTGTTGGGCATGAAGGATGATGAGGGACTGTCACCACTCTCCCCCCTCTTGGCCAAACTCCTCACACTGCTAGTGTTGGCGGCACATTTGGTAATAGCACAGGATTGGCTAGCGTCGACTCCACTCATCGTGGGCATGTGGTGGACTAAAGTCTGGAACATCCATGCAATGGAAAGACTAACTGCATTAGTACGAGACACCATGCTGAAATACAAAAAGGTTTGAACTCCCTTCTATACGTATATCAAACACAGCTGAGAAATTCCTTGCCCACCAGATCTGATACGTTTGGGGGGAGCGTTGGTGACATGGGGCGATTACTTCAGTGGCAATTGAAGGGGAGCTTTGTGTGGGAAGGAGACTGAGATTGATTCTTTGATTCTTCGTTGCTACTGGAATGTCTAGCTTTGCGATTGATGGTTGGAGGAGATCTCTTCAGATTTGTTTTTTTAAGTGCTGTTTGCATAATACTATCTGTGTTTTACAGTTATCTCAAATGAAATTAAATGAGACTGTCTATAATGAAGGCTGCCTTGCCTTCAATAGTCCTTTTGTTTCTGTTACATGAAGGTCAAGGGCAAGGAAGCCTTCATAGTAGTCCTTTCTTGTGCTGTAAAAATTAAAGAAGGAAAATAATGTAGGCTCTTTTGCCATCCTACCTTTAATTGGCAATGTAACAAAAACTGGAACTGTATTGAAGGCAAAGGTTATTTTTTAAAGCAAAACACAGAATTTCTGAAGTTCATCTGGAGCTAATTGTGGTTACTCTCTGAGTCATAGGTACTAATGATGCAGCAGGAGCACCATGGCCCAGGCTCTGAGGGTCCTTCTGCACCCTATTTATCAATTTTTTTATTATTTATTCATTTTTTCCCCACCCCACCCCCTTTTTTTCATTACTCATCATTGGGTTAAGGGGCCATTTTTTCATGATTGCATGAAAGCTACTGGTACCCTGGCTATGACCCTGGTTACAATGCATGCATTTAGCACACTAAACTCATATTTCCTGGTTTTGTCGGTATTGTTTTAAAACGTTTATCAGATGGTTCTGGATGCTTGTTGTGCGTGGATCTCTGGCGTCACGGAATATTATTCACTTCAGAGCTGCCAATGGAGTTGGCATACACCTGGTTGGAAATATCTGTACCAGCGGAAAACCCAGGAAAGAGGAAAGATACATCATGCAGCCATTCATTCATTACAATTTGAACTTGGTTATGGTTGCAAGCAAAGATGTAATACATTATATGCCTGGTATGCATAAGCTGCTTCCAAACATAGCTTGGGATCTGTTGTTTAGCACGTTTTGCAGTTTAGTGCAGGAGCTGATGCCAAAACGTCCACCTCAGAACTGGGGTATATAGAGAAAATACTGATTCTACTAATAAGTGACCACTGAAGCAACTAAGTTTTCAATTCTGCTGCCAAAGTGTACAACTGAAGACTCACAGACTAGGCAAAGTTATCTGTATTTGTTTTAGTTTTCCAGTTTGCTATGATTTTGGTTTTTCCGTACCTGGTGGTTTTCATTTTGTTTTCTTTACCTGTTGCTTTTAGAACTTGCCATTTATTTTCCCTGCACTTTGAAGATCCCCTCAACCCAGCCTCTGGCTTTCTGGCCTGGCTATGGTCCACAGCGTTCCAAAACAAATGCCTATGGCTCTTTTTAGTCACAAGCAGTCTTCGTGAACATACTGTTTTTTGATGATGTTCCTTCAGAGTTCATCTCCTGATGCAAAGAACGTGTTTGCATGAAATGTTCTAGCAGTCAGTCAGCTCTTCAACACCAGCTCATCTGATAAGATGTGAGCTTGGATTACAAGTCCTAGATACTGATAAACTTCTCACCAGTGTCCTATTGCCGTATGTTCCGAATTGAAATAAATCTTGCCTGCTTTGGAGATGGTCAGTCGATATACCTCTTCTTTCAAGGAGCAACGGTAAACAGCTTCTGCTCCTTGCAGTTGTTCTAATTAAAGGAGAGCTTGTGGCTTTAACTAATTGACTTTTTGTGCATATGATGCACTTAGAACATATCTAAAGGAAGAAGATTTATATAATATCCTGATGAGGTAAAGTAACCCTTGCGTCAGCCCTGTAGCAAGACTTTTCTCGACTGCTCATAGGGTGCCACTGGATGACAGGGACATATTTTCAGTAGATGCATGAACAGAGAAGGTTCGAGATGAATGAGGCTCGGGCATGATACCACTGCTGCTGTGGAGGACACAATGCCTAACACCAGTTCTGGTCACACCTACGTAAAGGAACCATAAAAAGCTTCTCAGTAGAAGAATTGGTCTTACAAAATTAGTTCACCCTACATTTTGTGCAATCTTTGCAAAGTATAAGGTGCACCAAACATCATTTGCCATGTATGGTATCCAAGGTGTCGTATCCCTGTTTGGAAATGACTGATATGTGTAATTCTTTCGATGAAGAAAACATACCAGTTATTACATATGCAGCATTTTCTCTCCTTCTGTATGGGGAAGTGGCAATCAGATATACTTCGCCAGTAAAAGAACAAGACCGTTATCTACATTTTACTTGAAGAAAGGGTGATTGAAGCTGATTTGATAATTAAAGCGACATGGTACATCAGCATGACACAGTGCAACTCCAAAGTCTAGAAAAACGTTAAATCTATAGTGTTTTAACAAAACTTAGACCAGCGGTTCTTAATCTTTCGACTGTAGGCCCCCCTGAATCATTACTGAAATCCAGGGACCCCCCCCTTGAGTCTTCATTTGAAGCCAGGGCCACCCTGCCTCAACAACTTCTATGATTTGAACCTCAAAACGATACACAAAACTACAAAAAATATGCACCAAACAAATTCTCAAATATTAAAACGTTTTGTTTAATTCACAATCAAATATAGAAAAAAACAATGTTGTCTCTCTATTTGTATATACGTTATTAATTTTAATGTAAAGTAATAATATTACATTTGTAAAACAGTTGCGGACACCGTGATCTGGCGTCGCAGACTGGCAAGAGTCCCCACACCACAAGTTAGGAACCACTGACCTAGACCACAGCGGCAGTAGCAAACCCAGTAGCGACAACAGCGGTGACCACAGCTGCCTTCATTGCTGGGATCACAACAGTGACAACAGCTAGGACCACATCACAAACCAGAGTTGCCACTGCAGCAGCAACAATAGCAGCCACCACTGTAAGGCCCCCCACCATATTTTCCACAACTGCTGCAACAACAGTTGCAAACACAGCAGGATCCCCAACAGTGAAAACTGTCTACTCCACAGCTGCTACCACAGCTTGAGACCAAAGTAGAAACTAAAGCTGCTGCCACGTGAGGGATAACCGCAGCAATGATGACTGCAACCACAACAGTGGCCAATGATGCCGCCAAAGCAGGGACAACAGCTGCCACAATACTGGATCACAGCAGCAACCACCGCTATAACCTCAGCAGGAACAACAGAAGCAATCTCATCTGTTGCAAAAACAGGAACCGCAGCAGCAGCAGCAGCTTTCACCGCAACAGTGATTGCTGCTCCAACAGCAGGGACCACTCAGTGACAATAGTTACTATCATGGCAGGGTCAAAAACAGCAATACCAGCTGCTAGCAATCCAGGCACAACCACATTGACCACAATTGTAGCCACAGCACAGCCCGTATCTGCTGCTACAACATTAATGCCAACAATAGCGACAATTGCCACCACAACAAGCTCAACAACTGCTGCCGGCAAGACAGGACAACAGCAGTGACCACAGCTGTAACCAATGAAAAAACAAAATAAATGATGAGAGGAATGCTTGCATTTATCCCAGCCCCTGTTGATTACTCTGGGCCGCATTCTAGTCCATTTTTTGCTCAATGTGCCATTATAAAAGTGACAATGCATGTGCAAATCATTAATCATCCTTGGTCAATTAGGAACAGTGTAACCCAAACTGCTAAGTTGGTTACCTTATGAAAGGACCACACGCAACCCCAGGTTTACAGTCTAGTTGAGCATCATAATTTAGGTTCAGCTTGAGCCTGTGCAACGCACTCTTTGCACTTTAGGTGTTGCCCTGAGAAAAATAGACCAACATTGTTTAAGCCAGTAGGCCTTACTTTGATTTGCGAACACGCTTGCGGTGTCACTCAGCAGATAACAGTGCTAATGCATAAGTAGACTGTGCTGATTTGCTCACACCCTTGTGTTAGCACTTTAAAGGTAGAACTCATGGTGCTTGTTTGTATAGTGTTATATTCTAAGATCGTCCAGTGTTGTTTTATTTTTAGTCAAGCTCAATGTACAGGCTTGTGCGCTCTAAGAAGCATTGATTAGCCCTGAAAACCTTTATAGGACTCTAAAAGCATAAACACTTTGTATGACTATATTCTGGTTCGATCTGTAACTCAGCAAAGAAATCAAGAATTCAAAGAATTACCAATAGTGGTGTTTGGAAAGATGAGATCTATGTTCTCACACAAGTGGAAGCAGGAAGAATCTACATGAAACATGATCTTTTATTTTTATTTTTTTATATTCACTTAAGTGTCCTATTAATAACGTGCATAGATAATTTATTGTTATGTTATCTCAGTAAGTCCTATGGTCATTTACTCTTTTACACATCCAGGTTGTACGGAATCCTATTGTAGAAAAAAACAAGGATGGAAAACCTGCAGCGGAATATCAGGAGGACGAGTTACTGGTAAGTCCCAATTACATTTGAAGGGATCATATTTATTTATTACACTAAAATACCTTTTGCTCAAGATAGCGATATAAATTAAGAAGACAACAATATTAAATAGGAACCAATTAGAAAATATTAGCTGTGGTAATTGTATTGTATATTGAGATGGTAGAGTGGTTAAACCTTGAGGCTTACCACTGTGAACTTTCAGTGAAAAATGACCTTTTGTAGGTAGTAGGGACTTTTGTGGAGCATTGCAGTTGCCCTTTCTTGTTTAGGTTCAGCCAAACAGAGTAGCTAGAATTAGTAATGAAGTAGAGGAATGAGTACTTTGCTTATCTGGTGGTGCTTCTTTCCCAAATAGTTGAAAATTGCCTCTAATGCAGGCAGGACAAGAAAAGTCCTCTAAGAAAGAAAACTATATATATGGAGCCCTTTCCCCCCCTCACACACATGCACACCCACTAGTTACCTGCTCCTAGCCAATAATCCCAGCCCTGTTCCTGCTGTTAGCAAATGTTGACAGGATGCAGTTAATGGCTTCTTAAGCACCATTTGTGTTTGGATTCTAGCTCCTGTTTCAACTTCTAGAAGGGGCAAATATTCCTTCAGTTTTCTATAAGTCTGTGCGGAGTCACTTTTTTTCGACTTCAAGGAAATGTGTTCAGAGTTTTATTTATTCGCAGTGGTTGATCTGCAAAAGGCCTCTTGTTGGGAATTCCCATCTGGTAAGTTCCTCTAATTTCTGTGCAAAAATCCTGCCAAGGTTGCTGGGGACACTAATTCTGTCCATGTCAAGGGCATAGCTTGGCTGGCAAGAAATCATTGACTTTTGTTTCAGAAAGGTGCCCTTCTCGTTTAGGTTATAGGGATTCGAAACAAGCCCAGCGTTTGTTTCGGCTTCCCCTATTGATACCACGGTGAGAGTTGCTTGCGCCCATTTGCAGAATTAGCCAAATCCTGCTAAACAACTTTGTCACAGAATCTTCACATCGATATCTGCCTATGTAACAATGTGTTCGAGGCATGTGAGCTGCAGAGCTCACACTTTGCATTAGATCGCCATCTGGTGTTGGGCTCGGATGCTTGCACTTTGTTGTTGTCTTCAAAGAAGTCTTTTGTAGTCATGTGATAGGTGACTCCTCCTTTGGACAATAGTGCGCATGGGCATCGACTCCATCCTCAGATTGTTTTTTTCCGCCATTGGGTTCGGATGCAACTTTCGACGCTCCGGTTCGAAACTTTACTTTCAACCGTTTTTTCATCATCAAAACTTCTATCGACATCGAAATCTCGAAGCGCCTCTTCTTCGATTCCCTTTCCAGCCGTCGACGCGGGCCGTTGGGCCCATCGATGCCATGAGGCCTACAGCTAATGGAAAGGACGCCCTTCCGGAAATGCCCCCAGTGTGCAGCAAAGTTCCCCCACAGTGACCATCACAAGGTCTGTAACCTGTGCCTCTCGCCCGACCACAACGAGGCTACCTGCCCAGCTTGCGCCTCCTTCCGCTCGAAGAAAACCATTCGGGATCGTCGAGCTCGAAGACACGTCATGGCGCAGAGGTCCGCTCCAGAACCTGTCGACATCTCCAACGAGGGCCCCGATGTCCCGGAGGAAGATTCCGAAGATCTACTGATCGTGTCGGAGGCAGAGGACTCAGACTGTTCCATCACTCCTGGGCAACGAGTGAGTACGACTGCCCCTGCCCCACCCCCCCCACCAAAACAGAAGGCACCGGTCAAGACTTCGCCTGCTGGCCCCAGTCGCGACCGAAAACATGCTTTGGACGCCCCGCCTTCCGGCTCGGCACCGAACAAAAGACTCAAGCCTTCCAGTTCCTCGGCACCGACCAAGCCGCATGTTTTAGTTCCACCGGCACCTTCGGCGCCGAAGCCAAAGGAACACTCGGCTCCGAAATCCACCTCCGTTCCAAAGCCCGCCTCCAAGCATGGGGATAAGTCGGCGTCGAAACCAACACTCCACGACACAGCCCCTAAGCCAAAGCTTTCCAAGCCGATTTCCAAGACTAAAGACTCTTCCACGCCTTCTATGGCCAAAGAGCACACAAAACAGCCATCACCTCGATCGGAACCGAAAAATTCGGCACCGAAGCCAAATCTCCAGGAGGAGGAGCTTTTTCGTCCGGATCCTGTCGATCCTAAACAAGCTAAACTCCACATTAACCCCAAAACTGGACATATCACTACTGTGCCACGCCACAAGCCCGTCCCTGTGGAAAAGGACTGTGCTACTTCACCTATGCCTCCTTCTCCTCCTCTCCTTCCCCCTAACACCCCTCCTCTCTACATCCCTGTTACACCGCCTCAGCCTGTAACATCTCCACCACATGACTATCAGGACGACATGGGGGACGGTGGTGACCCTCATGACGCATTCACTGACCCAGATGACCCACCACAAGACGATTGGGGCTACAACGATCCCATAGATCTTCCAGACCTCCCAAGCCCTCCACCATATCCAACAAAACCATCTCCCCCAGATGATAACATTGGTTTTGGGCAACTCATTCACAGGGCTGCTGTTTTTCATGGGGTACATATACACACCAACCCACCAGAGGAAGATTTCCTCTTGGATACCTTCGAACAGTCTCAAAGAACTGTACAGACGTTGCCCATGATTAAAGGAGTCATCAAGCATGCTCCTGAAATATTTAAAGATCCTGTACGGGCCAGAATTCTTAACCCTAGGATCGACAAAAAATATAGACCTGCCCCTGATGACCCTGCCTACATCAAAGGCCAGCTCCCTCTTGACTCCTTAGTCGTATCCAATGCTCGTAAACGGGCTAATTCTCAGACTTCAGGGGACGCTCCGCCCCCTGATAAGGAGTCAAAATTGCTGGATGCATCTGGCAAACGAGTGGCTGTGCAGGCCACCAATCACTGGCGCATAGCCAACACCCAGGCACTGCTGGCCAGATACGATAGGGCCCACTATGACCAGCGCGAAACCCTATTGCCCTATCTACCTGACCAGTATAAGACGCAGGCAAATGATCTCATTCAGGAGGGCAAACTCATCTCCAATGCGTCCATTAAGTGTGCCCTTGATGCAGCCCACACCGCCGCTAGGTCTGTCAACACCAGCGTACTCATTAGAAGGCATGCATGGTTATGCATTTCAGGCTTCAAGCCAGAGGTTCATACCACCATTTTAAACCAGCCGTTTAATCAGAACCAACTCTTTGGTCCGGCTGTAGACACAGCACTTGAGAAAATGAAGGAGGACACTGACACTGCCAAATCAATGGGAGCATTGCAGTCTCCACAACAACGTGGCTCCTTTCGTCGCTCCTTCTACAGAGGAGCCTCTAGAAACACCAACACAGACAGTTCCTCTTCTTACAGAAATACCACCCAAACATCCCCCAATAGAGGATACTTTAGAGGTGGTTACCGAGGCAACAACAGTAAGGGGAGAGGCCAAGGTAATACCAACACCCGTACCTCCCCACTCCTAAACAATGACTTCCCTCCACTTCCCCCGACCATTCCACTCCTGTCGGGGACGACTAACACAGTTGCTACCTGTCTGGAACTCCATTACAACGGACAGGTGGGTGAGACAAATTATCCAACATGGTTACTGCCTAGAACTTACAGCTGCCCCCAAACATACCACCCAAGCAGCGTCCAATGTCCGCAGACCATCTCATACTTTTAAAGCAAGAAGTTTTTTCCCTGCTTCAAAAGCACGCCATTGAGCCAGTCCCTCTACTACATCAGGGCACAGGGTTTTACTCCCTGTATTTCCTAATCCCCAAAAAGGATGGGACTCTAAGGCCTATTCTACACCTCAGACCCCTCAATCAGTATATACATTCGGATCCTTTTCACATGATCACTCTCCAACAAGTGCTTCCCTTACTACAACAAGAAGACTTCCTTGCCACACTAGACCTCAAGGACGCCTACTTCCACATTCCCATACATCCTGCTCACAGGAAGTATCTAAGGTTCGTACTCCATGGACAACACTACCAGTTCAAAGTACTTCCATTCGGAGTCACCACTGCTCCAAGAGTGTTTACCAAATGCCTTGCAGTAGTAGCAGCACACCTACGAAGACAGCAAATACATGTCTTCCCATACCTGGACAACTGGCTCATCAAAGCCAGATCATTCAACCAGTGTGTCCAACACACTCATCAGACTATACAAACACTACACAACTTGGGGTTCACAATCAACTACACCAAGTCGCACCTCCAACCCTCCCATATACATCAATATCTGGGAGCCACAATAAACACTTCCACGGCTCTAGCTTATCCCAGCCCAGCCAGGATAGCCAGTATACAAACCCTCATCACCAGGTTTCAAATACAACACTCTCCCCCAGCCAGAGTGTTCATGCAACTAATCGGCATGATGGCATCTTGCATTTTCATCATCCCTCATGCAAAACTTCAAATGCGTCCCCTACAGGAGTGTCTAGCGCACCAATGGAACCAGGCTCACGGACAATTTACAGATCTGGTGTTGGTGGATAGCCGCACACATCGCTCTCTGCAGTGGTGGAACACAAAAAATGTGTCCAAAGGGCGGCCGTTCCTAGAGCCTGTTCCACAAATAATACTGACAACGGACGCATCACTCACAGGATGGGGAGCACACCTGTTAGATCATACAACACAAGGCAAGTGGACCACTCAACAAAAGCTGCTCCACATCAATCATCTAGAGTTACTAGCTATATTCCTAGCTCTCAAATCCTTTCAGCTCCACCTACAAAACAAGGCTGTCCTGATCCGAACAGACAACATCACAGCCATGTACTACATACAAAAACAGGGGGGGACACACTCTCCACAACTGTCCCAACTGGCACAGAACATTTGGAGGTGGGCCATTCCATAAAACATATACCTTCTAGCCGAACACCTACCAGGAGTTCACAATCAGATTGCCGATCTGTTAAGTCCACAGACACAACAGATTCACGAATGGGAACTACATCCACAAGTTCTTCTACCTTTTTTCCAGATGTGGGGCCAGCCAGACATAGATCTGTTCGCCACACACCAAAACGCAAAATGCCCATCCTTCGCCGCCAGGTTTCCACACCCGCAGTCCAAGGGCAATGCAATATGGATGAATTGGTCCGGCAGATTTGCGTACGCTGTTCCACCACTACCACTCATTCCACTTGTGGTATGCAAGCTCCGACAACAGTCTCTAAAAATGATCCTAGTAGCTCCCACATGGGCACGCCAACCGTGGTTCACCACACTGCTGGAACTATCAGTAGTCCCATATCAAAAACTACACCTCTCCCCATCAATGCTAACGCAGAGCCATGGAGAGATAAGGCACCCAGATCCATCTCAACTGAACCTTGCGATCTGGCTCCTGAAATCCTAGAATTCGGTTATCTTAACCTACCGCCAGACTGTATGAATATTATTAAAGAGGCTAGACGCCCTACTACCAGAGCTTGCTATGCAGCAAAATGGAAAAGATTCGCTATTACTGCACTAACAATAATATCCAGCCATTACAGGCCTCCACGCAAAACATCATTTGCTACTTACTACATTTGCAAAGATGTAATCTTGCATACTCATCCATATCCATACGTCTGCATCTAGCAGCCCTTGCTGCTTACTTACAAAACAGGCAACACTTATCACTCTTTAGAGTCCCCACCATTAAAGCCTTTATGGAAGGCCTTAAACGGATAATACCTCCCAGATTACCACCTTCCCCAGTGTGGAATCTTAACATAGTACTTACCAGGCTCATGGGACCACCATTTGAACCCCTGCATAAATGTGAACTTCAATTCCTTACATGGAAAGTCGCGTTCCTAATTGCAATCACCTCTCTCAGGAGAGTCAGTGAGATCCAGGCTTTAACTATACAAGAGCCCTTCTTACAAATACATCATAACAAAATAGTTCTCAGGACAAACCCGAAATTCCTTCCTAAAGTCATTTCGCCTTTCCACCTTAACCAATCTGTAGAACTACCCGTGTTTTTCCAAAACCCAGACTCTGTAGCAGAAAGAGCTCTCCACACCCTGGATGTCAAAAGAGCCCTAATGTATTACATTGACAGAACCAAGTCATTTCGCAAAACCAAACAATTGTTTGTAGCTTTCTCTCCACCACATAAGGGTAATCCCATCTCAAAAGCTGGGATTGCAAGGTGGATCGTTAAATGTATCCAAATATGCTACCAAAAAGCCAAACGCACATTATCAATTCCCCTAAAGCGCACTCAACACGCAAACTAGGGGCTTCCATGGCATTCTTAGGGAACATTCCCCTAGAAGACATATGTAAGGCAGCCACATGGTCTACAACACACACCTTCACTAAACACTATTGTGTTGATGTGCAAGCCAAGCAACAAGCTGCTGTGGGCCAAGCTGTCCTTAGAACACTTTTTCAAACTACTGCAACACGTACAGGTGACCACCGCTAGGGAGATACTGCTGTACAGTCTATGCAAAGTGTGAGCTCTGCAGCTCACATGCCTCGAACGGAAAATGCTACTTACCAGTATGCATCTGTTCTTGGCATGTAGAGCTGCAGATCCTCACACGCCCACCCACCTCCCGGGACCTGTATGTGTTCCAGTCCTATCTTATTTAGATATACACACATGGACATCCTTTTCCTTTTCTACTAACTCCATCACTCCCCATTATGGCGAAAAACAATCTGAGGATGGAGTCGATGCCCATGCGCACTATTGTCCAAAGGAGGAGTCACCTATCACATGACTACAAAAGACTTCTTCGAAGACAACAACAAAGTGCAAGCATCCGAGCCCAACACCAGATGGCGATCTAATGCAAAGTGTGAGGATCTGCAGCTCTACATGCCAAGAACAGATGCAAACTGGTAAGTAGCATTTTCCTTAATGGACAATTCTGTTTCTACCGGGGAAGATTGCTGTCAGAGCCAGCAGTTTCAAAAGTTTAGATTGAAACATTGGAATTCAAAGGCCGACTCATTGTAATTAGAAACCTGCTTGCTCAATTTGTAACAGTTATTGCAGTCTTTAGAAAACTTTAAAATTTTACTTCTCCGTCCATCTTTTGGTTATATTAAGGAAGCAAAGGCTTGGGAGAATGAAGGAAAGAAGAGCAATTGATATGTCTTTGTTTGCTTAAGACAGATAAATTCCATTTCAGTCATATCTGCTTATAAAAACGAAAATGGGAAAATAGCAATATTTTTGTGAAATTCCAGTTTCTCTTCTGGAATTCTGATGACAAGGAAGTCCTTTTGCAGCAGTGCAGCAGCATGAAGTCAAGAAGGTTGTGGTAGACTGCGGCTGGCCTCAGTCTGCATGTGTAGTCACACTTTGGCTCAGGACTTCAAGTGGTGTCTTGCATATCTGGACATCAAGTGATTTCATAGAATGCCAAGGTGACGTGGGTTCCTTTGCAGACAGTTCGCCATTATCACTAGGGCTGAGCTGCAAGTTACGTCTGCTCCTAGTGGGGTCATTCGTCTATCCTGGAATAACCCTCTGCTAATAAAGCTACATGTCTGCTCATTAATGCCACTCATTTTGCATTGCGACACTTCATATTTCCTGGAAACATTCAGGACAGAGTCAGAATGAAGTCATGAATTTGCCTTTTGATAGCAAAATCTTGATAGCTCTTTTCTCAGTTGAAATCCTAGAGAATTGTAACAAAGATCCTTCAACTTCATTTCATCTAGCATATTCATAGGCTTTTATCTGCTTTACAAATATATAGAACTGTTAAGGCCAGACGGCTTTTGAAGGAAAACTGATGCTTCATTTGGATCACATTGGACATATGCGTTTTGACTTAAACAGAGGGCTTAATTGCTATTCACAGCAACGATCAAGCACCATGCCATCCCAGCGAAACGTTCACTTTTCTTTGTTCAGACAGATTAGCCTTGTGGCACCCAAGACCAATAGGTGCTAAACACGATGTTGGAAGATCAATCTCCACACCAACCTCCTTTTGTTTTTGTCTTCTAAAATTTCAGAGAGCACCTTTGGACCTCTACAGGAGATTTAGTTCTGTCTGTTGCTGGAAGCTATCAAGTTGGTTCTGGTTCAATAGAAGAGTCTGTGGCTTGTCAAAGCTTTTAGAGGTTTTACTTCAGGTTCTTCATTGTCCTCAAAAGTAGCATGGACCTCAGACGTATTTTTGATCTGTATGATCGGAATCAGTTTCAAAAGATCACATTGGCTTTATTTTTCGAGGCATTGCATTGGAGAGGAATCTCCTTGAGCCTGTAGACCACTCCCTAATTTCCTATCATCATTAGGAAAGCAGTGACTTTAGCGCTGATTCTCCATTTGAAGTATTTGCTGACATTAAGGTGCCTCCCAGTTGCACTCAACTCATGGGTGTTTACAGAAGTTCTCTATGTGATGTCATCCTTTATTCTCCAATAGGAGAACTCAATATTTAGTAGAGAATTCTGCCACAAGCCTTCTGACACCGGGAAATACTGTTAAAGATGTTCACTTGCTGTGCATCACACTGCAACTTAGAGTTCTGTCCCAACATCAGCAAATCGCAAATAGTTGTCAAAAACGTAATTATTTGGGTGCTATCTGTGATCCCTTTCTGTAAGTACCTTAAGGCCTTCATAGAGAGTTAACTCTTTGAAACAAACAATGGTCCTCCTCTAGTTGAGGACTCGGACAGAGACATGCCAGTATCAGAGGCTATTGCTCTTGTTAGCTTTCACCTGAAAGGGAAACTCAACAGTGAAGCAGGCATCTTGAGTGGATTGTATGACGTTCCTGAAGGGTGCGAGAAGGAACAGACAATCTTTTGGTCAATTCTTACCAAATGGGGTTTTCCTCAGAATGGTCTGATTTCAACACAAGGTGTCTTCGTATGTGTCTGATCTAGGTGCAGAAGAGAATTCCTCTGGGATGTCCTTTACCTGGTTTGTTAGGGCATATTTATCCATGACTTCACTGATCCACGGGATATGAAGGTGAAATCCTCCAGCAAATTGGAGATGACCCTTATAGTCCCATTTTGGCTGAGGCAGGATTGGATTTCAGACCACACTTTGTTTTGTGCTCTACTTCTTCAGGTGCCATTATCTCTTGGTTCAGCCAGATGGGAGGATTCTTAATACTTCACTTCCATTGCTCAATAGAAGAGCCTGGTTCCTGAAAAATCTAGACTGCTTATGCACAACTAAGCCTGGTAGAACCAGAATATGCTGTCATCTGCACATCCACAAAAGATTATGCTGAGTCAAGTATCAGATCACATGGTTTTGTTTTTTGTCATTGAGCTCTTAAATATTTTTCAGCTCTTTACATGACACTTTAGATAATTTCCTAAGATTTTATACATCTAGCACATTTAGGGGTCCTAGTTGTTTTCATATAAATATTACCTCTCAGCTTTTACTGTGTATCATGATTGGCTAAGGCAGGTGTTTTTCCTTCTGAATGTGGAGGTTTAATGACACTTTGTTGGCCTTCTACATTTACACCCACCAACTCTCCATTAATGTCTTAGCTTGGATTTTGACTCTTTAGTGCACAAACCTTCTAAACCCACAACATCTCATGGTATCACAAATGGCCTTCTTGGCTGCAGTGACATTGGCAAAGGTGGTTGGAGTGCTTTACGCTTTTATCTAAAGGGTACCTGTTCAGTGTTGCTTAGAGACAGATTGGTGTTGGGAACAGCCATATTTAGTTTTCTTGTAAGGTTTTGAAGAAATTCCATTTTGACCAGGAAATTATTCTTCAGGTTTTTCAAATGAGATCTTGTGTTTCCTTGGAGGAGAATATACTTTACAACCTGGATATTACATGAGCTCTTAACTTTTACCTGGAATTAATCTCTATTTAGAAAGTCACATCTTCCCTTTGTCACTTATGATGGTTTTACCCCTGGGCAAAAGGTACTCTATTTTGATGGATAGTATTATAAATAAAAAAGGCTTATGTTTCAAAATGGGCTCAACCTTCTCAGCGACTTAGTGCTAATTCCTCCAGACCTAAGGCAGCCTCGGATGCTGTCCTTAGGCACGTACCAATTGCAGAAATGTGTCCGCTAAAATGCATGCCTTTTCTAAGCATTTCTCATTGGATGCACTATCCCTCAGTCTCCTCTTTCGCCCAAGAGGTTCTCAGTGATGAGTTTGTGTGAAGCCTGCAGCTACAGAATGTATGCTGTCATCCTTCCTTTTAATATTGAACTGTGAATGAAGTTCCTACCATTTGTGAAGGAGAAAAATCTAACAGCAAAGCAAAAATGCCCTCATGATGATTTCAGTTTTCCTATTCATGACACTGACTTCTTCACAACAGCCGCACAGTTATCCTTGTGTAACAGAAGCAAACATGGGCTAGGATAGTTTGTGACACACTGGTTGTGTGGGATGAGGACTGGACAATGCGCAAGGAGGAGAAGCTTTATCTGGACTCCATGGAAAAAAATGAATGTTCCAACTTTTTTGTTTTAGACGTTTTTTAAATTTCTGTTTACTGCACAGACAATTGCTAATCATTTGTGAAATTGTGAGTCAAAACTAGAATACTAGAATCCTCAGAAACGAAATTATCATGCATTTATCTCTGGACAGCATAATGTTGTAACTTAATAAATATCCTCTTTCAAAGGGCTTATTGCTGTTGAGAGCTCACTGTAAAGGAAGTGAAATGGACAAACAGGATGTTTGGAAAATAGGTGTGTGCATTTGTTGCATTTGAGGAAGCAAAAGCAGACTGTGTGTATGGAAAGAATGTAAGAGTTACATGTACATTGTTGAAAACAGGACCAAGGAAGATTCTGATAAAGTACTGAAAAAGAAGACACTTTCTACATACCCAAAGTTGGTGTCATAAGTAGCAGTACATAATATGTTTGATGTATGAAGTTTTTAGGATGGCAAGAAATAAAGTATATTCTGCTTAAGGACCTTGGCTAAGGCTTATAGTTGTCCGGAGCTTGTTGACACAGTGTGTTGTTCCCAACACCTATGTGCATTGCAGCATTCTACTGTGTTTCTTTTCACCTGTCCAACCACTTTGCACTTTTACCAACCTGCACAAAAGCTCCAAACTCATGCTAAAAACCTGCTCTGCATTTCCATTTGAAATACAAGGGTGGTTGAGATTTCTCAGTCTTGTGGCCAGCATTGTGGAACTTGTTACCTAACTAGATAATTCACCCTGCCAATCTCTCTGTTTTATTAAAACACACATACTCTAAGGTAACTGCATTAGCGCAGAGACCCCTTGCTGGTGGTATGTGTAATATAAATGCCATAATTCACGGATTGAACCACTAGCAATGCATAGAATTATTAAAAAGTAGGATTCCCGTCTTCACTGCATAAAACGTGTGCATTTAGTCAAGTAAACCTTCAGATGCCATGTAAAATAAATCTGTCATGGTGTGTGTCATGGACTTGGTGGATCTATAAATTGTTGTACTGCAACCGCCTTGGAGAAACTTTGACAAGCTTGTGTTGTGCCTTTGTCAAAGTGTCCATTTATAGAAAGTTATTTAGTCAGAAATAAGTCAGAAGTAACATGCTGGACCTTCTGCTCAAAGAGGCTGGTCACAGCACAGAGTTTTAACTTGGTTTGCGACCAACAACACCATTTGCCATCAAATACATTTTCAGATTCCTTGCAGTGCAAAAGGACTTTTCGCAATAAGTCACAAAATCTCTGCCGCGAAAATATTAATAGTGCAGAAATAGGCTTGCTGCTCATTGTAAAAAGTAGCAAATGAAGGGAAAGAGAAATTGCGTGGCACCGTAATCCTCAATACCAGGATTCACACTTCCAGCCTTTGTTGCAACCGATACCTCTTACCATGACCAGGTTCACAATGCCACGAACAGCGACACATTGTGACATGAGGGAGGAATGTCTCTTGTCAGCTTCCTTTGCCTTGCAACTCTCATAGAATCATGATGTACACGTAGCAATTTGTAGTAGCAATTATGAATGATAAAACATTGTGCATTCTGATTTGGTTCTTTGCATTTGGAAAGTCTGTTGCTCTAACTTTGTAAATGCATCATCGTTTGTGCATAATATGCTGTGTCTTTACTCTATAAAGACAATAACTATCAGTGTACTTAGTTGAAGAAATTATGATAAAGCACTTCATTGAAGATTAACAAACTGTTACTGCTCATTGTTTTCAGGATAAAGTGTACAGTTCAGTCCTCCAACAATGCTACAGCATGTACAAGGTAATAATGTATTTCGTGATTACTATCTTGCTCTAGATTGGGACTGGGAACCTGTGATATCGTATTTCGAGCACTTTGGCCAAAAGGATGTTTTTTCAATCTTCTGTATGGCTTGTTTGCACCTCTTTTGCTGTTTCACCCACTTCTTAGAATTACTTCTACATTTTGCAGTTGTTCATCGACTTCAGACAAGTAACACACCTGATGAAACATTTAAAAAGAAAACGGATTGTTAAAGAGAAGTATGTTTATTGAAGCGACTCTCCTTAATAAACAGGACCCTATAATACTGGAAGCTCACAAAACAAAAGAATAAACATCCTTTTCAAGTATACATGTATATGGTATTTCTGTAGCACAACCCCAGGCAAAAGGCAGCACTGCACATGGTCAAAGATAACCTTAAAGTCAGCGATTAATAAGAGAGGTAGCTGAGTTGCAGTCAATTAATACATTGGGATGTAATGTTTTTTTTTTTTTTAAAGGTGAGTCTTCAACTCTTTCATAAAGTACAACACATTTACACAAGTCCTTTCATCAAAAAGTGCCACTCCACTTTCTTGATTATTTTAATTGAAAGTATTTATCACATAAAACCGACTCTGGTATTCCGAAATGTATATCCATCAATAGACATTTTTTGAGTGTGCCCCTCTTTCAGAATAAGGGGTGGCAGAAACGTATTTATGTTGCCTATAAAACTCAGTGGTCAGCCATGTAAAACACGGATAGCCTCATTACTCTAACAAACATCTTAAAACATTTCTTTTGTTACATCTCTAGTAGCGCATAGGTTGCTATTCATCACTCAAACCCCTCCAGCTACATATCTTCTTTACAAAGCTTTATTATTTGTATGCCTTAAGACCTCTTCTAAGTGATTTAAAAGCATGGTAAGCAAAGAAGAAGAAGCACTTAGTCTGCTGAATGGCGTAGCACCAGTAGAATACGTTTTAAAATGTTGGGAACCACCAAGCCCATGAGTTACTTTAAGAAGTGAACTCAATTTTGGTTTGCAGGATTCCAGTTTTGGATGTGGCTTGGGCAGCTAGCGACTTGCTGATGTTCTTCAAGACCCTTTGACTTTTGTGTATCAGCTTATCATTGGCTCCCATTGGTGACAGAGTTGGTAGAGCTAAGAATGTGTAACAATAGGGGTAATCATCTCATAGAATCTGCAGCAGAGATTCCTGGACTAATCCTTGTGAGTAACCTTGGTGGATGAATATAGGAAGGAAGCCATGTAGGTCTCTATTTCTTATTCCACAATGGCAGTATGATTTAGATAAGTAGAAATTGCTAACATATTTGAATACCCACACCATTAATAATGTGGTGATATAAAAGCATGAACCAGCAAATAAATTATCAGGTGAAGTTTCAGGAGGTTCCAGAAGACTGGCTGAACTATTGGGTTGCTGAATATTTATTTTGAAAGTATGCAGTTCACAGGTGCAACCCAGGAACTAAGCATATTGAAAGATAGAGCAAATATTGAAAGATAGAGCAAAGCCAAACACTTCTGTGTGCTCAGTGTGGGCTGCCTATCTGAAAAATCGTGCATACAAGTTGGATGAAATTTAAGTCTTTGGTACTACAGGTCAGAATAAATAAACCTTTTAGGTTCCTAAAACTTTGTGCAACCAAGATCTTGATTTTTGGTGGCCCGCTGAGTTAGGTTCTACTCCTGTTCCTTCAGTTTTTGCAAAACAAAATTGATATTTACTTTGATCACAAGCTCTCTTTCTCTATGCAGATAAATCATACAACTGCCACTTGTTTACCTTTATCTGGTCTGCCTAACTTCCCAACTAATCCCTACATATTGTACAGAATGTGCAGTCGAAGCGTATATCAAGATCAGAGGGTGCAATCTGCTGATCATGCCTTTTATTGAAAAAATGTAGGTTGGGATAGAACTCTCCCCATGCAGATTTAACATCCATTCCTTCTCTTACTTGGGAAGAAACTTAAGACTTGGCTTTTTCAGTTCCCCAAATTCTACAAGTTAGCAAGAAGATCTTGCTTTTACAGCTCCAGGATACCCTTTTAGATAATGGAGCACTTTAAACAACATATAACATATTAGAGAGTGGTTTCTACAGCAGATGCACATGATACACCAGTTATGGAAGGAGCACTTAACTAGTCGTCCCAAACCTAAGCTACCAGTTATTAGCTTAGTTGTGATAACTCATGATTTCTAGGTCTTTTAAGAAGACTAATCTCTTCCTTCTGAGAATTCTGAATGGCGAGAAAGTTTTGTCAAAATTGAAAAGTCTGTGATTTCACTTCCTGGCCTACTCACTCCGGTATCTGTTTGGTCTCCATGATTCTTCTAGATTTCCATTAAAATCCTTCTTCAGTAGACACACACTGTTAATGCCAGAATGTAATTACACATGACTCTTGTAGACCAATACTCAAAACTAATCTGCTCAAGTAGTTGGGCCCTCCTGTCAAAAAGCACCTAGAAACTGAAAACTGATCAGTGGTGGCAATGGAGCCTTCAGGACTGCTGGCGCAGAATATAATGAAGTAGATGCTGGGAAGCGAAACAAAGCCTGTTTCAAAATATTGCTGTCCTAATAGCATAACTTTGACCAGACCACTACCATGTTATTTTCCATCATTCAATGCTGCTGTTCCCTCCTGCCTTCCACAAACTCCCATGTAGTGCTTTTTGTAATCTCCAGTGCAGCTACGTCTGCTCCCATTCTCTTTGGTAGTCCCTTACCTCCCCACAATCTTTCAGCGTTCTTGACCTTCGTATTTCCTCCCACAAACACAGGTTTCTCCCAAGAGGAGTTTAGAATTTTGTGACAACTAAAAGTTTAGATTTCTATAACACATCTTTTCTGCCCTCCCAAGCCAAACGTCACTTAGTGTGTGCACTTGTTGTGTGTGCACAAAATAAAGAGTCTTGGGTCAAGGAGGCTTTCAGAGGTAAAGGTTGTGATGATCAGCCCTCACACCTTTGTATCTTGTTAACTACAGATGTTCATTTATTGTAGCAGATAAAGAAGATGGAAAATTAAGGAGCAGGAGCAAGGCCCATATCCAGGGTCAAAAACCAAGTTAATGGAACAGCAGGGGTGGGGGTTGGGATCGAGCATGGGATCCGAGCGCTATTGAGCTGTGCTGCTGTAGGTGAATTGGAGAAACGCATGGTCAATAGGCAAGATTTCAGGTATGAATACGGTCAGATATTCTGCTTCTCAAAAGTATTTACTGAAGTGTATTATTCTTTCTTTTTTCTTAATTATGTTGAGTATCATAATCCTTTGGGTATCCTCCTTGTGCACCATATGTGCTTCTCCGCATAATAGGATATGATTCAGTCTTGTGTCTACTATTAAGACCGTTTGGATGGAACAACAATTTTGTGGTACCATCTCGTAACTTCATTTCGTCTTGTTTTTCTTCAGCTATTCAATGGGACGTTTCAGAAAACTATGGAGTATGGAGGAGTCGAAGTCCTGAAGAACAGATTAGAGAAATTCTTCCATCGGGTGAGAAAAAACAATATTTACTCTTTTGATCCTGCCGCATTGCCTTCCTTCTCTTTAGCTTGATATTGGTGTCTTCTAACTGAATGTCACAATTTTTTAAATCATAAATGCCAGGGCACACAGAATCCAAATAATAAACTTTGGTGAAGGAATAGGAAGTAAGGTGGTACAATTAATGGAAGTGAAGTAGCCATAGGAAAATGTATGGCAGAATTTGGGCACATTGGCACAGCTGTAGTTAAAATTAAATTCTAGGATGCAATAATCACTCAAGATTATGATTTGTTTGGTTGCATAGTTTTCAACAGCACTTCTTGACTTCTGTCAAGGAAGGAGTGCTTGTGCGTTCCAGGGAAATGGGAAACCATTCACCCTATATTCTTTTGTGAAGCTGATCTAGAGTAAATGAAGATGTGAGAGATTTTTCTAATGCACAAAGGCTACCCAGAAGTTTTATGATGTAAACACCATTAATAGTGTAATGAAATTAATTACGATGTTTGTATCTGCATTTTGGGGTTGAAGGGTTTGTTGGCTTCATCCACCTAGTGCAACAGGGTAGTCAGAATGGATTGTCTAAACAGTGAGAGTAAGTAGAGACGCCAAGTGAGATTGAGTTTTGAGGAGAAATGCACTTGCAGCTGCATTTAGTTGCAGCTGTATGCGAGACCTCCCTGAGATATACTTGTGTAAGTACCTATAGTGTTGCTTTCGTCCAAGTGATTGTGATGGTAGACACACTGAA
Source organism: Calotriton arnoldi (assembly GCA_963921515.1). Taxonomy (NCBI): domain Eukaryota; kingdom Metazoa; phylum Chordata; class Amphibia; order Caudata; family Salamandridae; genus Calotriton; species Calotriton arnoldi. The sequence continues at coordinate 3,864,240 of CAWUFW010000527.1, read as the reverse complement.
AATTCAGAAGGTAACAATGAGCACATGTCTGGATAATTCTGCAAACTTGCTTCCAAATCAGATCACAAACTTCTCAAACAGTGATACTAGGATCATAGTTGTCTTACTCTGAAGCATTCGCTGGTGATTATTAGAAGCAACATCATCCTGATATTTGCCCCTAAAGACTTCCCTTTAAAGGCAAAAGAGATCAAAATGGTTATGAGCCCCGTCAGACCCAGCGGGGTGTCTCAAGTTTCTCTAACTAGTTGTATAAGTGCTTCTCTTGCTCTGCACATCACTTTGTTAATTATTCTGTAGCTACCTGTCCAGCCCATGGTTCTACCTACTATAGAAGAACATGGCATCAGTGTACTGTATCACTCTTTTTACCACCAGAAGGAGAAGGAAAGGGCATAATGGTCTCCCAGAAGATGAGGGTGAAATATCACTCCAAGTGTGCCCAGAAAGTAAGCATGGGTTATCGGGTTTTGTCTCCCACACACAAAAGGTCTAGTCTCAACAAGCATCACCCCTTTTATGAGTTCCTAAACCCATTCATCATTTTTTCCCTTGTGGCACTTGGTGGAAGCGTTTGTGTGTGTGTGTATATAGCAGAGCTAAATAGATTTCAGCTATATTTATCCCTAGTAAGGTTCAGAGAAGCAGGAGAAATGCAATTAAGCTTCTTGGATACTGCCTTTGTCAAGAGGGCTTCATTATTGCTAAATGTGCAAAACATAACAGTGGAGAGAAGTAAACAAAAGCAGTTACCAAGAAATGAGTATGATGGTGAAGGATTTGCATCCTTGACTAATTAGTTTGATTCTGCTGCTGTTTATAGAACGCCTGACTGCACGTCTAGATGTAGCAGGTTGAGCTGAGAGATTTTTTGCAAATTTTAAAAAGCATAGGCTTGGGCACTGTAAGCAAATACCAGCCTTGTACTTGAGCAGTATTATCTATAGTGGGAGAGCCAGAATGAAGATCGATCACTCTCATTGTGCTTTTGTTCACTGACACTGTAGTTAAGCTGTCTGTACTTTTTTACCCTAATGATAGGAGTACCCTCAACGCTGGTTAAGCTTGATATTGAAAATGGTCTAATTTCACCCCTACTCAATTTCTTGACCCTGCTGAAAGGTAATCTTGCGTAAAGAGCTCCCCCCTGGAGACAAAGCAGTAGTCCTAAAAGAGGGACTACTGCCACATCTCAGTACTGGTTGCTAGCTAATCCCACAGCCTTTAAAAAGAGTGTTCAAAAATATAGATTTGTGTTTAACCAGTGTGTGTGTGACATCTATGTAAATCTATTTGTGTATGTGTCTAGCTCTCTCTCTCTCTATATATATATATATATATATATATATATATATATATATATATATATATATATATTCACTGAAAAAAACCATAGGTTTTAGGGACAGTTATAGTTAGTTGGACATTTCACTCGTACAAAACCCGTGAAATTCCCCGTTATAGTTAGTTCAGCTAACTATAACTCGCGCCCCGCAATGCACTGCTGATGACGTCACATATTACATCACTCATGACATGGTCACTGACATCACTGATGACATCACTGATGACATCTCAAATGACATCACTGATGGCATCATCCAGTGTCTGTGTGTTTCTGTAAAGTTTAAATATGTTTAATATATATAGGGAAAGGCGTATTGAAGAATGAGTGGGTGTATAAGTGTCTGAATGGATGATTTAGTACGTGAGTGACTGACTCTACAAGTGAGTGATTAAACGTATCTTACTGAATGCATGGGTTAGTGACTAAACTGTGTGAATGTCTGTATCCGTCTGTTTGTTGGTGTGTAAGTGGATGCATGGATTTGCGAATAGCTACATGAGTGTCTATATGGGTTATTGATTGGTTCTCTGAGTATCTGTATGGCTGCCTGAGTGTTTGTGTGGGTGGGGTGTGTGTGACTCTATACATAGATGTGTGAGTGGGTGATTCACTGGGTGCATGATTTCAAGAGTGCATCTGTGATGGACTGCTTGGGTGGGTGAGTGTGTGTATGGGTGTGTTAGTGATTGAATGTATATCTCAGTGGTACATGTGTGAGTAACTACATATGTGAAAGGCAGTATATATGTGTGTTAGAGTATATAAATAGCTATAAGCGAGAGTGAGTGATTGTGATAGTGGCTGTATGGATGAGTGTGTGCTTGTATCAGTGATTGTATAAGAGCGTAAGAATGTGCTAGTATTTGTATGAGTAAGTGAGCTGGTGTGTGTATAACTGTATAGGTGAGTAAATGGCAGTGTGTTTAATTATTTGCATGACTGACTAGGTGTGTGAGTACCTCTATGGATGAGTGGCGGTGTTTGAGTGTCTATATAGGAGTATGAGTGCATATGATAGTCCTGTACTGAGTGACCGTAAGTATGAGTGACTGTACGGGTGAGTGAGTGGATGTGTGCGTAGACCTAAGAATCAGTGAGTGGGTATGTAGTTATTGGTGTTGGAGTGTGTATGGTTTTGCGAATGGCAGTGTGTAATTTAGAGTGGGTGTATCAAAGGTTATATTAGGGTGTGAGGAGGTGCATCAGATTATCACGTGGATGATGTCATCAGTGATGTCATTTGAGATGTCATCAGTGATGTCATCAGTGATGTCACTGACCATGTCATGAGTGATGTAATATGTGACGTCATCAGCAGTGCATTGCGGGGCGCGAGTTATAGTTAGCTGAACTAACTATAACGGGGGAATTTCACGGGTTTTGTACGAGTGAAATGTCCAACTAACTATAACTGTCCCTAAAACCTATGGTTTTTTCAGTGAATTTCAAAGGTTTTTTAAATGCTAATTTCTAACTATAACGTGTCTGAAACCTATGGTTTTTTCAGTGAATTTCAAAGGTTTTTTAAATGCTAATTTCTAACTATAACGTGCCTGAAACCTATGGTTTTTTCAGTGAATTTCAAAGGTTTTTTAAATGCTAATTCCTAACTATAACATGTCTGAAACCTACGTTTTTTTCAGTGAATTTCAAAGGTTTTGTAAATGACAATTTTTAAATGTATTAATTGTTATATTAATTTTTGTCATACTGATTTACTACATTTTTAGAAACAATTTTTTTTACATATTTTATTTTTTAAATTACATTGTAATTACATTATACATTACATTACAAAAAATACTTTATGAGAATGAATTACTTTAGTTTAAATACTTTGCACATAGGCAATAGACTTTTAAGTACAGTAGTTACAGTTGTTGCAATGGGCAACACATTTTCAAACACAATGCAACATTCAGCTCAATGTGAATTTCTAGTTAAATGCAATTAGTTACTTTATGGATTACTTTTCTAACCACAGAACTGGATCCTAGATTCAGTCCTGGGACATCTCCTGTAAACAGTTGAGTAAAAGCGTTTTGGTTACAGTAGTTGTATTTTAAAAGTTGACACTTAGAAACTTTTCACATAGAATCACCAATGTTATCCTATGGAAGGAAATTCACTTAGCAGGTAAAAACTGTTATCGTTACTTTTTCTTACTCAGTGTTGGATCCTGGATCCAGCACTGGTGCATCTCCTGTAAACAGTTGAAAGAATGTGTTTGTCATACAGGCGATTTTTAAGGAATATTTGTAGTTTGTGAAAATCGACACTTTGAAACTTTTCTGCTGAAAACCAGACAATGGATTCCTATGGAAGAAAATATAAGTTACTGGTAAGTACGGTTAAAATTACTTTTCAGGGTCAGTGCTGGGCTAAAAGATGCAGCACTGGGTTCTCTCCTGATAACAGGCGAGTAAATTGGAATTCGTACTTTGGTTGATTTTAGAGGAATATTATAAAGTTCCAAAACTCCACACTAAAGAATTTCCAAGTGAAACCAGTCAATGTTAGCCTATGAAGGAAATTCAAGTTACCGGTAAGTACGGTTAAAATTACTTTTCTGGACCAGTACTGGGCTGAAAGATGCAGCACTGAGGTCTCTCCTGATAACAGGTGAGTAAATCAGAATTCGGATTTCGGCTGATTTTAGAGGAATATTTGAATGTTTCAAAAATCAACACTTAGAAACTTTTTCAGCAAAAAGCAGACAATGATATCCTATGGACGGAAATTCAAGTTACTGGTAAGTACGGTTAAAATTACTTTTGAGGATCAGTACTGGGCTGAAAGATGCAGCACTGAGGTCTCTCCTGATAACAGGTGAGTAAATCGGAATTGGTATTTCGGTTGATTTTAGAGGAATATTTTAAAGTTCCAAAACTCCACACTTAGAAGAATTTCCAAGTGAAACCAGTCAATGTTAGCCTATGGAAGGAAATTCAAGTTACTGGTAAGGACGGTTAAAATTACTTTTCCGGACCAGTACTGGGCTGAAAGATACAGCACTGAGGTCTCTCCTTATAACAGGTGAGTAAATCTGAATTCGTATTTCGGCTGATTTTAGAGGAATATTTGTATGTTTCAAAAATCAACACTTAGAAACTTTTTCAGCAAAAAGCAGGCAACGATATCCTATGCAAGGAAATTCAGGTTACTGGTAAGTACGGTTAAAATTACTTTTCAGGATTAGTACTGGGCTGAAAGATGCAGCACTGAGGTCTCTCCTGATAACAGGTGAGTAAATCGGAATTCGTAGTTCGGCAGATTTTAGAGGAATATTTGCACAATGGTGAAGGGAGGGGCGGGGCCTGAGGTGACATCTGTGCAAACGCGCCCGTGGCGCGTTTTAAGTTGGGGGATTAAGTCCCCTTGAATCCTGAGGGTCCCTGGAGTCCAACTAGGCCACCATATACTTCTAAAAGCGCCACAGAGCTGCGTTGCAGAGAGGTGTAAAAGGGCGTGGCCTCTGTACACCTCTCTGCAACGCAGCCCCTGGCGCATACTGGAGGTTCCTGGTGGGCTAGTTGGCCCCAGGGACCCCCAGTATTCAAGGGGAATTACTTCCCTTCTTAAAACGCGCCAGGGGCGCGTTTGCAGAGTACTGCAGGGAGGGGGCGGGGCCTCCGGCACGATGCCGGTCGTTTTTTTTATTTTTTTTAAAGGGAGGGGGCTGCGTGGCCCCCTTCCCTCTGCCCACTTTGGCCCCGGGGACCCCATCCCCCGGGGCCTGAGCATTTTATTTTATTTTTAAATGAAAAAAAAAACGGGAAGGGGGCCGCGTGGCCCCCTTCCCTGGGCCTGTATTGGCCCCGGGGACCCCATCCCCCGGGCATGCCCTCAATTTTTTATTTGGAGGGGGCTGCGTGGCCCCCTCAGGCCATTTAGGGCCCCGGGGACCCCATCCCCGGGGCCGGCCTTGCACTTGTTTTTTTTTTTTAATTTTTTACTAATTTGGGGAGGGGGCTGCGTGGCCCCCTCCCTGGCCACTTATGGCCCCGGGGACCCCATCCCCCGGGGCCTGGCCTCTGGTTGGGGACTGTGGGGGTCCCCAATCCCCCACAGTCCCAGCCGGCTCCCCGCCTCCTGCCCGAGCCGGCATTGCTTTCCACATGGGGAGCAGCTAACATGCTGCTCCCCATGTGGAAAAGCAATTGTCTTTGGATATTGGAAGCGAGAGCAGGTTTCCCTGCTCTCGCCTAATATCCAAAGCAGTTTGCTATGGCAGGACGGGAGCCGCGAGGCTCCCGCCCTGCCATAGCAAACTACAGTGTCCCGGGGGTAGGCACCCGGCGCACTGCAGGAGCCGGCCCTGGGGGTGGCGGTCCCCAGGGCCATCAAGGGCTCCAGGAGGGGGCCGCGCGGCCCCCTCCCTTAAATTGCACAGCCCCGGGGAGGTGGTGGTCCCGGGGCTCTGGGGGTCCGTAATGGACCCCCACATTTATTTTGTAAGTGCCCCGGAGAGGTGGTGGTCCCCGGGGCGTGTGGGGGCTGGAGCCCCCCACACCTTATTTATTTTAAAAAAGAAGCCCCGGGGGTGGCGGTCCCCGGGGCTGCGGGAGGGCAGGAGAGCCCTCCCGCACCATTTTTATAAAGCCCCGGGGGTGGCGGTCCCCGGGGCTTGGGGGCCCTTGAGGCCCCCATACAAACAATATACCCACCCCCACCATGCCCCCGGGACTTGGGCCACCCGGGGCAAAATGCAATCGAAGCGCGGGTGACCGCGCTTCGATTTTTCTTTTTCGGCAGGATTCGCGCACCCTGAGCGTATCCTGCCGATTTTTAAAAAAATATTATCTTTTTTTGCCCAGGGGTCCTTGTGGGACCCCTGAGCAAACCTAGGGGTCAGGGTGTTTCTACCCTGCCCCCTTTGTGCGCTTTGCGCACTTGTTTCTGTCCCTCGGTTCTACCGAGGACAAAATGGCTGCCAACATTTCCTGAATCGGAATGTTGACAGCCAGCTGACAGCCAATTAACATGCAGCTCGTGATCGGGACGGTGCGCGCAGGGTGCGCTGAGGGTACGCGGACCCTACTCGGCCATAGATATATATGTACTTTTACTTTTGATTTTCTCAGCAACTACTGAACGGATTTACACCATTTAACAAAAGGGTTCTTTCTGAACCAAGAACTACCTCTTTGCCAAATTTGGTGTAATTCCGTTCAGCAGTTCGGGCTGTAGCCGTGTCTAAAGTTTCCTATGGAAAATTGCATGGGGAAAACGCGTTTTGGGACCCCCTTTTTCTCGGCCCCCGCTTGACGAATCCCCCGAGACTTTCAGGGTAGGAGCGGACCGGAGCGCCCCACAAAGTTTGAAAATTTTGCGAAGATACGTCAACCGGCAAGAGAGTTATTTCAAATAGAATGTCGCGGATTTCCTATGGATAATAGGTTGTAACTATAACTATCTACTGGCGACCGCCAGTAGATAATAAATATATATATATATATATATATATATATATATATATATATTCACTGAAAAAACCATAGGTTTTCGGGACAGTTATAGTTAGTTGGACATTGCACTTGTACAAAACCCGTGAAATTCCCCCGTTATAGTTAGTTTAGCTAACTATAACTCGCGCCCCCGCAATGCACTGCTGATGACGTCACATATTACATCACTCATGACATGGTCAGTGACATCACTGATGACATCACTGATGACATCTCAAATGACATCACTGATGACATCACTGATGACATCATCCACGTGATAATCTGATGCACCTCCTCACACCCTAATATAACCTTTGATACACCCACTCTAAATTACAGACTGCCATTCGCAAAACCATAGACACTCCAACACCAATAACTACATACCCACTCACTGATTCTTAGGTCTACACACACATCCACTCACTCACCCGTACAGTCACTCATACTTACGGTCACTCAGTACAGGACTATCATATGCACTCATACTCCTATATAGACACTCAAACACCGCCACTCATCCATAGAGGTACTCACACACCTAGTCAGTCATGCAAATAATTAAACACACTGCCATTTACTCACCTATACAGTTATACACACACCAGCTCACTTACTCATACAAATACTAGCGCAATCTTACGCTCTTATACAATCACTGATACAAGCACACACTCATCCATACAGTCACTAACACAATCACACACTCTCGCTTATAGCTATTTATATACTCCAACACACATATATACTGCCTTTCACATATGTAGTTACTCACACATGTACCACTGGGACATACATTCACTCACTAACACACTCTTACACACACTTACCCACCCATACAGTCTATCACAGATGCACTCTTGAAACCATCCACCCAGTGAATCACCCACTCACACATCTATGCACAGAGTCGCACACACCCCACCCACACAAACACTCAGGCACCCATACAGATACTCAGACAACCAATCAATAACTCATATAGACACTCATGTAGCTATTCACAAACCCATGCAGCCACTTATACAGCAACAGACAGACGGATACAGACATTCACCCAGTTTAGTCACTAACCCATGCATTCTGTAAGATACGTTTAATCACTCACTTATAGAGTTAGTCACGCACCTACTAAATCATCCATACAGACACTTATACACCCACTCATTCTTCAATACGCCTTTTCCTATATATATTAACAATATTTAAACTTTACAGAAACACAGTCACTGGATGATGTCATCAGTGATGTCATTTGAGATGTCATCAGTGATGTCACTGACCATGTCATGAGTGATGTAATATGTGACGTCATCAGCAGTGCATTGCGGGGGCGCAAGTTATAGTTAGCTGAACTAACTATAACGGGGGAATTTCACGGGTTTTGTACGAGTGCAATGTCCAACTAACTATAACTGTCCCTAAAACCTATGGTTTTTTCAGTGAATTTGTAAGGTTTTTTAAATGCTAATTTCTAACTATAACGTGCCTTAAACCTATTGTTTTTTCAGTGAATTTCAAAGGTTTTTTAAATGCTAATTCCTAACTATAACATGTCTGAAACATATGGTTTTTTTCTGTGAATTTCAAAGGTTTTGTAAATGACAATTTTTAAATGTATTAATTGTTATATTTATTTTTTTGATACTGATTTACTACATTTTTTTAAACTATTTATTTTTAGATATTTTATTTTTAAATTACATTGTAATTACATTATACATTACATTACAAAATATACTTTCTCAGAATGAATTACTTTAGTTTAAATACTTTGCAAATAGGCAATAGACTTTTAAGTACAGTAGTTACAGTTGTTGTAATGGGCAACACAATTTCAAACACAATGCAACATTGAGCTCAATGTGAATCTCTAGTTAAATGCAATTAGTTACTTTATGGATTACTTTTCTAACCACAGGACTGGATCCTAGATTCAGTCCTGCGACATCTCCTGTAAACAGTTGAGTAAAAGCGTTTTGGTTACAGTAGTGATTTTTAAGGAATATTATTGTATTTTAAAAGTTGACACTTAGAAACTTTTTCACATAGAATCACCAATGTTATCCTATGGGAGGAAATTCACTTAGCAGGTAAGTAGTGTTATCGTTACTTTTTCTTACTCAGTGGTGGATCCTGGATCCAGCACTGGTGCATCTTCTATAAACAGTTGAAAGAATGCGTTTAAGTCATACAGGCGATTTTTAAGGAATATTTGTAGTTTGTGAAAATCGACACTTTGAAACTTTTCTGCTGAAAACCAGACAATGGATTCCTATGGAAGGAAATACAAGTTACTGGTAAGTACGGTTAGAATTACTTTTCAGGGTCAGTGCTAGGCTAAAAGATGCAGCACTGGGTTCTCTCCTGATAACAGGTGAGTAAATCGGAATTCGTAGTTCGGCTGATTTTAGAGGAATATTATAAAGTTCCAAAACTCCACACTTAGAAGAATTTCCAAGTGAAACCAGTCAATGTTAGCCTATGGAAGGAAATTCAAGTTACTGGTAAGTACGGTTAGAATTATTTTTCAGGATCTGTACTGGGCTCAAAGATGCAGCACTGAGGTCTCTCCTGATAACAGGTGAGTAAATTGGAACTCGTAGTTCAGCTGATTTTAGAGGAATATTATAAAGTTCCAAAACTCCACACACAGAAGAATTTCCAAGTGAAACCAGTCAATGTTAGCCTATGGAAGGAAATTCAAGTTACTGGTAAGTACGGTTAAAATTACTTTTCAGGATCAGTACTGGGCTCAAAGATGCAGCACTGAGGTCTCTCCTGATAACAGGTGAGTAAATCGGAATTCGTAGTTCGGCTGATTTTAGAGGAATATTTGCACAATGGTGAAGGAAGGGGGTGAGGCCTAAGGTGACATGTCTGCAAACACGCCCTGTGGCACGTTTTAAGTTGGAGAATTAATTCCTCCTCAATCCCGAGGGTCCCTAGGGGCCAACTAGCCCACCAGATACCTCCAGTATGCGGCAGAGAGCTGCGTTGCAGAGAGGTGTTCAGAGGCCACGCCCCTTTTTGCACCTCTCTGCAACGCAGCTCTGTGGCGCTTTCTGGACGTACCTGGTGGGCTAGTTGGCCCCCAGGGACCCTCAGGATTGAAGGGGATTTAATTCCCATCTTAAAACGCGCCACGGGGCCTGTTTGCACACATGTCACCTTTAGCCCCGCCCCCTCCCTTCACCACTGTGCAAACGCGCCCCGTGGCGCGTTTTAAGTTGGGGGATTAAGTCCCCTTGAATCCTGAGGGTCCCTGGGGTCCAACTATCCCACCAGGTACCTCCAGTAAGCGCCACAGAGCTGTGTTGCAGAGAGGTGTAAAAAGGGGCGTGGCCTCTGTACACCTCTCTGCAACGCAGCCCCCAGGCGCATACTGGAGGTTCCTGGTGGGCTAGTTGGCCTCCAGGGACCCCCATTATTCAAGGGTAATTACTTCCCCTTAAAACGCGCCAGGGGGCGCGTTTGCAGAGTGGTTAAGGGAGGGGGCGGGGCCTCCGGCACGATGCCGGTCTTTTTTTTTTTTTGTAGTATGGGAGGGGGGCTGCGTGGCCCCCCTTCCCTCGGCCACATTTGGCCCCGGGGACCCCATCCCCCGGGGCCTGAGGATTTTCTTTTTTTTTTTAAATTAAAAAAAACGGGAAGGGGGCCGCGTGGCCCCCCTTCCCTGGGCCTCTATTGGCCCCGGGGACCCCATCCCCGGGAGCATGCCCTCTTTTTTTTTCTAATTAAATATTTGGAGGGGGGCTGCGTAGCCCCCCTCCTCAGGCCATTTAAGGCCCCGGGCCCCATCCCCCGGGGCCGGCCTTTGCGTCTTTTAAAAAAAAAAAAATCCTTTTTTTGGGAGGGGGGCTGCGTGGCCCCCCTCCCAGGCCACTAATGGCCCCGGTGACCCCATCCCCCGGGGCCTGGCCAGTCGTTGGGGACCGTGGGGGGTCCCCAATCCCCGCACGGTCCCGCCGGCTCCCCGCGTCCTGCGGGAGCCGGCATTGCTTTTCCATAAGGGGAGCTGCTGACATGCAGCTCCCCTTATGGAAAAGCAATTCTGCTTTGCTTCATTGAAGCTTTCCCTGCTCTCGCTTCAATGAAGCAAAGCAAGCTTGCAATGACAGGACGGGAGCCACGAGGCTCCCGTCCTTCCATTGCAAACAGCAGTGACCCGGGGGTAGGCACCCCGGGACACTGCAGGAGCCGGCCCTGGGGGGTGGCGGTCCCCAGGGCCACCACAGGCTCCAGGAGCGGGGCCACGCGGCCCCCTCCCCACTTCTACATAGCCCCGGGGAGGTGGTGGTCCCCGGGTTTCGAGGGTCCGAAACGGACCCCCACATGTATTTTCTTAGTGCCCCGGGGAGGTGGAGGTTCCCGGGGCGTGTGGGGGGGCAGGAGCCCCCCCACACAGGTCATTGTTTATTTAAAAAAGAAGCCCCGGGGGGTGGCGGTCCCCGGGGCTGCGGGAGGGCTGTAGGACCCCTGAGCAGGCCAAGGGGGTCAGGGTGTTTCTACCCTGCCCCCTTTTTGCGTTTTGCGCGATTGTTTTTACTGTTTTCTTGTGACTCGGTTCTACCGAGTCACAAGATGGCTGCCAACACTTCCTGGTTTGGAGTGTTGACAGCCAATTAGCATACAGCTGGTCATCGGGAGGGTGCGCGGCCCTCCTCGGCCATAGATATTTGTGTTTTTACTTTTGATTTTCTCAGCAACTACTGAACGGATTTACACCATTTAACAAAAAGGGTTCTTTCTGAACCAAGAACTACCTCTTTGCCAAATTTGGTGTAATTCCGCTCAGCAGTTCGGGCTGTAGCCGTGGCTAAAGTTTCCTATGGGAAAATGAATGGGGAAAACACGTTTTGGGACCCCCCTTTTTTCTCGGCCCCCGCTTGACGAATCACCCCAAGACTTTCAGGATAGGAGCGGACCGGAGCAGGCCACAAAGTTTGACAATTTCGCAAGATTCGTCAACCGACGCAAGAGTTATTTCAAATAGAATGTTGCGGATTTCCTATGGAAAATAGGTCCCAACTATAACTATCTACTGGCGACCGCCAGTAGATAATATATATATATATATATATATTTGTAGGAATAGATGAACTAATGTAGGAGGTCATTTAGCCAGTCTCATCAAAGTATAAAACATGGAGTCGAACGATGCAAGTAGATATACACAAGTTGAAATCTTTTTAGATCTTTTTACAGGTTTTATTATTCGGTTAGTGGTGATTGAATTGTAGTATTGGATGTGTATATTTATGTATTTATTGATATTTATATTTATATATATGTATATTTATGTATTCTATTGATATTTATATTTGTGTATATTTATATATTTTACAATCGTGGGAATCAATCACTGATCAATCAGATTGAGATAAGATATTTTGCGACATTTGCACTTGCACACTTGCACTTTTTTCAAGGATTATCAACTACAAGATATGACATTAAGTCAAAATAAGATAAGCCTTGTTAGGTTAATTATGTAATTTTAGTATTTTTGCACATGTAAATATATCATTTTAACACTATAGGTAGCACTTTTTAGTTTTGTTATTGGTTTGTATATGGTCTAGATGACAAGAAATACATTTATTGTATCCTAAAGCATTCATGCAATCATTGTCGAAAATATCAGGGTTATTTTAAGAATGTATTGTATTTTTCTAACAAAATTATGAGGGTAATACAACAAATATTAGGTTGATTTTTCTCAAATGCATTTACGCATATATTATTAACAAGGATACAAACAATGCAACATAAATGTTTTTTCTATGTCTATTGTCATGACCAGTGCACACTGTCACTTTAAATAGGTATCCCACAAGCAGTAGCGCTGTCATGTGATCAAGGCAGGGATCTGCCGAAACGCGTCATGGCGGACTGGTTCTTCGGTGTAATAAACTGAAATTACACAAAATCTGGGTCTACTCTCGTTTTATTCTTAAGCATTGTTTTACAAACGAGCAACTTACATATATATATATATATATATATATATATATATATATATATAGATAGATAGAGATTGATATATAGATATTTAGGTATATAGATATATATCAAGATATACAATTCAGTAACCTGAAGCGTGGTGTACTGGCAATAACACCATTCAGAGATGGCCCAGGTTGTGTGTCAGTTTTCATCTTGTCAAATGCTAAACTATTCAGGGTTAAGTCTTGTCATTGTACTTTAAAAGATGAATATGCTTTAATATAGTCTATATGATGATTCTTGGCTGTTATGGAAAGGCAATCTAAAAATGCATATTGCTGGAAAATTATGGGGCAATAGGAACCTCAACATATGAAATATTGACATCTGAATCTATCCTCTAAACTAAACCATGCTTTCTCGTAAGTGCTTATTTGCTACCTTTAAGAACCCATTAGAGCCAGATTTACAGATTCAGAGCAAAGCAGACATTGTAGCTATATTGACTGTACCCCTTTACATGTGCATTATCTCTGCAAGCCATCCATTGGGTTGGACTTCAGTCTGGCCCAGACTCCAACACATTTGCAAAATCTCTATGCAGGTATTGCACAATAGTTTTCAGTAGAAGCAGTCTGCAGTAGCCATGCTATGTGGAATGGCTTTCAAGGTGATTGCTCGTAGGTGGAAGTTCACAAAATATTTGAACTATTCCCAAAGAAAATCCACTTTGGTTGACACTTGAAGTAAGGAAAACAATGGAGTTGTGTGGGTGTTGGTCATATACCATGTAGCTAAAGAGGACCAATAGAGAGCAGTTACCTAAATATGCTGCTTATAACGCCCGGGCCACCTGCAGTGAAATAATGCAAACTGATTTATGTAGTCCTCTAGATATGAGTTATATGTACCCTTCTTATAACTTACACCTCATATATTTACTTGCTTAGTACACAATATGCTTTTGTTTTCTTACAAGAATTATAAATAATGCTGCACGGGGTTTAAAATGCATCTTTATTATGTGATATCTATTTTGGGTTTACCTATTGTTCTTACTCTGTACATATTATATTCATGTCTGGGATTTTATATCATCTTAGGTTTTTTTTTAGGTTGCTTTAATAATAACAGGATGTCTAAGTGGCGTGAACTACAAGGAACAGTGTTTCCTACTTCTTGTTTCTAAAGAACCATCCCTCTTGTTCTTTTCATTAGAAAATTATTCTGTGATGGTTCATAATAGTTTGCGATGTTAGGGTACTATGTAATAAGAGACCTATTGTAAAAAGTGGTTTCAAGTTCTTTCCCTAATTTTTGCAACTTGTCTCAAACTTTACAATGCAGTCTAGGCACTAATAGGTGACATGAAATACCCTGTCTTGTGGGATCGCAGAATGATCTGCTAATTAGACAGGGTGCTATTATCTCCCTGCGAGTGGACACATGCACAGGTGTGGCTTGTATTGAACTGCAGGCCACCAGTAAGGCACTAGCCTTTTCCCGGAGTGCTGAGTGCAAATGGACAGGCTCTAGAGGAATATTTTAGCTGGTCAAACCCAGCATCTTTATTTTCACCTCGTCCTCAAGGTCATAGTTTTACTATTTTATCACACTTCAGCAACTTTTAGTAACATTATCATTTCACTTTCTTTGTCAAATCTCACGCATATTTTCGTAAAAGCTAATAATCCAATTGAACAGAGAGAATAAGGCCTACTTGGATTACTTTTGCTTGTTTTTTAGATAAAACCTGGAGGCTGACGTTAAGTCATCCCTGTTATGTGGTTAAAACTACACATACGGTTGTAGGAGTCTTAAAAATGCATTTAAAAAGTTGTGTAGTCATGCTAAAATTTCACTGTTATGTAACATTATCTACCACCTACACATTACTCATAATCTAACACATTAATCATTTATTCAGGAAAATAGTATATCTATCATGAATGCTTTTAGAGGTGAGGTACAAAAATTGTTAGCTAAACATAAAATAGTAGATGACGGAAATCCTTAAACCAAAATATAACTGGCATGTAAGGTATCTTTGTTACAAATATTCATGTACATTATGACACAGAAATAATAAATGAATTTAATTTAAAATGTAGCCAGATTAAAACATGGGTATAAGGTACTCACCCACGTAAAATTACTCTTAGGAAGAATATAAACTGTGTTGGAAATATTCCTCTTATAAATCCACGATGCAAAAAATATTGTGGCTTACAAGTACTTATTTTTCTGAACTAAAACATGGCAGTAGTGTGGTATGCAGTATAATTTATTTTGTGGTTATTAATATGCTCCTCTCCCCATATGTGATTACTGACCTCATCATTGTGAATAATGATGTACTTTATGTTAAGGTTGGGGGACTGAGTTATATATCCTTGATACTTTTTTGGCATTCCATTGTTTTTGCAACATTTAACATGCAATTCGTAAATAGATTTTTTTAATTATTTTTTTTTAAATTATTTTGTTTATTGAAATTTTGAGACAAACAATAAAATAACATTAATGAAAAGGAATAAACATAATCAATCACAATGGTACATAAAAATTAAGCAGAGGTTAACGTTTAAGTGCAGATAGCAATCACATAGCCAGTGCAGGGAGAGAGGATACATATATATCCACAGTAACAATATCAATACACTTATCCAGTTAATAGTGCTCAGACGGTCTTCCAGTAGGCCCCAAGGCAGCATAGCAATGACATTCGCCCCAACAAACATGGTATTATGCTATACAAGCACCTAGACCAAGCCCCAAACTCGGACAGCCTCTTCAAGTCGGGCCCTCTTGTCTGGGCTCGTTCGTCTCTCTCCCAGCTAAATAACTCCGATACAAACCCCAAAAGCTTTTAGGGCGGCTCTAGGGAGGAAGTAGTTCACTGTACAATTCCGATTGCGTGTTACAGTACACCGTGTCCTTAGACCAATTAGCGACGGTGGGAACCAGTCCACGGGCCCATCGCATTGCAACCCTACGTTTTGCCAGCAGAAGCCCCATATCTACTAATCGCCGAACTTCTTTCAGCAAGCGCTTTGTGTAGCCCAGTAAAGCCAGTAAGGGGTCTGGTGGCAACTGCAGACCGGTGATCTCGCCGAGCGTATGGAATATTAGTCTCCAGTAGTTAGCAATCCCCGGGCACAACCAGGCGATATGGAGAAACCCTGTTGGACATGCACTACATCGCTCACATTCTGCAGTATCACGAAGAGCATATCGATGTAACCTGGCAGGCGTGTAATAAATTCTATTGAGAAATTTGAAATGAATTGGCCGGTGTCGTCCATTCAGAGAAACACGTTACGTAACTCCACAGCAGTATCCCCAAGTGGCATCATCTAAAGCCTCCCCAATCTCATTCTGCCACTCTATTCTGGCCATAGTGTAGTGATTCCTGTGATAATCCTGTGTAATGTTGTATATGTTGGATACAGTCTTAGTGGGAGAGTCAGTACGTAATAGGTGAGAGAAGGAAGCCACCTCCGGAGGCTCCAATGCCTCTTCCCCCCAAACCTCCCGGAGTACATGCCTCACTCTGTGGAAGTGAAATCGGGCGAGCGGTGTGCAGTCATGTCCCTCAGCCTCAATCTCAGCCCATCCCGGAGCTTTGCCTTCCCAGAACAAGTCACTAATTTTGTTGATGTTCATTGTCGCCAGTGCGCGTGTTCCATCCTTTTCCCTGCACACCGGCAGCCAATGGCACCACTCAATTGGGGTCAAAGGGGAGTACAGGATAGTGCCTGCCTGTCTTTTTTATAAATTCTGCCATGCATGTGTGGTAGCATTGACAGAGTTTACGATACCAGCCCGTCTTGAGGGCGCCTGGAACAACAGTGCTGGGAGAG
This sequence comes from Calotriton arnoldi, assembly GCA_963921515.1. Taxonomy (NCBI): domain Eukaryota; kingdom Metazoa; phylum Chordata; class Amphibia; order Caudata; family Salamandridae; genus Calotriton; species Calotriton arnoldi. The sequence goes on along the minus strand of CAWUFW010000527.1, from coordinate 3,847,630 downwards.
GGGAGGGTGCCTTTCACCATCTTCTCAATCTGCAAATTCGGTAAGCCAGCTTGCCCGTGGACCCAGTGATGAGCATGGGAGCTTTGGGCAGATCTATAATATAATTCTAGGTCTGGGGCACCTAGTCCCCCCCCCCCCCCATAGAATAGGGTAGTGTGAGCTCTCGGGTGCTTCCCAGGCCAGCTTCACCAGCAACGATCTGATAATTCTAAAAAAAGAGCATAGGGAGTACCATCGGCACATTGATAAATAGGAATAAAAACCTTGGTAGTACTACCATCTACATGAGGGAAATGCGTCCCAATAGGGACAGGGGCAAGCGGATCCAGCGCTCTATCTCTTCCTCTAATTTACCGACTGCCTTCCCATAATTCTCGCTGAAGACCACCTCAGAATTTGTGTGGACTTTCACGCCCAAGTAGCGCACTGGTTCCGAAGTCCACAATAACGGGTATTCTAGCTCAAGGGGTTCCATTGCCGGAGTAATTGGCCTAGTCCAATTGACCTTAAGTCCAGAGAGCTCACCATATCTTACTACCTCCCGAAGTACAGGAGACAAATTTGTCTCTGGATCTCTAATATACAAAAGCATATCGTCGGCATAGGTTGATATGATGAGGTTGTATCCTGGGAAGCGTATCCCCCTGTGACCATGATACTCCCTGAGCGCACACGTCAAAGGTTCCGCCACCAGTGCATACAATAGTGGAGATAAAGGGCATCCCTGGCGAGTACCCCTTGAAATCTTAATAGAGGCAGTGACCATGTCCCCCACCCTGACCCTGGCTGTTGGGGAGTTGTATAGGACACCCACCAGCTGTAGGAAGATGTCTCCCAGACCCAGCCGCCTCAGAATTAGCCGCATGAAGGCCCACTCAACAGAATCAAAGGCCTTTTCTGAGTCTAGAAAGACGGCAGCACCCTTAGTCTATGTTCTATTGTGTTGTATTGCTCCAAACACAGTCCGAAGGTTATAAGTCAAGTTACCCCCCGGCACAAATCCTGCCTGTTCAGGCCCAACTAACAACGGCACCAGAGGGGCCAGGCTGTTAGCTAAACTTTTAGCTAATAGCTTGGAATCAACATAAAGAAGAGCACTCGATAGGGGATTTCCCTGGCTTTAATATTGTAACTATAAAAGCTTCCCTCATAGAGGGGGGCATCCTCCCGTCCTTCCCCATCTCTTCAAACAGTGTGATTAAATGGGGGATAAGTAGCTCTTTGAACTCCTTGTAAAAGGAGACCGTCAGGCGATTTTGCCCTGGGGTGCTCCCCGCTCGCATTGCATTTAGTGCGACTAGTATTTCATTAGCATCTAGCGGTCTCATTAAGTATTCTCTATGTTCGTCGGACAACCACGGCAACTTGATGTATTCTAAGTAGTCTTGAATCGCTGTCTCGTCCACTGCCGCTCTAGAGCGGTACAGGTCTGAATAATACTGGTTAAACCTATTGGCTATATCAGCTGGATCTCTCAGAAGTACGCCGCCCTCTGCGCGCCGTTTAGTCACGCCCGCCAGTCCTTTTCTATTTCTCAAAAGAGCTGCCAAAACCGAACCCGGCCTCTCTCCCTCCCCGTACATGTGAGCAACTGCATATTTTCCCATATGTTTAACTTCATCGTCCGCATTGTCATGATATTCCTCTAGCGTTTTTTTTTATTTGTCCGCGGCCAGGGGCCCCCCCCCCCGACAAGACATCACGCTCGAGTTCACTCAATCGTTCCTCCAGACAGGTCAGCCTCCTTCTGAGAGAGCGGAGGACACCAGAGTGTTTAGACATGGCTATCCCACGTATATAGACCTTGAAAGTCTCCCACACTGTGGAAAACTTGCTTACCGAGCCGATATTTGTTTAAAAAAAAATTCTATGGCCACCAACATCTTGGACCTAGAGACGCTGTCTAACAGCGAATATGGCGGGAACTGCCATGTGAAAGGAGCAGGCCTCTTCTGTGGGCTTTCAATGTCCAAAACTATTGGGGAGTGGTCAGAATAAGAGCGGGGGTGGACCTCACAAGCGCGAATCTGAGAGTATAGAGACCTAGAGATAAACCAGTTGTCGATTCTGGTGTGAACGTCATGCATAGCAGAATAGTGCGTGAAACCTCCCTCAACCCGGAGAGCGCTTTCGCCAGACATCTAGCATGTCAAGTTGAACAGCAGCATCCGAAATGGCCCTGGCGGCAGCTGAGGGGCGCCGAGTCGGGCCACCAGAGCGGTCCAAAGCCGGATCCAACACACAGTATAGGTCTCCTCCACAAACTTGCGGCAGTGGTATATTACCACGCAATCGCTCCAGTAAATCATGGTAAAACTGTGGGTTATCATAATTAGGTCTGTAGATACTAACAATAATTCTATCCAGTCCCCGCCCACGGCATCTAGAAATGGCAAATCTGCCCTCAGGGTCAATTTCAAACGCTTCCAGCGTTATCCCAGATCTGGGGTTAACCCAAGGGAGCACCCCTCTGGCGTGCGTGGTGAACCCTGCCGCGTGAAAGGGGCCATGCAACCGTTTGCTTGTCAGCATTTTGCTATCTGTAGGCAAGTGGGTTTCCTGCAGGAGCGCAATATCAATCTCATGCCTAGCGAGATAAGCAGACCCTTTTCACATTTTCCTAAAATCATTTAGGCCTCAGATATTCCATGTTAGCAGTCGTATTCTACTGCCCTGCCTTTGCGTCATAGCTAGTTGCTTTGACTGAGCTTGCACAGCGTATAACAGCCATAGTACCCCATTCCCCTCCTCTGCATTGGTAAATCGTTCGGGAGATATAAAAGTACCAAATTCGCATTGTGATCACAGAAAAAGAAAACAGGGTAACTTTCCCACCCACGCTATGCAATCCCCAACTTGGCATAGACGAAATACCACCCTCCCCCCCCCATACTTTAGGTTAATCTGACAAAAGTGACAATTTTAATTAAAGAACATTTCTGGCATAGCGCCATGCTGTGGGTAACACACAGGGGCGGATGTTACCGGCTCGCCGCTAATGTCCCCACTGAGTTTGCATTAATACTTTGCCATCTGAACAAAAATGCACATCCATCAAGTGGCAATTATCCGGGTTCATAAGAGTTCGTTATAGCTTTCAGTCACTATCAGCCTAAACTACCGGCCAATCTGCAGCTTCATGTTCAGCACCAGCCCCAGTCCCCAGCATACATATAAGCATATCCATTTGAACTCCAAACACAAGTATACACATGTCTCAAGCAGTGTACTGTAAAGACCAGACTCCATTTAACAAACACCGTTGGAGAAATGATAAAGTACCAGGGAGTCACCATGTTATTTCTGCTCCTCGAAGTCTCCGACAGTCGCTCAGACCAGCGTCTGAGTCTTTACCTTGCTCTTCTGCTTTGGTGTACTTTTTGAAGGCCTTCTGCAGGGTCTTAGGGTCCGTGAAAATCTTAGATTTACCATTCATGATGACCCTCAGTCTGGCCGAGTATAGCATTGCATACTCCAGATTGTGTTCTCGCAACCGTCGTTTCAGAGGAGCAAACTGCCGTCGCGCCTCCTGTACCCTCATGGTGAAGTCCGGGAAAAGTGATATCGAGGAACCTTCAAACTGCAGATCACGTTTCTCTCTGGTCAGCGCTGCGTCCCTATCTCTGTAATTCAGCAGTCTAGATATAATAGGGTGCAGGGGTGCACCAGGCGGAGGTCTAGGGCCAAAGGAGCAATGAGCGCTCTCCACCACAAACATAGCCGAGAAAGTATCATGGCCCAGGAGCGATATCAACAACTTCTCCACAAATACATCCATATTCCCCGTAGAAGTGGTTTCCGGAAGGCCCGGTGGATGCGGATATTACTTTTCCGTGACCTAGCCTCCAAGTCCTCCGCCTTATCCTGTAGTACGCTTAGGAGCCTCCCCATATGTTTCTGAGCATTATCTGTCTCTGACTGGGCTTCTTCAACTTCCGACACCCTTCTCTCCGCCATATCCAAGCGCTCGGTGTGTTTGTCGATTCGCTCAGTCATTTGATCCAAGCGGTAGGCTAGCGATTCAATTTTACCATCTATGGTGGTCAGGCTTTTCTACATTGCTGTTAGGATTTGCCATATGTCTCCTGCAGCCTCCTCAGCGGTATCATTTGCTTTTCGGGCATCTGGTCAGCCCCAGTCTCCCTCTGCCTCGACTTGCGCTGCTCGAACTGCAGTCTGGACTGCGACATGTCAACCTTTCCTATGGTGCAGCACCAATCAAGCTCCTCCTAGGACGTCGCAGCGCCACCGGCAGAGTCGTCGCCTGATTTCAAGAGTTATGGGGCCGCAAAGTGCTTCTTCCTACTTTTCAGGCCCAGCACCAGGCCCAGAAGGGAGCATCCAAACTGTCTTCTCTCAGCAGGCACCTACTATTTGAGCGGGCTTGCAGGGGAGGTGAGGCACTACCGACAGATCTCCCATATAATGCAGCGGGCAATCGCGGTCTTATGGGGAGCAGGAGTGTAACACAAACTCCCAACTGGAGTCAGGGCATCACAGATCGCTGCCTCCTTTATCCCCAAACAGTGCTGCTGGTTCTCCTCACTGCCGCCCAACTCCAAGGGCGCACTCCCACCGGCTCCCTCAAGGTTTTGCCAGGACCGCGCAGCTCGATGCAATTCCCAGCCACCAGCACCAGCGCTGTAGCTTTCAGATCGCCGCCTCCCAATATGCAGCTCTTATGGCAGACAATTAACTGCAGCCAGCAGTCCCCAGCCCAATTCATGCGAGACTCACTGCGTGGTTATTTAGTTGGGGCAGTCCTCGCCTCTTTCCTCAGGCTGCTCTCCGAAAGTTCGCTCTGCCAACCATCATCTGGGGCCAGGCCAGTCTTGGATCACCCGTAGGGCGGCGGGCCAGCCTCGGACCCCCGTGGGCTCAGGGTGACAGCGCTAGTGCTCCAGGCGGGTGCCTCTTAATCACGCAAGGCCGCCAGTCTCTGCCCGGGCCCCGCGTCCCCACTCGATGTCACCGTCACAGGGGGCCGGCGAGGTACGGCCCACAGCCCGGCCAGCCGCTGAGGCGGGCCCACCTCTTCAACGCAAGGGGCAGGTGAGGTCTCCGATCGCCGGTCCGCAGTAGGCTGCCCAGCCCAGACCTTGCACGCGTTAGGCCGCACGCCCGGGCCGCGACTGGCCCCGCGCGTCCGCTCCGTTCTCAAGTCCTCCGGTGCTTCGGAGGAACACCACAAGAACACCAATCGATGGAGCCTTCCCAGTACTCCTCAGGGCGGCTGGCAGGGGTGCGTTATGGTTCGTGGATGTCAGGATACTTGGCGGATTATGTAGATGGCTTAGCGGAGCACGCTCACATGGCGGCCATCTTGAGCCCTGGCAAGCTCCGCCCCTCATTCGTAAATAGATTTAATAATATATTCAGTTTTGTTTCATTGTGCAAATGTTGTTGGCGTTACAGTGAAAGGGAATTACATAGTATGTGGTATAGTACTCTTCGAGATTGATGGTTTTGGAGAAGCGAGTCAGTATCGAAGATTAGAATCTGATATGTTGTAAAAATACCTACTCCTGTGCAAAGGGATCAGAAGTACGAGTAGTGAGAGATAGATTTGGCCAACAAAACCGGGCAAAATTGTTTGCTGTACAATGCCCAGGAAAAAGGCCATAAATTCTGCTTTGGTTCACTGAATACACAATCAATGTTAGGCCTCATTCCAATGTAAAAACAAAATCAGAAGTGGAGGTATTTACCAAACTCAGTACCTCACACACTAGTGTTTACCAGCTGCATTAATTACCCCCTATCCCAAACAACTCTGTCGGGCTCAAAACATTATAATGAAGGATTGTCAGTCAATTTGTTCACTTGACAGGCAGTGCAGTCGTGCCGTAGCCAGTTGTGCATCTAATGCTTCTTTCCCGGTTTTTCGTGATCTTTCTTATGCTAGCAAATGTATGAACTATGACTCTGAATTGAAATTGTATTTAATATGTCAAAGTAGTGTTTATATGCCCTTATTGAACACTTTAGCGACAGGTAGGTGTTAATAGATATTTATATCTCTGTAACTTAAAAATGAATTCTGTACCATTTTCTTTGATTCCTACAGTTCCTACAAACATTGCACCTACAGTCATGTGACCTGCTGGACATTTTCGGCGGCATCAGCTTCTTCCCGTTGGACAAAATGACCTACCTGAAAATCCAGTCTTTTATAAACAGAATGGAAGAAAGTTTGGACATTATCAAATATACAGCTTTTTTATACAATGACCAACTTATCTGGTAAGCACCTATGCCTTCAACTGTGCTAGGAATTTTAAAGTGAAATCAAAACCTTGTTCCACTCTTTGACCTACCCCATCCTCCCAAGTGAAGCTGGAACAGGAGTTGATCCCCCAGTTTAAAATGCCTTAATATAGAGGAAAAATCTATTTTTAACCCATTGACTGAAGCACTCATTTAAAGCATGTAATGTGGCTCTCAGTACAGAAAGAAGACAACAGTGTTCCTCATCGCAATCGATTAGCACTCTTAGTCCCCTAACCAGTGTCTTCTGGCCCAACAGTTGTTCAGGATGTCCGCCTTCATGGCCTAGGCTTCGATGTTGGAGGACTAGAGTGCGTGATTCACTCTTTTTGATCTTCAGAAGAAGGAAAATCTCTGTATCTATACGACAAAAATTAAATCCTTCCTTTTTTTATACTTCCCCCTACTCAGGCAAGTCATCAGAGCCTAGAGACTGTGCTGCAATAGTGTGCTTTAGGAGTGATCTAATCCTTATCTTACGGGATCTGCTGACCGAGGTAAAACACCTCGGTATAGGTGTTACCTGGGTATAGCTATTACCTCATCTTATCTGAGTATAGTTCTATCCTAATTTGTAGCTAGTGTTCCTCATCGGCTAGTCAGTGAAGTGGTGATTCAGGTTGGCAGAAATGACAACTGGACTCTGTAGATTAATGTGCATCAAGCGTCACAAAGATTTGCTACACATTGTGATTGCTACGTAATTTAATTTAACATTTTATATTGTTTTAGACTTAGTGTGTCAAACTATTTATTAAGTGAGCAGTGTCAACTTCATGATAATACATAGATCCAACATTGAAATATAAAAAGTGCAGTGTACACTATGAATATCGTACAAAGTAACTAAAACCAAACACCCTTAAAGTAATAACCATTTTAAACAAATATGTAGGCGAAAGTAACACCTAACACACACATTTGAGAAACCAGTATCTAAGGATGGTCACGTGAATCATGATCAGTTTCATGTGTCCAGAGTACTCTGTTTGTTGCCCACAGAGGTCCAGTAGTAGTTTGTGAATTCAGTTCATTTTGCAGTAGATTTTGGAGCTAACCTGACTCTACAGAAGTAGACCACACACAGTCCAGCAATCCCTCCAGCTGGTACTAGTAGATATGCATCTGTATTTTTGTATTGTTCTTTTGAAGAGTGTTGAACAGAAAATTATTATGAAGTGTAGGCTGCGATCAAAGCTACTTCCTTCCTTTGTGTCTGAAAGAGATATAAAGGGTGATGGATGTTTTTGAAAGTGTTTCTGTCTCTTGTTCATTTTTTCAAAAAGTGGATAGGATGTATTAGAAAGTGTTTGGGGCCCATATATAACGCAAGGGCAGGTTGGACCCTGTAAACAGTGATGACAAAAAAGCACAAACTGGTGTCTAGTTTGTTTGACAGTTATGGCAACAACTGATTAAAGCAAACACAAGGAGATGATGGACGGAGCACTGAAACGCTTCAGACACTCACCCCCAGTCTCAGATCTGGGTTGAATCCATCATCGTTCTTTAGCTCACTTCGCCACCCCAGTTCAGACCCAGCCATCTGCAAATCACTCTTGACCCTGTGCCTCATGGGAACAATCCAGCCTGAACTGCCAAGCCAGGTCTTCCTGGACCAGAAACAAGCACCCTGAGACCGTTTTCAGGGTAACACCCCTCATCAGCCAGGCTAGCTTGAATCCAATGGCCAAGTGAGCAAGGGACCCACACCTGAGCATAACCTGCCAACTTACGGTAAACAAAGCAAACACAAGGAGATGATGGAGGGAGCGCTGAAATTTGTCCGACACTCACCCCAGTCACAGATCTGGGTTGAATCCATCACCGTTCTTTAGCTCACTTCGCCACCCCAGTTCAGAGCCAGTCATATGCAAATCAGTCCTGACCCTGTGCCTCATGGGAACAGCCCAGCCTGCCAAGCCAGGTCTTCCCTAGACTGGAAACAAGCACCCTGGGACCGGTTTCGAGTCACCCCTCATCAGCCAGGCTAGCTTGAATCTAGTGGCAAAGTGTGAGCAAGGACCTACGTCTGGGCATACCCTGCCAACTTAGTGCGAACAAAGCAAACACAAGGAGATGATGAACGGAGCGCTGAAACTTTTCAGACACTCGCCCCCAGTCACAGATCTGGGTTGAATCCATCATCTTTCGTTAGCTCACTTCGCCCCCTCCCCCCCGTTCAGACCCAGCCATATGCAAATCAGTCTTGACCATGTGCCTCACGGGAATAGTCCAGCCCGAACTACCAAGCCAGGTCTTCGCTTCACTTTGCCACTGGATTCAAGCTAGCCTGGCTGATGAGGGGTGTTCCCAGGAAACCGGTCCCAGGATGTTTGTTTCCGGTCCAGTGAAGACCTGGCTTGGCAGTTCGGTCTGGACTGTTCCCATACGGAACAGGGTCAAGACTGATTTGCCTATGGCTGGGTCAGAACTGGGGTGGCGAAGTGAGCTAAAGAACGATGATGTATTCAACCCAGATCTGTGACTGGGTGTGAGTGTCTGAAAAGTTTCAGCGCTCCGTCCTTCATCTCCTTGTGTTTGCTTTGTTCTCCCTGAGTTGGCAGGGTATGCCCAGACGTGGGTCCCTTACTCATTTTGCCACTGGATTCAAGCTAGCCTGGCTGATATGGGGTGTTACCACGAAACCGGAACCCAGGATGCTTGTTTCCGGTCCAGTGAAGACCTGGCTTGGCAGGTTGGGCTGGACTGTTCCAATAAGGAACAGGGTCAAGACTGATTTGCATATGGGTGGGTCTGAACTGGGGTGGTGAAGTGAGCTAAAGAACGATGATGTGTTCAACCCAGATCTGTGATTTGGGGTGAGTGTCTGAAAAGTTTCAGCGCTCTGTCCATCATCTCCTTGTGTTTACTTTTAACAACTGATTAACCTTGTATCTTATTTGGGCCTACCAATGGGTGGTCTGTTCCTGTGGACAGCCAACAAAGTATACAACTGAAATGAATGGCAAACCACTGTGAGGACCAAAGATGCTTGAAATCCTCGATCTGAGAAGACCCAAAATCCTTGGCAAAAGGCACAATATCGACCTTTAAAGAAGATGCTAGAGTATAACTGAATGACCTACCTGAAAATCCAGTCTTTTATAAACAGAATGGAAGAAAGTTTGGACATTATCAAATATACAGCTTTTTTATACAATGACCAACTTATCTGGTAAGCACCTATGCCTTCAACTGTGCTAGGAATTTTAAAGTGAAATCAAAACCTTGTTCCACTCTTTGACCTACCCCATCCTCCCAAGTGAAGCTGGAACAGGAGTTGATCCCCCCAGTTTAAAATGCCTTAATATAGAGGAAAAATCTATTTTTTAACCCATTGACTGAAGCACTCATTTAAAGCATGTAATGTGGCTCTCAGTACAGAAAGAAGACAACAGTGTTCCTCATCGCAATCGATTAGCACTCTTAGTCCCCTAACCAGTGTCTTCTGGCCCAACAGTTGTTCAGGATGTCCGCCTTCATGGCCTAGGCTTCGATGTTGGAGGACTAGAGTGCGTGATTCACTCTTTTTTGATCTTCAGAAGAAGGAAAATCTCTGTATCTATACGACAAAAATTAAATCCTTCCTTTTTTATACTTCCCCCTACTCAGGCAAGTCATCAGAGCCTAGAGACTGTGCTGCAATAGTGTGCTTTAGGAGTGATCTAATCCTTATCTTACGGGATCTGCTGACCGAGGTAAAACACCTCGGTATAGGTGTTACCTGGGTATAGCTATTACCTCATCTTATCTGAGTATAGTTCTATCCTAATTTGTAGCTAGTGTTCCTCATCGGCTAGTCAGTGAAGTGGTGATTCAGGTTGGCAGAAATGACAACTGGACTCTGTAGATTAATGTGCATCAAGCGTCACAAAGATTTGCTACACATTGTGATTGCTACGTAATTTAATTTAACATTTTATATTGTTTTAGACTTAGTGTGTCAAACTATTTATTAAGTGAGCAGTGTCAACTTCATGATAATACATAGATCCAACATTGAAATATAAAAAGTGCAGTGTACACTATGAATATCGTACAAAGTAACTAAAACCAAACACCCTTAAAGTAATAACCATTTTAAACAAATATGTAGGCGAAAGTAACACCTAACACACACATTTGAGAAACCAGTATCTAAGGATGGTCACGTGAATCATGATCAGTTTCATGTGTCCAGAGTACTCTGTTTGTTGCCCACAGAGGTCCAGTAGTAGTTTGTGAATTCAGTTCATTTTGCAGTAGATTTTGGAGCTAACCTGACTCTACAGAAGTAGACCACACACAGTCCAGCAATCCCTCCAGCTGGTACTAGTAGATATGCATCTGTATTTTTGTATTGTTCTTTTGAAGAGTGTTGAACAGAAAATTATTATGAAGTGTAGGCTGCGATCAAAGCTACTTCCTTCCTTTGTGTCTGAAAGAGATATAAAGGGTGATGGATGTTTTTGAAAGTGTTTCTGTCTCTTGTTCATTTTTTCAAAAAGTGGATAGGATGTATTAGAAAGTGTTTGGGGCCCATATATAACGCAAGGGCAGGTTGGACCCTGTAAACAGTGATGACAAAAAAGCACAAACTGGTGTCTAGTTTGTTTGACAGTTATGGCAACAACTGATTAAAGCAAACACAAGGAGATGATGGACGGAGCACTGAAACGCTTCAGACACTCACCCCCAGTCTCAGATCTGGGTTGAATCCATCATCGTTCTTTAGCTCACTTCGCCACCCCAGTTCAGACCCAGCCATCTGCAAATCACTCTTGACCCTGTGCCTCATGGGAACAATCCAGCCTGAACTGCCAAGCCAGGTCTTCCCTGGACCAGAAACAAGCACCCTGAGACCGTTTTCAGGGTAACACCCCTCATCAGCCAGGCTAGCTTGAATCCAATGGCCAAGTGAGCAAGGGACCCACACCTGAGCATAACCTGCCAACTTACGGTAAACAAAGCAAACACAAGGAGATGATGGAGGGAGCGCTGAAATTTGTCCGACACTCACCCCAGTCACAGATCTGGGTTGAATCCATCACCGTTCTTTAGCTCACTTCGCCACCCCAGTTCAGAGCCAGTCATATGCAAATCAGTCCTGACCCTGTGCCTCATGGGAACAGCCCAGCCTGCCAAGCCAGGTCTTCCCTAGACTGGAAACAAGCACCCTGGGACCGGTTTCGAGTCACCCCTCATCAGCCAGGCTAGCTTGAATCTAGTGGCAAAGTGTGAGCAAGGACCTACGTCTGGGCATACCCTGCCAACTTAGTGCGAACAAAGCAAACACAAGGAGATGATGAACGGAGCGCTGAAACTTTTCAGACACTCGCCCCCAGTCACAGATCTGGGTTGAATCCATCATCTTTCGTTAGCTCACTTCGCCCCCTCCCCCCCGTTCAGACCCAGCCATATGCAAATCAGTCTTGACCATGTGCCTCACGGGAATAGTCCAGCCCGAACTACCAAGCCAGGTCTTCGCTTCACTTTGCCACTGGATTCAAGCTAGCCTGGCTGATGAGGGGTGTTCCCAGGAAACCGGTCCCAGGATGTTTGTTTCCGGTCCAGTGAAGACCTGGCTTGGCAGTTCGGTCTGGACTGTTCCCATACGGAACAGGGTCAAGACTGATTTGCCTATGGCTGGGTCAGAACTGGGGTGGCGAAGTGAGCTAAAGAACGATGATGTATTCAACCCAGATCTGTGACTGGGTGTGAGTGTCTGAAAAGTTTCAGCGCTCCGTCCTTCATCTCCTTGTGTTTGCTTTGTTCTCCCTGAGTTGGCAGGGTATGCCCAGACGTGGGTCCCTTACTCATTTTGCCACTGGATTCAAGCTAGCCTGGCTGATATGGGGTGTTACCACGAAACCGGAACCCAGGATGCTTGTTTCCGGTCCAGTGAAGACCTGGCTTGGCAGGTTGGGCTGGACTGTTCCAATAAGGAACAGGGTCAAGACTGATTTGCATATGGGTGGGTCTGAACTGGGGTGGTGAAGTGAGCTAAAGAACGATGATGTGTTCAACCCAGATCTGTGATTTGGGGTGAGTGTCTGAAAAGTTTCAGCGCTCTGTCCATCATCTCCTTGTGTTTACTTTTAACAACTGATTAACCTTGTATCTTATTTGGGCCTACCAATGGGTGGTCTGTTCCTGTGGACAGCCAACAAAGTATACAACTGAAATGAATGGCAAACCACTGTGAGGACCAAAGATGCTTGAAATCCTCGATCTGAGAAGACCCAAAATCCTTGGCAAAAGGCACAATATCGACCTTTAAAGAAGATGCTAGAGTTTAACTGAATTCTTCTTTTCTGTGCCACATATTTAACAAAAATATATATACCTATTTTGACAACCGCTACTAATCCCATTTTCTTTTAGATTTATGTTCGACTGGTGTTTTTGTTTGGGATAGGTTGAGTTGACTCTTTGAGGTTTTACAATACGATGTGATAATAAAGTTGAAAATCAATCTTTTTTTATTGATGACTGTTTTCCTTCCTCTCTAATTTATGCTTAACATCTGAATTTTAAGGAAAAGATTTAACGAACACAATACAATTCCACAGTACATATGAACACTTCACATTACACTACTGATTGGTAAAAACTGGACTTATTTTATTGCATACAAGTGAAGAGGACTTACCATTGTCTTTTTGTGGTAAACACATAAATGCTGCAAGCAGGTACTTTAGGATCTGGGCCTTTGGGAAACAGAACATTGTGCACAATACACTACATTCTTCTAATGGAAAAGATTATCCATCAGTTTAAAGCATACTGACATTTATTATTGTCTGTGGTTAGCCAGATTATTGGCAAATAAAGGTTATATTACCTTTTTTACTAAACGCGCTTCTATAGTCAAATAACAAACAAATCCTTTGCAAAAGTAAATCAGATGCTAACTGTGGGCCCATATATTTCATTGGAAGACTATATATTTAAATAGCTGTCCTGAACACCAAATAAGGGAAGGGCATTCTACCAGATAATGAGCACTATACATGACTTGTGTAGGTCAGCATTTAAGGAGACTTAAAGACTTGTCATTCATTGTTTCATATTAAACTGTTTTCTTAATGCTGTGACTGAACTCTGTGCTGCATTTGGTGTTCTTACGTTTAACAGTCCCAACCATTAAAAAAATATATATAATAAAATAAAGGTTAAATTTAAGAGCGTTGTAGAATGATGTCTGTATATTCAAAAATAGCTTTCTTGAAATTAAAGACTTATATCGTTATACCCCACGGTAGTAAAACCACCTGTTTTCTACTCCCATCTCTTGTCTGGGATTTTTCTAAAGGGTGAATGTTGAAATGAAGACCCTACAGAAGTTCAAAACTATTTGAGAGTTTAATGTTTTCAGAATCTCTAACAGGAATATGCTGTTCTTCCCAGAGATCCTATTTATACATACTACAGATCAGCTACTTTTGTAGTTCTAAGATCCCTTATTTGAGGTATAAAATGGCTATACCAGAGGATAATTTTGAAAAGATATTTTGGAGAGTACAGGAAAAGAGATACATATATATTTTATGTGCTCTGCTGATCTTATATTAATGCACTCTAGGGTCAATAAGACTGTTTATAACCCTGATGGTGACATAGTTTGGAAGAATCCAATTGTTTTCTACATACAAAGGCTTTCTAATGACCAAGAGGCGAAATAAAATGTCTTCAGATATCCGTGCTGTTACAGTTTGGTGCAGAACTGGTAAAAGGACATGGTTACACCTGATGTGGGATTGTAGCACTCTTTAACTGTTTTTCAAATGATTTCATGTGTGGATATTTGTTTACACAGTTGGTAACGTAGGGTAGTCGTTACCCTATATCCTTGGAGCATCCTTATTTGACTGTATGATTTTCGCATGACTTAGCGCAGACCATACCCTTCCACCTGTTTTTTGTATCCTGTTTTTCAATTTGATTTTCAAATATTTTAGCCTGTTTTGTTTATAAAGAGTGTTGCTTAATTTGAAGAAGACTCTGATAGTTAAATGTGAGTGTAGCCCAATTAGCAGTAAACAGAAGGTAAGTTGAATATTGTGTGGCTTGTTCATTAAATCTCTTACAAGGCATAACGGTTTTGAGTTGTACTTTAAAAGGAAGACAGTTATACCAAGGAGAGCCTTGGTTTTTTCCATTTAATGCATGACCGGTCACCTTCCAGTGGTAACTTACTATTGCTCATAGGACATGTTTCTTTAAAATGGTGGCCAGGTTGGCATTGTGCATCAGCAGGAATCAATCAGAGGTAGGCTAAGAAAGAGGGACATTTGGAGCTATAAATCCAATCTTTGTAGCATACTTTTGATTGGAATACAGGAAGTGGTCCAAAAGCCATTGGGAGGGGCCTGGGATACTGTGGTGTTCAAATGGTGGTACCATGAATTAATTTAAACCAGTAGAAGTCAAAGAATGTGTTTTTTATCACATGGAGCCAAAGGTATCCACCAATATTATTTACTTCGGTCCAAAGTAATGGATGTTTGTGTCAAGATTTGTCCTATCATTTCATTGGCCCTTGGCATTAAGTATGTGATGATCATTCAAGACTGATTTACTGTCCTGCAGTCAGTATAGAACAGCAACAACTCATTGAGCTTTAGTGCCATTGCAATGGGGATTTATTGTCCCTATCAGGTCGATGATAAAGTGTTTCTGTATTATATCTTCAATATCACTTACTGACCAGCATCAGGTATTCAATAGAGTTTCTGATAGATTACAGTTTGGTCATTTGTTAACATGTAATTTTATACCGACATACTCCTTCCATCTTGTAGCAGATAAACCTCTTTCAACAAAGATTGTGTTTCTGGTTGTAGTTCAACAATAAAGGTTTCACGTAAGGATCCATTGCATTATATTAATTATTTGTAAAACGCACATATGCTGCAGCTTCTTGACGCTAGAGGACCTAAAATGTTGAACAGTGTGGAAGTAAAATGAAGACCAACGTCACAGACTGAAGATGTAAGTTTTCAGACACCTTCAACAGAGTAGTTCATAGGTGGAGGTCAGAATGTCATTGGGAGCTTATTCTATTCCCTAGCAGCAGCAACAAAGAAATCTCTATCCCCAAAAGATTTGTTATGACTTTTTGGACATTGCTTATTACAATTGACCTCTAGATCTTAGAGTCCTTGTCAGTTAGTAGATGGAGAATTTGTTGGTGGTAAATTGGGGGGTTTAGCCATGAAGTACACGACAACCATGGCCTTAAAAAAGATTTGCTTCCTAATAGAGACCAAATGCAGTTAGTTAAGGAGGAGTAGTTATTCTACAGTGTTGGGGGCTGCTGGAAATGAGTCTGGCAGCCACATTTTGAAACCGGTGAATGCGCTTGTATAGTTCATTTTGTGGTAAGTGCTGTCTATGTACAGCAAGATCTGCTTCACCATCTTTAATTGGCAAAACAAGTTGGAAACTTTGAACATCTGTGGCCCTAGGCACAGATCGGTGTCTTTTAGAGTATGTTAAGGTTACAAAATAATTTGACTGGCCCTGGAGCAACACCCATTGCATCTTGCCAACCAGCCAAAAATTCTGTGTTCTGCGATGCCGCTCTTGGGATGAGAATCTCAATTTTGTTGGATTTTATTTTTACAAAGTTTCCCGCCATCCAGGGTCAGACGTTGGTGAGTGTACATATGCCATATTAGAATTCTGTGTTGTTGGTTTTATAGAAGGCTGTTTGGAATTCTGTAGTTTGAACAGGAGTTTCACGTCTTTGGTGTACATAACAAACTGCTTATTTAGATGGTATAGTAGAAAAGCTAATGGGGGCCTCTATAGAAGTTAAAGAGAAGGGAGGATGGACCCCTGATGCACTCTGTATGTTGATGACTTGGGGTCTAATTTATATTTTGGCAGACGGAGTACACTCCATCAGGGCTACGGAGTGAATTACTCTGTCCCCTTGACGGATTACCCACCTGCCAAATTATGAAATGTTCGCCGGCCCAGTGGGCATTTAAAGCATTGACAGGAACCACCATCACAGCGGTTCCTGCCAATCCATTGTAACTTTGCCAGACCACTCAAACATGATGAAGCTGTATGTCAAAATTTAAAAAAAATTATTTTCAAAAAGAAAATGCTAAAGTGGGATTTTCTTTTTGAAAATAAGTTTTTAAAAAAAATTGTCCCATCGCCATGGGAGTTTCCTTCCCTGGAAAAGGGGGCACTGAGCACTTTTCAGTGCCCATTATCGACAGATTTTTCCCGGTAGTGATGTGCATTGAAAAACGGCTATATGTCCACCCTTCTAAATTAGGCGGGCAAACATAAAGCCAAACCTCAGACAGCACTTACTCTTTTGGGCAGTCGGAGGAGTTTGACACTGTGGAGACGGAGACGTCTCCGCGTGCCATCAGACTAAGGTCCGCCCGAATTAAAATCAGGCTGGCGGACCCTTATGTTGACAGGGAGGGAATGCTGTCACCGTTGTGAAGAAGTTCCCTCTCTGCCAAAATATAAATCGGGCTCTTTGATATTTGAAAAGGGTGAGGAATTTGTACTGGGAATGGAATGTAAGAAAAGACTGGAACCACTTGGCTGCCTGCTCATCACAGCCTATATATTTATATATTTTTTTAACCTGGCAATGAGGATAGCATGGTCAGTGGTACTGAATGCTGCCGAGAGGTCCTACAGGACTAAGATGTAGGTATCCACTACAAGTCGATGTTCTTCCAAAACAGTTATCACAACTAACTCAATGCTTTAGCTGACCTTCAGTCCAGTTTGTGAAGGATGAACTTTACAGAGGCCTGCAATTGGTTGAAAAACTGCTTCTCAAGAACCTTGGAAAAGAAGGGAAAAATTCAAATTGGTTGAAAGTTGTTAGGTTCCGGGGAATACCAGGTCACCTTCTCTAGATGTTTAATTATGGCTGTCTTCTATTCCCTATGAACTCCTCCTTCTTTGAGTGATTGATTGAACAAGGCTGTCATGTCAGGGGCCAAATAAGAGTGAGTTGTTGTAACATGTGGGCTAGGTGAGTTTCCTTAGGTGAGCCAGAAGGTTTAGCCATATTTGATTATCCCTGTGGTTTCGGTGAGAAGGTCGGACCCTCTTTAGAGATCAGGGCAGTTGTTATTTTCAAACTAGGGATGGCTTCTCTGTCCTATTTTTAAAAACTGATTTATTTTGTAGAATTTAGTTTTCGTCCTCCTTTCTCAATCTTAGTGTTCATAGGGATTGATTGAACAAGGCTGTCATGTCAGGGGCCAAATAAGAGTGAGTTGTTGTAACATGTGGGCTAAGTGAGTTTCCTTAGGTGAGCCAGAAGGTTTAGCCATCTTTGATTATCCCTGTGGTTTCGGTGAGAAGGTCGGACCCTCTTTAGAGATCAGGGCAGTTGTTATTTTCAAACTAGGGATGGCTTCTCTGTCCTATTTTTAAAAACTGATTTATTTTGTAGAATTTGGTTTTCTTCCTCCTTTCTCGATGTTAGTGTTCATAGGGAATTGGAGTTGTGTGCTCAACGATGTTCTAAGGACTCTGTCATTTTGGCACTTTCAGAAGAGCACAATCATAACAACATCCTGTCTTCCTTTTGAAATGTTTGTATGTATGTGGGAGAATTGTAGTAAGTAGCTGTTTTATTTGAATGTTTTCCACATTGTTAGCCTCACGTGTTCTAAGAGTCTCTTTTCTAAAAGGCGTATTCAAGCACTGTCTACTGAGAATGGCTGGTCTTCCCAACTTTTTTTGCCATGTTAAGTAAACTACTGAGCTGATTGTCAATCAGTAGCTCAGAAAGAGAGAAACCAATAGAGATTGGGGGAGGGCAGTGTACGAAATACTCCCAATAAAAGCAGTTTGTCCCAATTTTTACAATCCTCTTGAACAGGTGTTCCGAGGATCCGCTTAATGTATCGTAAATATTGATAAGACCACCTGTTTGTGGATTGCATAAAAGACTAGTCTCAACCACTTTTATTTTACCAATATATGGTGATTTTGTGGCCAATACTCACTGGTTTCTTGGAGGTTAGGACATTACTTCAGTGAGAACTGAAGCAGGCCAGTATAGCAGTTAATGTAGCTCCAAAGCCTGCAGTGATTGTGCGTTGATGAATCCGAAGGACGAACATGTGAGACTGCGAGGCAAAACTCCATATCACCACGTTGTCGAATGTTTCTGCAGAATTTAGAATTAATTGCTTGCTACCCTATCTCTATTTTGAATGTATATTAACCATGTACTAAACTAATGAATTTAAAGACCTAACGGTATTTAAATAATGACTTAACTTGTGTATGATTACCCCATACAAAAGAACTGTTAAAGTGTGTGGGATGGGGTATTTGTATCACACGATCAAACAGTCCTCAGCGGGTGTACCATAAAAGTTAAATTGCTATTGCAGAAATTGTAAAATCATTAGGAATAATCATATCTGTCCAAACCCACCCTGCACTAACACAATATCTAAACCTAACCCGTCCTCTGCAAAGAGCACCTTTCAAGCACTGGAAATAGTACTGATAAAAGAAACAGACAAGTGGTTGGAGGCTACTTCTCTTCAAAAATACGTTGAAGCAGAACGCATACCATTGGAACTAAGATTATTAATCGTCCTACCCATTGAAACCTCTGATCCGACTAAAATTAAGAGATGGGAGACTAACCTATAAGGAGTCGCTGATAATATGATCAAAAAACTCATTGAAATAGTTGAAGAAGAGTAAGAAAAAAACACAAAAGTGAGGTTGATGAACTCACTACAAAATTTAAAGAAGCAAACTGGGTGGAGAGAACTAAAAAAAACTATGCTATCCTCAAAGTTATTGATGAATACGAAGAGGACATAAAGAAAAAAAACTGAAAATTCCAGCGTTACTAATTAGATTATCAATTAGGGCGTGTCTATGCATTTGCTGAAAAATGCAAACATTTACCTACTGGATCATCAATAACACAACCTACTAATACTACACAGTTTACTATCAAATTCAGGCATAGAATCACCAGCAAGTGAGGTGGAGAAAGTTACTTCAAGATTGGGGGTAGACTTTTTAGACAAATTTACCAGATATTAGGAAATTAAATCTATCAGATTCCAGACAAGAATCCTTAGAAGCCCTACTGGAACAGCCCTCAACCTCTGGTATAGGTGCCCAGGCATGAAAAAACGAGCAAGAACAAAAATAGGCAATCAATTTATATGAACTTTTCAGATCATAATCTCACTAAAGACCAGATTTACATTGCGAACAAAGGTCTCACCTTCTGCCCCACTTCTCACTGGAACATGATTGAGACACGTATTAGGCCTCTTTAAGTTTGTTAGACAATTGAAATTGAAGTCGTTTTTCTATAACAAACATTTCCATAAAAGAACAAGCTCTGCAATACCTTCAAAATAACCCCAAAATCATAATTAAGTAAGCTGACAAAGGGGCTAATGTTGTGATCTTACATGTGGATGACTTTATCAAAGAAGCACAAAGACAGCTGGAGAATACCACCTGTTATTTCAAACTCATGCATAATCCCACCAGAGAAATTAATTCTGACCCAGAAACAACCTGGATAAATGGTACCACCACCAACAACTTTTATCTTTTGAAGAAAAGACTTCCCTATACATCGAACACCCAACTAAGGCAACCTTTTATTTATTACCTAAAATTCATAAACTGGACTTCTGCACACCCCGGCACCCAATTATATCCGGAATCAATTGAATCTGTTCAAATATGGGGGAGTGCATTGATAATCGATTACAACCCTATATGTTCTCCCATCATACATCAGGAACACGCAGAATATTTTGAGCAAATTGGACAGTATTGACTGGCAGCACGACTACATTCTGGTGACGATTGATTTAACAAGTCTATTTACTTTCTGAAAATATGAACAAGGCATTGCTGTAGTCAACAAAGCTCTATCCACCAAACGGGCACATTATTTGAAATCAAGACAAATCATTTTGAAGATGCAACATATCTGTCTCACCCGCAACATTTTCAGTTTCAAAAAAGAATACTACCTGCAGATACAAGGAAGAGAGATGGGGGCCAAATTTGCACCACCGTATGCCTGTATCTTTAAAGGTGAAGTTGAAATGTACTGGATATGGAATGACCAATTCAAAGTTTACACACCACACATCATATGTTGGGGACAATATATTGATGATATTTTGTGCATTTGGGTAGGAGACATAAGGAAACAAAAAAAGTATTTGACACTCATCAATACGAATACATGGAACATTAAAACGCTGGACTTTTCAATCTCCAAAATCAATTTACTGGATATCGCTGCCCATCTTGAGAATAATAAATTGCAAATTCCATACTACATGCAGACAGCTGTCACACATCAGCAACTACGCAGAATGTCCCAAAGGCTGAAATACTTCGAATTTGAAGGAACTCTTCTTGGGAAATGAATTTCCAAGATAAATCTAATGAACTGATGGACAGGCTCCAACACAGGGGTTATAGTACTTATCCTCTGCACCAGACAATGAAAAACATTTTTGAACCCCCACATAGATCATTAGTAATGAATAACACCAAAAGGAATAATCCCTCATATAGAGATAACTTGATATTTCTTTCACAATTACACACTGGCCATTAATTTGCATAATGCTAAAGAAACATTGGCATCTTCTAACTAGCAATCCTTCCTTACATGATTGCATTTCCCCACAATCCCAGATGGGCTTTCAACGAGCAACACACTTGAGACAAATTCTATACCCTTCTGAGTTCAAGGATAGAAGACAACCCACAACCACAAATGGGCATAACCCGGCCCACTTTAGGCGACACAATAAGCATGCAATCCAGTGAAGGATGGAATGCTTGATTTCATCTCAGCCACTGGTAATCACTCTAGGTTGCATCCCAATCTATCGTTATTTTGCACACCAGGCCACCTCAGTTTGGAACAGTCTAGCCCAAATTGCCAAGCCTGGTCCTTCCTGAGCAGAAACACAAGTAACCCAGGACCGGTTTTGCCCTAGTTATGGGCTCATCAGCCAGGTACTTGGTTCCAGTGATACAGTGTGCAGATGACCCACGTCTGGGCATACACGTCCCACTTATGGTGATAGAATAAGTATTAACAAGCATTGGCATAGCCAATAGGTCTCGCCTTTGGGACCTTATGTGTTTAGCCAGAACTTTTGGCTATGTTGTAGAGCATTGTGGCTGCTGTGCATCATGTTGAAAAGTTATAATAAAAAGTGTTAATCATTTTTGTTACCTTTATACAAACCAAGACGACATTATATACAACTGAACAACCTGATTAAAAAAAGATTTTAACATAAAATTAGGTGGTACTAAGTGGTATTATGTGGAGTGTATTTATGTTA
Source organism: Calotriton arnoldi (assembly GCA_963921515.1). Lineage (NCBI taxonomy): Eukaryota > Metazoa > Chordata > Amphibia > Caudata > Salamandridae > Calotriton > Calotriton arnoldi. The sequence goes on along the minus strand of CAWUFW010000527.1, from coordinate 3,826,013 downwards.
CATTGAGTACAGTGTAATTACGTGGCGTGTTATTACGTGGCACTGAGTGGTATTATGTGGAGTGTATGTTGCACTCAGTAGAGTGTAATTATGTGGCGTGTAATTATGTGCCACTGAGTGGTATTATTTGGAGTGTATGTTGCATTGAGTGCAGTGTAATTATGTAGCATATAATTTTGTGGCACTGAGTGGTATTATGTGGAGTGTATTTATATGGCATTGAGTAGAGTGTAATTATGTGGCGTGTAATTATGTGCCACTGAGTGGTATTATTTGGAGTGTATGTTGCATTGAGTGCAGTGTAATTATGTAGCATATAATTTTGTGGCACTGAGTGGTATTATGTGGAGTGTATTTATGTTGCATTGAGTAGAGTGTAATGTGATGTGTAATTATGTGGTACTGAGTGGTATTATGTTGAGTATATTTGTTGCATTGAGTAGAGTGTAAATATGTGGTGTGTAATTATGTGGCACTGAGTGGTATTATATGGAGTGTATTTATGTTGCATTGAGTAGAGTGTAATTATGTGGCGTGTAATTATGTGGTACTGAGTGGTATTATGTGGAGTGTATTTATGTTGCATTGAGTAGTGTAATTATGTGGTGTGTAACTATGTGGCACTGAGTGGTATTATGTGGAGTGTATTTATGTTGCATTGAATAGAGTAATTGTAACGTGTGATTATGTGGTACTGAGTGGTATGTGGAGTGTATTTATGTTGCATTGAGTAGAGTGTAAATATGTGGCACTGAGTGGTATTATATGGAGTGTATTTATGTTGCATTGAGTAGAGTGTAATTATGTAGAGTGTAATTATGTGGCACTAAGTGGTATTATGTGGAGTGTATTTATGTTGCATTCAGTAGAGTAATTATGTGGCTTGTAATTATGTGGTACTGAGTGGTATGGGGGTGTATTTATGTTGCATTGAGTAGAGTGTAATTGTGACGTGTAATTATGTGGTACGGAGTGGTATTCTGTGGAGTGTATTTATGTTGCATTGAGTAGAGTGTAATTATGTGGTGTGTAACTATGTGGCACTGAGTGGTATTATGTGGAGTGTATTTGTTGCATTGAATAGAGTAATTGTAACGTGTGATTATGTGGTACTGAGTGGTATTATGTGGTGTGTATTTATGTTGCATTGAGTAGAGTGTAATTACGTGGTGTGTAATTATGTGGCACGGAGTGGTAATATTTGGAGTGTATGTTGCATTGAGTGCAGTGTAATTATGTAGCATATAATTATGTGGCACTGAGTGGTATGTGGAGTGTATTTGTTGCATTGAGTAGAGTGTAATTATGTGGCGTGTAGTTATGTGGCACTGAGTGGTATTATGTGGAGTGTATTTGTTGCATTGAGTAGTGTAATTATGTGGCGTGTAATTATGTGGTACTGAGTGGTATGTGGAGTGTATTGATGTTGCATTGAGTAGAGTGTAATTATGTGGCGTATCTTTAGAGTTGAAACAGCTCCATGGAGGGTGTCCAGGCGCTAGAAGATAGAAAATAGATCATGATAGATGGGCCACAGCAAACAAGGTGCCCAGGGCTGAGAGAATAGCCAGGTCTTTAACGGTTCAGGATACTGATATGATACATCAAGCAATCCCAGAGCCAAACAGTATCTTCACCATAAATCGCAGGCAATCCATGTGCCATACAGCATTCAGCTAAACACAAAGAACGATGGGAAAGCTGGCAACGCCAGACTTATTGATCAAGCATTACTTTTTGTATATCGGTGTGATGGTACACTAAATGTCAATGACCTAAACAATTTATTGCAGCTACATAATCTACTGTTGGCGTCATAATTTCTGACTGTAACCAAAAAAAAATTAGTTTCAAGCTGTATTGAACAAGTTAATACAAAAACACCACATGTGGTTACACACTGTGGCAGAACCCTTCCAAATGTTAACTACTCACCTTTCAGCTGACAATTGCTGTATTCAGGCACTACAGTGAGTACGAATTAAGTGAAATAATAACTGAGACAGTATTAATGTGTTAGAATGGTAAAATAGTCAAATAAGGCTACCAGAGATGATGCTACATTAAGCTGCATAATTTGTCTTTTCTTGCCGCATAATTTAGTCAACCCAACCAAAATATTTTGTCCATTATGCAACAATTTCAGCAGCCTTACTGTGATCCCCATCCAGTCATGAAGATTCCTTCATCCAACATTGGATGAGGATTCTAACCGAATTATGTATGTCCAAAAAGGTGAGGTGTACAATTTGCCAATACGATACCAGAGGATGGAGAGTAGTTGAGGCATATTGGTACATATGAAGGCTATTTTGAGTCTACGTAGCTGTTTGACCCTGGTGTCCAGAAAAGGCAGGTAGGCCATCTATTCTTTATGCTTTTCTCTAAGCCGTGTAGTCTGTTTTTGGACAAGACCAGTCAGCTGGTGTAGTGTGTGGGTGACATGAGTTGTGTTCTGGCAGCTGAAGCGGAGGATGTGGCTTGGCCTTCAGTTATGGGAGCGGCAAGTGGAAAAGACATTACAGTTACCTCTTCCATCTTTTACTCCTATTTTTCTGTCATCTCAAGGGTGCCGGTTAGCCCATGACTGCCAGCTTCCTCAACTATGAAAACCAGCCAACACTGATTGGACCTTTAGGAGGCAGTGGTTGCTGGGGTGCACACATTTGCAGGTGTAACAGCATGTGGATCCGAGCTGATGTATCCTCATGAATGCTTTCACATTCATTAGTTGTCCATGCCATGGGAAACCGGACAAATCCCAGCTACGTGTTTACAATCAAATGTTGCCTGTGTTCATATGACATAATCCAAAAGCCCTACTATATTATTGTCTGGTAATACTGTTCCAGAGTGGAAATGCATAGGACTAATTCTTAACTTACAACTAAGAAGACTGGCAGAGGGCACCAGTGTTACACCTTAGTGAGAATGAAAAGGAATGACCTGCAATATGGATAATAAGCGATTATCATAATTGCACATGTGAAATCCAACTAAAAGAAAAGGTCCACATGGGGCATCAGTTGAACCACAGCAAGATGTGCATATTAAGCATGTAATCTTTAGCTCCTGTTAAGCCTCAATATTTGCCACAGCAGTGTTGATGTGCTCTGAACTCAGGTTGAGGCTGCCACCACGGACAATGAAGGACCCTGACGGCTTCTGAGCGGGGCGAGCGAGGCTCAGGACTGAAAAGCCTCTCCTGTTTCTTGTTTACAACCACAATGCACTCAGATCAACGTCCGCTATTGTGAACAAGGTCCATGAGGAACGGGGTGGGTGGCAAGGAGAGTGGGGGGTGAGAAAATGAAGGTGAACTGCCACTCAGAAAAGAAGGGGCGAACAGAGGAAGATTAGGAGAGAGAAAGAGAATGGTAAAATAACATGGGGAAAAGGAGTGGAATAGGCCAAGGTTATGAGGAGAATGGGAAAACATAACAGAAGAGTAGAGAGAAGAGAAATGAGGAAAAAGAGAGGGCAATTGATGGAGTGGAATTGAGGAACGGTGGATGAAGAGAGGCACGAATAAGCACAGGATAAAGAAAGAACAAAAGGAGACAGTGGAGTGAGAGTTGAAAGGAGAGCAGAAAATGTGCTAAAGTGGAATGAGGGGAAAAGTCAGAAAATTAGTAGTAGACCAGAGGTAGAAAGGGCAAAAGAAGATAAAAGAAAAATGTACGGGTGGAGATGAATGGAGCAGAAAGAAGGGAGTGAACAACATTTGCAAAAGAACGGGGAAGGAAAATAAGCAAAAGGAGGATTACAGAGGACAGGAAACATGTGACAAAGGGGGTGTAATGGGAGTACTGAGAAGGGGACAACGGTCGGGAAATAGAGGAGAGAGGCGTGAAACTTACATTTATTTGCCAGTGCAAGTAAAGTTAGTTCAGAGAGTGAAGATAAGCGAGAGAAGGGGTGAGTGAGGTGTGGGTCCTGTTTGTGAAGTATTTACGTAAAGTATGCATGGGGCCCTCTTGGTGAATCTGGAGAGGGAGGTGTCAGCAAGTGCTGCATATAGCTGCCCTGTTCTATGCCGAGTTTCTCTCTTAGCACAATGGCCGGTTAGTGGTCGGCACAGCAGCAGAAACCACTGAAGATCACTGCTCGGTTTCTGCCCCTTCGGCATTCTCTTAGCCCGGGCAGCTTTCTCGACAAGAATGTAGTTTTATTCCTTGGAGGCATGCTGAGGTAGTTTACGCTATAACGATTTGTTCAAGCTAGAAGCGTCTCTGCTCTCCCTGTGAATGTAAATCTCAGTGCACTGCACCAAAAACGAACCCTGGAATATTAATGCGCTGCGAAGTCTCAACTCCTTCTCTATAACGGAGCATAAGCCATTAATGTACGAGTTAGAAAGGGAGACGAAAAACGGGGCAATTTATGCATCTTCAGTCCAAGACTTTGACTTCTAAGGAACTGTTAGAACGTGTAGTTGTAACACATTCGGCGTCCTTTCATTTTAGTGGAACTGTTAGATCGAGGCGCCAGGCACTATGGATCAAGGATAAATAAAGAACAAAAGGAGACAGTGGAGCGAGAGTTGAATGGAGAGCAGAAAATGTGATAAAGTGGAATGAGGGGAAAAGTCAGAAAATTAGTAGTAGACAAGAGGTAGAAAGGGCAAAAGAAGATAAACAAGCCCGGAATGCAGCTCACCAGGGCCAGCGCGACCACCATCTGTTTCCAATTATGATCATTGGAAACAGATGGCGCTGCTGCTCGCTCCCGAGCACCCTAGACCAGGGGACAGAGAAGCCGGGACATGCACCCGCCTTGGGCCAATTGCTTGCTGTCTTTCTTAGAAAGACACATGCAAAGGCCAATTGCGGGTGATAAAAAAAAAAAGCACACGCACGAGCGTGTGTTCAGAGTTTAAAAGCCCTTACTAAAAGCCTCGCAGAGGGCAGCGCATGCGCACTGGCTCAGGCGAGACCTAAAAAACAGTGATGGATGGAATGCTGGAATTCATCTCAGCTACTAGTAATCACTCTGGACCGCATCTCAATCCATCATTATTTTGCACACCATGCCACTTCAGTTTGGACCCAGATTTATGCAAATCAGTCTGGACCCTGCTCCAATAGGAACAATCCAGCCCGAACTGCCAAGCCAGGTTCTCCCTGAACTGGATAACAAGCAACCCAGGACCGGTTTCGCCCTAGTTATGAGCTCATCAGCAGAGTACAGCTTGGTTCCAGTGACAGTGTGCTCTGGATCCATGTCTGGGCCTACCCATCCTACTCAGGGCGATACAATAGGTATACAAAACAGTGATGGTTGGAATGCTTGAATTAGCGTTCTATGTCCACATTTGGACATAATAAACTAAAGATTTTCTCACCAGAATCCAAACTCTGATACCCATCAAACAATGGATCAGCTGTCAAAGCACACGTGGTCTACAAAGTAGTCTACCCATGCTCTGATATTTTCGTGGGCAGTACTATCTGAGCCCTGAAAATGATCGTAATCTTAGGTTGTTTGGAATCAAGCTTATTCCCCCACGCTCACGAGGAGGCAACAGGGAGCTTACCATGCACCAAAAAGAGAACCAATACAACCTACGGTTGGAAACAGTTAGAAATTGACTTTTTAAGGATGCAGAACTACAGTATTGGTTTAAATAATAATGTATGTGTCATCTTGAGAACAGCAGAATCACTAGGGAGTGGTCAGGATCACCAAATCCCTCTAAAGGTGTTGACCTTCAAATATAATACCACCTTATGTGCCAAACATGAGCCCAGCGAACCCACCAATCCTCCAAATAACTTCTTGTCAGTATTTACCGACATATGCTATTTATACTCAGGGGTCATATCCAACACTTTTGTACAATCAAACTAGCATGTAAACAAAGTTTTACACAAGTGAAATTATATGTTATTAGCTACATTTGATTTACAGTTTGTGTGTGTTACCTAAATATACATATTATTGTTTGTTGCGTGGTCATCTTGTGTAATATATCTGACCTGGTCAGAATTAACAACATATATGGACTGTTTCGCAAATCTCATGTTGAACATATAAAGTGATGTTAATCCTGGACACTTAGATTGTACAAGCGTGTCCAATCTTTAACTTTAAACAATATTTTCTGTAATTTGAAAACAAGGCATTTTGAAGCTTATGAATCAAAACAAATTACAAGCACTTGCAATTTGTACTAAGGGATAACTTAACATGTCTTCTTCTCAGTAGCATGTATTGATCATTATCAATTTCCATGTACAATATTCTTTGGAACTTGAATCGTGCCATTATAAGTTCACTGTATTCCAGATAATACTCCATTCACAATACAATACAACCATCTTTACTTTCCTTGCACCATGTCAATTGGCTGCCAACATTCAACACTCCCTGGGATCTAGCAAAGTCCTCCTGATGTTACCCGCACCCTGCACTCCCTCACGATAGCCGCCATGAGTCCAATTTGATGCCTGTTCTAGTTCTTCTGCCCTTCTTTCACTTACGGTCTCCCCCTGCGTATTCAACAGCTCATGACCACACACTTTTCGACAGACAGCATAGAACTTACTGAACAGTATTTTACCAAACCAAATTTAGACCGTCTCTTCCTGCTAATACAGCTATTGCTTCTGCCCCTGCTCACACGAGTGCTGCGCTTGGGACTGCTGATTGTTCTCTAATTTTAATATAACTTCAGTGGATTCAATCTTGCGCTGTTTTTTCTTTTCAGCCAGGACAGACATCTGCTGAGCTCTCTTACCCTTTAAATAGGGCCTGACAAATGCCCTGTTGAGGGCCTGGGTCAAACCTTACTCTGGCCCCTTCAATCAACCGTCAAATTGCACAGTGCCACTGCACTGCCCCGGGCAGCACTCCATTTTTATCTCAGCACCCCTCACCTGAAAGCTTGATGGTGCTGTTGTCTGCAAGCATGACTAATCCTAATGCATTACTGATGACTCCCCCCCCCGATAGATTTGAAACAGGTGGAGACATTTAGGAAGAGGGTGTTCTCATCGACCAGCCTAGCGCTCAGGTCAGTAAATGCCAGCTGCCTCTTGGTGTGTTATTTTCATGCCCTTTGGGACTTTGTGGCTAATGTTGTCCCAGAAGATCTTGTACCGCTCCTCGCCCAGGCCTTACAGGAAGGTTGCGATTCAGCCAAGTTCACAGTTCTTTGTGACTTGGACCACCAATTCCATCAGGTTGGACATTGGCACCAGCATCGCCATTCGACACAACGCTTGTCTGTGGTCCACTGACATGTCTTTCGACGGGACTGTCCTGTTTGGAAACAAGGCAGACTCTGGTCTTGAGCGGTTCAAGAAGAGCAGGGCAACAGCACTCTCCCTTGGCTAACCTGTCTCACCTTACCAGCAGCATCTACTCTAACATTTTTTTTGTGGGTTTGGTAGAGGTACCCCATACCATCCGCAAGCCAGACATGGTGCCCTGGCACTATGCGGTCAAGGTCAACTAGCTGCCGAGTCCACTACACCCCCTGCAGCCCACCTGTCAAACCTCTTTAGTATGCTCTTAGTGGAGCACAGCCACGCAATAGGAAGAAGGATCCGATGATTCTTGCCAGATTTGCAAGCCATAACATTGGACATGTGGGCCCTGCAAGTTGTTAGGTAGGGATATGCCTTACCTTTCATACTCTCCCCCCAAGCAACTGACGGAGGACCATCTCTCTATTTTACAACTAGAAATGCAAGCCCTTTTGGCTATAGGGCCTATTGAGAGGGTGCCTGCGCCGAAAGTAGGACATGGTTGTTATTTTTGCTACTTTCTGGTGCCCAAGAAGGACAGAGGCCTTCATCCTATTTTAGACCTGTGCCCTCTCAACATCTTCCTACGCAAGGAAAAATTCAAGTTGCTCATACTGGCTCAGGTCTACGCTCGACCTGGAGACCGGATAATGGTGTTAGACCTGCAGGACACCTATTTCCATATACCTGTCCAGCAGGCCCATTGGAGTTTCCTTCGGTTTGTTATGGGACAGGAGCATTTTAAGTTCGTTTTGCTCCCCTTTGGTCTCACCAGTGCCTCTCGGATGTTCACAAAATTGATGGCAGTGATGGCACCACACTTTTGGAGGTCAGGTTTGCCAGTCTTCCCAAACCTCAACTACTGGCTGTTGAAGGTGGGTTCTCCTCAGCCAGTCATCAACCACCTCCAGACGACAGTGAACTTCGCCATCTTTGGGAAGTCACCCCTGACTCCTTCTCAAACACTCCCTTTCATTGCAGCCATTCTGAACATGGTCCGGTTTTGTGACTTTCCGACGGGAAAGAGTCCAGGACCTTCAGGCTACAATCCCGATCTATCAGCCTTGGTCCTAGATTTCCGTGTGGTCGACTCTCAGGCTGCTGGGACTGAAGGCCTCCTGCATCCTGCTGGACAAGCATGCCAGGTGGCATACGCGGACTCGTCAGTGGGATCTGAAATCTCAGGAGGCACAACCTCAAGGTGAACCTCTCTGACTATGTTCAGATATCAGCAGGGACTGTAAAAGATCTGCAGTGGTGGTTACTGGGTGATCGGCAGGCCTCTCTCCCTTCCTCACCTAGAGCAGAGAGTGGTGACTAATGCATCGCGTTTGGGTTAGCCATCTGAGAGAGATGATGATCAGAAGCCTCTGGTCTCCGGCGGGGTCTTGACTCCATATCAACTATCTGGAGCTGAGGGCCATCTGCTTGGTTTTGAAAACCTTCCTTCATCCGTCAAAGGGAGGCCCGTACAGGTGCTTATGGACCATATCACTGTTATGTGGTACTGCAACAAACCGGGTGTACACCCTATTCCAGGAGGCCGTGTGTCTCTGGACATGGCTGGACAACCAGGGGATTTTCCTGGTGGTGAACCACCTGGCAGGATCATTGAATGCCAGGATAGACAAGCTCAGCCGTTGGTGTCTATTGGATCATGAGCGGCAGTTACACCTAGAGGTGGCGTAAGGTCTCTTCCGCGATTGGGGAGAACCTTGGCTTGATCTGTTTGCCACAGCCGAGAACGCTCAATGTCAGCACTTCTATACATTGGACTTTCCAAGGTGTGTTTCGCTCGGAGAAGCATTTTGTTTCAAGTGGAATTCCAGACTCATGTATGCCTTTCTGCTGATACCACTCCTCTAGCAAGTTTTCAAGCAGATCAGGACCGACCAGGCCCAAATCACTCTAGTGGCCCTGGATTGGGCCCAAATAGTATGTCATCCAGAACTTCTGGCCTTGAGAATCTGTCCTCCAATCAGGCTGTCCCTCTGGAAGGGTCTGCGGTCGCAGCAGCTGGGCAGGACCTTTGTAATCTCCACCTTCATGATTGGCGATTCAGTTGCGGCAGATGAACACATTCTACCTTCCTACAGAGGTGGTTGTTGTCATCTTAGCAGGCAGAAGTCCCTCGACAAAAACTATGTACACCAGTTGTTGGGACAAATTTGTGGTTTGGTGGGGTACTCGACAGACGGACCCCCTCCAGGCAAAGTTATCTGACGTTTTGTTTGTTTTGTCCCTTGCTTGGCAAGGCTTTGCTATGGACACTGGTAAAGGGCACCTTTCGATTTTTTTGCAGTTGCTGAATCAGCCCTCATTGTTTCAGTCTTCAGTTGTGCGCTTTCTAAATGTTTACAACATTTGTTTTCTCCCTTTCCCTTTGTCATGCCACAGTGGTCTTCACGTTTCTTACGTGCACTCCCTTCGAGCCGCTTCATAGCTGTCCCTTGAGGCTTTTTATCCTCTAGACAGTGTTCCTTGCACCATAACATCGGCGCGGTGTGTGAGTGAGCTTTAAGATCTTTGTCAACCCTTCCCTACATCATCTTTTTCCCAGACAAGCAAGTTTTGTGGACATGGGTTTTTGTCTTGCCTAAAGTTGTGATGCCATTCCACGTTGTTCAAAACATCCCCTTGCTGACTTTCTGTGCTCTGCTTCACCCCTCTAAGGAGAGGGAGATGCTCCACTGTTTTGATCCCAAGAGAGTGCTGAGGTTTTACATAGATTGTACCAAAGAACACCATATGGATGACCAGCTCTTTGTGGGGTTCTCTGGAGTGAAAAAAGGCAAGGCTGTGCAGAAGAGAACCATCTCCTGCTGGATCGTGCTCTGTATTAAGATCTACTACATGTGCACTTAAAACAGCCTCCAGAAGGATTGTGTGCTCATTGTAGCAGGGCCAAAGCTGCTACCATGTGCGTTGGCACACGGAGTCCCTGTCCTGGATATTTACCAGGCAGCTACGTGAGCATCCTTCCATACATTCACAAAGCACTAAGGTCTGGACAATCCGGTTCGCTGATAGGTGCATTTTGGCCAGTCAGTCCTGCAGGACTTCAGGTGTGAGTCCATTCACAGACCGACCTCCAAATAGGTACTGCTTTGAAAGGTGAGGAATCTGCGGCTAGAAGTCTCTATCAGAAGAACCAGGTACTTACCTTCCGTAACACTTTCTGGAATAGACTCTAGTTGCAGATTCCTCACCGGCCCTCCCAGTTCTGTGATTGGACTCTATCCATTAATAGGATCCCACTTCTAGCAATATGCACACTGGTCACACTAACTTGCTTTAGGGCACTGCATGTGGAGACGCAGACACTCTTGAAATAATAATAATAATTGAAAGCAACTGAAGTCTGCACACAGGAGTGGCACCGCTATAGACCCCACACATTATTTCCAGTACAGAACGTCGTCAGTGCGGAGCCCCACGGCACCATCTACCGGCGCTCATGGGTACTGCTTAAAAATTTCCAGATCCAGTCTAACTCTTAGGGAAACATTCAAAATGTGAGGAATCTGTGGCTAGATAGGCCATACTGAAAGACCAGTTACCGAAGGCAAATAATTTATTCAAAAATGCTTAGCTTAAATCACATTTGTATTGTAACTTGTTCAATAATGATTTGCTTAAATCACATACATCTGCACCTATTTGTGTATTTTGCTCAACTACCTATTTTTGTGACTTCTGCGCACATTAATCTTGCGTCTGTCCTACGTATTTTTTTTTTTACCTTTAAGTCAAACCTGCGCATGCAAAAAAAACTGGCCCTCGTATTTAGTCGATCAACCATGAGGCAGGGACTGAATGAAGTACCTTCTGCTGTCAAAGAAAGGGTTCTCCCTTTTGAAATCTCCTTCTTAAATCGAGTTAAACTATACCAAAGGCAATCTGAAGCCCCTTGGCAGGAGCATATACTGTTGAAAGATTGTTCTTGTGAAGCAGGGACCGGAAGCACGAGAAAGGCGCACACTTTCCACCAACTGTAATATTATTCAAACTCATTCCAGGAGTTTTGAGTTGATTTGCGGCAGTCCTTCTCATTCTCTATACCCTGTATTAATCTCAGGGTGTCTGTTGTGCGTTTATATATGTGTGCGTGTTGGGGAACGAGAGCATAAAACTCCTGTTGTTCAGGGTTTACTCGGGTTAGAAACAGGTTTGCGAGATTAGCCAGGCCCCTAGCGTTTCCACCCCTAGCCCTTCTGTCATCTGCAGGCCTGCCAAGTATCACGCATCAGGTGTGACTCTAACGCATTTCAGTGTGGTGTTCCGCATCACCGCACTGAAATTTATTGTCACGCATTTTTAATGCCACTCTGAAACTGGCTACGCCAGGGTGCTAGCGCGGGCCGGCGCCTGTGACCGCTGACTGTGCGCCGGCTCTGCTGCTCCACGCAGACTTGCCAGCAGCTGCCTCAGTTAATAAACAGTTAAAGATCTTGTCTGCTCAGCTCTGGCTGAGAGTGCTACAATGTTACAATCTGCCCTGCATTAAATTCCCGCCCGCGGCGTGGCTGTCACAGTGAGTCACTGACTGACACTGCCGAATTACCGAGACCCGGGCGGGGCCTGCCCTCAGCAGTGGTTGCTACTGGGTTGTGGCGCCGTGTGGGGGGATTATCCGGATGTGACCTCACGTCCTGGAACACAGGAAGGAAGTGAGGTTGGTCAGAAGCGGCGGGGGACTCGAATCTGAGAGAGAGTCCAGTGCACCTCTGCCTGCGCATAAATTATACCCGACGTTGGACCGGCGGGACGGCAGCATCGGCCTGACACTCTCTCAGCATGGCCGCCGCGCATCATGAGCGGCATCGTGATTGCGGGCGCTGCGGGGAGTCTGGGAGACTCACTGCATGCAGTGTGCTGTGCGGCCGCGACCCCGTGCGGCTCACCGCCGCGGACGCAGTGTGAGACAGAGACTGCCAGTGAAGTTAAAGTAAGTACTTTGGCCACGCCAGGCAGCCTGCTGCCACTGACTTAAGTGTAGTGTTTGTTGTAACTTTACTTGTCACACAGTCATTGCGGAGCGCACGCACTGAAGATCTGATAATTTCAGACACAGTAAAATCTGCAGGCAGGGCTGCTCTGTCTCGTCATCCTTCTGAGGTTTATCTGATCTGATTTCATTTCAGACAATAAATCTGCAGGCCCCGCAGGGCTGTTCTGTCTCGTCATCCTTCTGAGGTTATCATTGGGCACCAGTACTAACTGAGAGGGTTTATCTTCAGACTACGGGGTGGTGCGTGTTTTGCCAGGGCTCTCTGCTCAGTGAGACAGAGACAGTGAAGTTCAAGTAAGTACTTTGGCCACGCCGCCAGGCAGCCTCACCTGCTGCCACTGACTTTAGTGTAGTGTTGTTGTAACTTGTCACACAGCGTGGAGCGCACGCACTGCAAGATCGGATAATTTCAGACACAGTAAAATCTGCAGGCAGGGCTGCTCTGTCTCGTCATCCTTCTGAGGTTTATCTGATCTGATTTCATTTCAGACAGTAAATCTGCAGGCCGCAGGGCTGCTCTGTCTCGTCATCCTTCTGAGGTTATCATTGGGCACCAGTACTAACTGAGAGGGTTTACAGTACAGTCAGGTTACGGGAGGGAGCACTAGGGTTAGTGCCCTTCCATTTCTGGTGCTCTGCAGCAGTTTCAAGAATTTCTTGGAGTTTCTTGTTGCTGTAATTTCTGATATTTAGAAGTTTCCCTCGTCTTCATTGCATGATTTTTGCTCGCGAGAAAGTGTCACTCAGTCGTTGAAATGTCACTCATAATTTCACTGAAATTATAAAAATGTCACACATGGCAATCTGAAACCTTGGCAGCTATGCATCTGACATGTCTACGCACATACTTTTGTGACAAAATTCAATTGCATCATCAACAAAACAGACACACTTTTTTGTGGGTAAACTGTCGCAAGTTTATTCATATTCTGTTATGCATTCCTCTGCTGCTGGCCACCAAAAGAGGAATATCCAGGTGTGGCGCCCACCTAAATACCCGCTGACCTCCCGGAAGTGACATCATGCCAAGGGTCACGGGGGAGGCGAGATCTCGAACTCACCGTGGCCTGCTTCAAGAAAAAATACTACCCTGGGCAGTGAGGAAACACTAAGGGGCTGCCCCCTGCGGTGCAGGTGACGTGGCCATCCACCAACCCGTTGTCAGGAGTAGTTTTGCTGCTTCCTTAAATGGATGTACAGCACAGTAAACATTTGCCTATGAAAGTGCCACTTGTTAAAGTAATATGTTTTATTTACTGAGCATAGCCTACGTACGGGTAAAAACTTCCCTGCTCGGTGATTAGGCGGATAATGGCTGCACCAAAGAAGGGCATGTGAAGTTGTGGTGTGTAAAATGCTTTCCAGAGCAGTCTTGGATTCAGACAGCAAACCCGCACACTGGGCTTTGAGCAGAAAGAAGGAAGCTCGGAGTTTGAGCTTGCAAAATCAAAGTAATTCAAAACGGCCCTCGGCCCCCTCAGCTGTGTTCGATTTTAGGCTTTTTACTGACACGCCACAGCTGCTCCTGGCGTACGATTTCATGCGGGAATAGCCCGCCGACGCTTCCGTCCTCGAGACTGGCCGGTCAGCAGCCTCGCGGCGCGAGGGTTCGAGTCCGGAAACCCCCCTCAAATGCGACCGGCTGGATTACAGAGTCCACTGGACCAGAAAGGTCCTCTTTTGGCTCGAGGTTTTAAGCTTTAAACAGAGGATTAAGATGCATGCATTTTTTAGGTTTTTTGTAAGGGTACCTAGACGGCCAATATCCTCTCCATTTATTAAAATTAAAAATGTCCTTTGAAGATCAAATCCGTTTTTATGGCCTGAGAGCACACCTTATGTGATCATCAGAAAGAGACCTTTAAAAAGCACTCAGAAGTTTGGGGTTTAGTACCACTAAGGCTACCACCACCAGTACCACAATTACCACCATCATCAGTTACCTCTGACACTACCGTCCAACAGTATCTGTTCCACCAGTATCACCACCATCCGTGCCACCACCACCTGTGCCACTTTACCACCGCCACCACTTTTACCACCACCATACTGCAACGACTAACATTACCACCATTGTTAGTTCCACCACTAGTATGATCATTACTGCTGCCACCACCACCATCAGTGCCACCCTCAATAACACTACTACCAGCACCACCAGTTCAAACACCCCCCTCACCAGTACCACCTCCTTCAAAAGAGCCATCAAATCCCCGCCACTACCACGATGCCCAGTACCACCACCAGTACCCTCACGACCAGTACCACCTCGTCCAATAATGTTGAATACGCACCTTGCCCAGTAGTGCAGAGGCGAGGGAAAATGTTCCCATAGTGCCCATTAGTATTCACTAAGGACACCTGCTCCCCATCCCACAGAATATTTGCACAGTAAGGGGATCTGCCCTTCTGGAGCACAGTGTGATTGATTATTGTTGACCATTCGGGATCGACACAGCTATTTTGACTTTGGGAATTCACACAGTACGTTTTGTAAAACTATTACTGTTACATTAATGGTGGGCTTTTATTGGTGCTGTATAATGTGCTAAAACATATGGTAATGCCAAACAGCCTGCCTAAATAGAACTTCTACGTACGGTGCAAGGATACTAAACGTTTCTTTTGAATTCTTTTGTATACAAACTACCCAAGAACCCTTTTTAAGAGTGTGTTCCAGCAATTAAAACCACGCATTTTGATTCTTAGCTGTTTGGAAAGTTCCTGTGTCTCTTTGTCCAAATCGATGATGAGTGTCCAACATAGGTCCAAGAGTGCCTGTATCGTCCGAGAATTCCTGGATAGCAGCTATGTAAATGGTTTCCATTGAGATTTATTGTACGTAAATGCTGTGGAACACCTGACATAGGTAGGGACTATGCTCAAGGACCTGAGTTTGACGCAATATAGAGTATTAATCTGATGCTTTTTGGATCTTTGACTTGTTTGTGCCACTGTTCATCACAGGAATATGGGCATCACAGAAGCCCCATTTGTCTTCAAGTAGTAAGGTGGTTATGCCAGGATGGAAGATGTTGTCACTGGTTGCATGCTCCAAAGCATGGGCACTCGCAAACATTTCTCCATGGGCCACAAAGTATGCTCTATGAAGTGACTGAGGGTGATCCAGCGCGGCTAATATAAATTCTTCTCCTTTGGACATAACATCCAGGTAAAGATCATTCACAACAACTATACCATATGACGGTGGGGCCCATAACACCGCATAATCATACACTCGCTCAGTTATTCCCTGGATCTCATCCACTTTCACTAAGGAGAAGAACGAAATTGCTGGAAGAAACGGAATACCTTATTTAAAGTTAACAGAATATTACCTTAAACAACCATGTTTATTCAGTTTAATCCTGTCGGTTCCAAAACATCAAGGTATTCCGCCTTTTGGTCGATGGACCAACTAGTAGAATAAGTTGATGGCGATTTAAGACCAGCTCAATCGTTTAAAACCTTAATACATGTTAAATTCATTTAATAAACTAAAGAACCACAGACTCAGAATTAATTAGAAATAGATTTTATCTAAATTCAGTTTGTATGAGTGAGATTCTTAGTTTATTAATCACTTTATTACACTTCAATAGCATATGAGAAATACATTTTTAGAAAAGATTAAATGCATACCCTTTTGTTGCGGTTTAGGAAAATTCATCAAAAGCAGATCACAGCATTGAACTCCCAAAACTGACTGACTGTCCCTCTAACAGTCTCCTCGACGGACCTCCCTTACAGGTTTTCCCGCATCGGTCTCGTTCCTTTCCCCGTCAAGTTTTAAAGTTCAGAAAAAGAATTCTCCAAAGAAAATGCGGCCTATAGAAAATGGCAGCATCAGTATCACGTTCAATGTCCAAAAAAGTTATGCAGAAAAAGCGCTCCTCCTACTTAAGAGCAGGTCCTCTTATACCCTACTACTAGCTTACTAAACAAAAAGTTGCAACTTTGGAGGCGAGAATCACGCTAATTGGTCCATTGGAGGGGTGGCTAGAATCACCTCATTGCCCTCCTTGTTCAAACCGGTTCTAAAATTGTTTAAGGATGATATTTTCACACGACCTTTGGGTAATAGCAGTCCAATTGACAGTTCGCTAAATGTTTCATTTTTTCTGTTATTCACTTTAAAACAGTCCATTGTTAATTCACTGAAGCTCTTCCCATGTTTCTCACGGATGGATGCTGAGTCTTTCTTGGCAGTCTCCTCGTGTCAGGTCGGCATGACCTTGACTCCTCTCACTCTGGGCTCACTCGGTTACCACGTGACTTTAGCTCTGTGGCTTTCTTCCGCTTAGAGGCCATCTTTGTGTTAGCGCATGACCTCATCTGCCTCGGCAGCCATTTTCGCAGCATGGCCTAGCAGGCCCAAACGAACTATCATAGGAACAAACACAATCATAATTAAAATAAAGAAAATAAGCCTTTCTGTTTCCCACCCGTCATTCTAAGTACCCAGGTTAGGTGTTACCTAGCAGAAGCGACATTTAAAGCCATGTTTTACTTACCATCCGCATTCTTTGCCACAATACAATTTTACTACATAGCACAAATCATGCGATTTTGCTCTAATTAGTACGCAAATTACTATATTAACTATTATTTTACTTTACCATTGTAAATAAGTTAGTTTGCACATAAATAGCGATTACCACCCACTTATGTAAATGTTTACAAAAGGTGCAGATTGTTGATTAATATTGCAAACAATTAATATCATTAAATTATTATCCCTATTATGGGGTGTTACAAATTTGTTGCATTTACCTTGCTCCATCAAGGGCCGCACTGATGCCAGCAAAGTGTAGGTCGGGGTGAGGAACGTGTGTAAGGTGGGTGTAGGGGAAGCAAAGCATGTACATCTAGTGGCTGAATTGCACAATGTTAAATCAGAAAACCTGGGTTCAATCCCGGCTTCCCCACTTGAACATTTTTGTGTGATCCTTGGCAATTATATTTTTCACTTTGCCTCCTTTTTCTTCATTATCACATATAAGAGAACCTCAAAATGCTTGGGTTCAGGTCATATGCAGTACAAAACCTTCTCGAGTTTTATTTATTACATCATAACGTTGTCCATGTTTAATAGCAACCCAGGGCACCAATAGGATGCACATGACAGCTGATTTGCCTCTTGGTTCACTATTGGCATTGTTGTCTGGGTGGGATGAAGCAACAATGTTTTAAATATAAATTTAAAAACTATCATTTAAAAAAAAATATTTAAAAGCAACAAATTGATCTGATTTACTAATGTGGAAGGCTTCTACATATTAATGAAATACACTTTTTTTTTTTAAATATTGAAGAGGCTTTATCTTTTTTAACGTTTGTTCTAAGATTGTCTTTAAGAATGAAGGAGTTTCTAAAGTTAAGCGGTTCCGAACACCTCAGTTACTCTCCTTTCTTTAACTGCAGGTAACATGCAAATAAATGCTTGCCATTTTATTTAACATCATTCTGAATGTTAGTGCTAAATAAGGTCAACACCAGCCCAGCGCTGCTTTTGACCAGGGGACTGCATGTAAAGGTCAGGAGGGCCGCAAGTGACCCCCACGCCGTACTTTGAGTATCACTGCTCTAAAGATAGTTATTTAAGGTGCCATTTTTTCTTACCGGTCAAAGTATTCACTACAGGAATGTTTTTTTTTTCTTTGTTTACGCCTTCCTTCATTTGAAATTTGTACCAGCTCCATTATTTATTTTTCCGAATACAAACACTATACATATTTCATTTTGGCCATGTACCAGGGTTGTAATAATTGTAACTTTCAAAGCCATTGTTTGTGGACGTGTGCATTGGCTGTATCTTCTTGTCAAATAATAAGACATAGCTGTAGAATCTCAAATGTATATACAGGTATTGATTGTGCATGCTTTCCCATGGGATTTTAATTTATTTGATTGTTTATGTACAGCGTTCACACTCATCCGAGATAGCTTCTGAGCACTGTAATAGAAGAAGATAGATGCAGTAGCCTTTGAAACAAACAAGTGGGGGTACAAGGTGGTCTCTAGTCCAAATGTCTGTCTGAACAGAAAGGTCTTAAGCTCTTTTTAGTGTTTCTTAAAATAGCACAGGAATGGGCTCCAAAGGATGGTGAACACCAGACCGTGTGTCGCGAGCAGCAATTGACTTTTTACATTTTTTTATTCATACCCAGATAACGTCATATACAAGAATAAATAACAATAGATCATATGAAATGATAAAATTCTGATAGGTTAGGTTAGTGCAAAATACAAATAGATCACTTAAAAAACAAACATCACAGATGAGCTAGTCCAGAATAAGAACAATTACAAAATGTAGTATAGGCATGTTTAGAGCTAGGGAGTGAAAACCCAAAAAAAAAAAAAAAGAAACATTACAGTTCATGCTTATTGAGAGAAGACCCTTACATCCATAATTAATCCAACATACCATAAAAATTTAGAGGTGGGGAAGCCAACCATCACCACCCTTTAACCCCCCCCCCCCCCCATAATTAAGGGCCTCTAGCTTCTCTGCTCCACTTTGAGACAAGTGACCACATTTTCCCCCAACGGATTCTGCCCTGTCTGCCCGCCCCTACATGCATACAATGCAGTCTCTTGATTATATATCCCAAGGAGCCGAGCTAGCCACATCTGGAAGGTAGGTGGCTCTGCGTCCTTCCATCTGGCGGCTAGCATTATCCTAAATACTGCTGTTCCCACAAATATACAGTATTCCTGTGCAGTATCAAGCTCCAGAGAGCTATCATATCCCAGGAGCAGCAGGGTAGGGGTCAGATTAATCCTAAAACCAAACAGACTTTCCCAGAAGTTGAGCAGCCCTTTCTTCAAAGGAGATAGTTTATCACACTCATAAAACATGTGGGTCAGTGTGGCCGGTCCGACCCCTCACCTAGGGCAGTTATCATCTGCTCTTTTTCCCCGGTCAAATAATTTAGCAGGTGTAAAATATAAATTAAATACAGTTTTATACAGTTGTGCCTTTAAACAAGTAGATAAAAGTATTTCAGCAGTTAATGATAGTATCATATAGATATCAACATCGGGGTTGTTCAGCTTACTTGCCCAGCTTATCTCGGTCTTTTCTAAATCATCTGGCAGTTCATCTATCATCAGGCTATAAATATTCTTAATTTTGCCAGTATTCCTAGTAATTACTTCTAGCATTGGTATCCTATCTAGTTTTAACGCCGGGCGACATGTAGCAAGGATGCTCCGAATCTGCACATATTTTAAATAATGGTTGTTAGGAATCCCAAAGTCCTGCTGTAGCCTGGAAAAGTGTGAGGCTTGCTCTCCCACATAGAGTTCTCCAACTGTAACCACGCCTAGCTCTTCCCATTGCTTTTCCATAGCGTCGTAAAAGAGGGGTGGGAAGAACGAGGATCGCCACAGGGGAGTATATCGGCAAAGCTTACGTATCTCCATGAATTTTAACACACTGTTCCATATCTTCCATGCGCCGTATACTACCTTAAAGCGAACCTTTTTACAATAGCTCTGCTCCATTTGTCTCAGCAGTAGCCCGGCGGCCTCCTTCCCTATGGCAAGCTCATATATTGTTGGTATTCTAGCCATACTTTCAACCTCCTTGTTCCCATCTACTACAAACAAGGTAGACATCTGATGAAGGAGAGCCGGCCGGTGGTATAGCGTAGTATTAGGAATTGAAAGCCCCCCTCTGTCTTGTGGGAGAGTTAAATATTTAAGTGACCTTCTCACTTTCCCGTATTGCCAAATGAAGTTAGAAAAGATAGACTCCAAGGTCTTCAAAATCTGTTCATTTACCGCGAGCGGAATTGAACGAAATAGATACAAGATTTTAGGCAGCATAGTCATTTTTTAAAAATTCCTTCTTCCAATTATCGATAGATGCATCCCATTTATTCTTTTTAGATCAGCAGATCTGGACTTGACCAGGGGGTCAAAATTAAGTTTCCCAATTTCATCCACCTTCGAGCTAATGTGGACCCCGAGATAAACTGCGATTCTGCTCGCGTAGAGTCATTAACAAGCATTGGCAAAGCCAATAGGTCTCGCCTTTGGGACCTTATAAGTGTTTAGTCAGAGCTATTGGCTTTGCTAATGTGTTTAAGCTATAGTGTGGAGCAGCGTTGCTGCTGTGCAGCATGTTGGAAAGTTATCATTAAAAAAGTGTTAAGCATTTTTTTGTTACCTTATCTATAATTAAGATGAGATTATGTCTAATTGAATGACCTTATTAAAAAAAAATGTTTAGTGTTGGCAACTTTTTCCTGTCTGTTCTAATGTTTGTTATAGGTTTTTTTGTTTTGAGTGGGGGCAGATATAAATAACGGGAGGGTAGAGATTGGGACACGGTAGGTGAATTATAATTTGAGTAATGGACGGATATTAGGGGAGAATGAACATGCCAGATTTTGAGGGTACTATGGAACTATAGCAAGAGGCAGCCCTTACTAGCGCTACGAGGCCATGAAAGTCACAGAAGTGCGTTACACAAAAGTGAGTAACATAGCCAGCAGTGCACTTTTACCCCCTTCTTTACTCTTTTATACACCCCGCCCTCCTCTTACTATACAACTTAGAGCACCGTCATCACCATTGAACACAAAAACACGAAAAGGGAAAATAAAGAGTGGGGGAAAGAAGGAAGGACAGAACGCTAAGATAAATAAGAACAGAGCAAGAAAAGAACAGAGGATGAGAAAATAAAAAAAAACTGACGAGCCAGTAATGGCAGGAACACGGGAAGTAGATTAAAAGAGTTCAAGAGGAAGAATAAATAAATAAGAAAGGGGGGCAGAAGAGAAGAGGAAGGGGGAAAGGACACTATGAGAAAGATAAAGGCAGAAATAAATAAAAAGGTTAAGATGAAAGAAAACAGTGAATACAGAGCAAAGGGAACAGAGAGAAACAGAGCGGAAAGAATGCAAGGAAAAGACTAAGAAGGTAGGATCAGTGAGCACCACATGGGTGAAGGGGTAATGCTCCGGGTAAGTATCAGGGGTCTAATCTGCAGGTCACTGGTTCACACTTTTGCACAGCGACGCAGTTGGTTAATATAGTGACATGTGTAGCCTACTGGTCACTGGTTCTAAACCCAGTCACACAACTCAGTGGGTCAGTTCACCTACTGCAGAAATCTGTGTGACTCCTGCAGGACACAGATTAAAATACCAGAAAGCTCAGTGGGTTCATGCAGCTGACGTTAGTGTGGAACATACTGGTCACCAGTTCCGTTGTTTGTGAGGCAACTAGTTCACAGCAGTACACTAGCTGTGTAGGTGCTATAGCAGTAGAGTTCGACGGATCCCATGCACCGCCCCTGCTCGGCAAACTCTATCTTCTGTTGATCCTGCCTACAGTAGCTTTCCTTAAATCTGGCACTGCTTGTCTCTAGTGGTCCACAGTCTGGGCGCTTAGAAGCTGGCTTCATCGGATAAGAAGTGCTATAAAAAAATACGATTTACAGCCACGGCCTTGGAACCTGGTGCCATCTGGAGAGCACATGGACTACTGGATTATCGCGGTCTGTGGAGAGAGGTGTCCTGTGACGGGAGCTTTCTAAGGGGCGGGGTTCTTGACAAGAACGCACCGCTGGGGCCTTCAGAGGTCAGCATCACACTAGGCACGGAAGGGGGAAAGGGCACTATGAAAGTCCCAGAAATTAAGCAACCTGTGGTGGGAGGAAAACAAGTTAGAAATACAGCAGGAACAATAACGACCTTTTAGGCCCACAGATAATATTCAGGGAGGATGTAAGAGGTTAAGGGCGGTGTCTCACATTATCACAGTTTGTTTTAAAAGAACTGCTTTTATTTAGCGCTTAATACTGCTATTTTGCGGTTTCTAAGCCCTCTACTGAACACGTTTGTTATTGCCCAGGTTTACGTTCCTCCGCTTTTTTGAGCGCCGAAAGATGAAAGGCTCAGTTGGGCCTGCCGACAGGCAAGTAAGAAAATGAGTGCTTATTTCGCCAAACCATTGGACCGGCTTTAAATGTGTAAATACATGTTTTTACATAAGGCAGCTTGCGTACATGTTTGCCTTAGTACCGTGATGCTAATCCACAGAGCAGAAATGAAAACATATGCTTTTATGTCATTTTTCTTTCCAGGCCCTTTGCAGCTGCGATAAGTTAGAATATCTCCTAACCAGAAAAGCAACTGCTCGCTCTCTCCTTACCTCTCAAATTTGCTGCAAACGGCATCAGAAAGAATTATAATAAATCAGATGAGAAAGGTGTTTCTCAAGGCATTCCGTCCACTTATGACTTACGCCACTCGAAGGTAAACATAGGGTTATATTGATTATGAAGCCGCAAACGGTTTGAGGAAATGTTTTGGTGTACTTTCACGAGCAATTTAATCGTGAACGTTGCAAGGGTTTTATGGAAGCTTCCAGAATATTGTATTGCACAGAAGGGGGTAATAGGTCACATTTTCCAGATTCCATGATCATCACAGCTTCTTTCACTCAAAGGTTTACTAAAAGTGTCACGCGTGTGGAAATGAAACGGCAGTCACATCGACACACTAAATGTCACACAAGGAAATGTGTCACACAAGCATACTGAAAACTTGTCACACACAAGCAAACTGAAAACTTGCAAATAAGACAAGCGCGCGCGCGCGCCTCGTGCTGAAAGTTTAAAAAAAAAAAGGCGTGCAGGCTGCAGCAGTAGGGACGTCGGAGAGTGAGAGAGAGGCGGAGGGGTGCACCCGCGAGTGGTGAGCGCGCGCGCTTGGAAGAGCAGTCTGCTCATTTTCAAGCACTGCACTCGTGCTTGTGGCGCGCCCCTGCTCGCTCCCGCAAGGTGGATGCCGCCACAAGCACGAGTGCAGTGCTTGAAAATGCCCAGAGCGACCGCTAAAGGTCCTCCTATGCAGCGCATGCGCGCTGCGTAGGCGAGACCTAAAAATGTGAGAGCTTGATGGTTTGGGGCAGTTGGAGGAAATGAGGAACCGCTTCTATAAGGGTCGATCATTATGAGTGAGCTAATGTACTGAGGCCCTCAGTATCCTTCTGCAAACATTTCCTAGAGACAGTAGCTCTCCTGGCGCAGCTCAGTGGATGATCCGTAGTTCAGCTCTTGGTTGATCAGGGGTCGTAGCGGAATGTTTTTTAATTTGGAATGTTCTGAAATGGTGAGAGAAGGTGCCAAGCCAGACCTCGAGAAACTAAAGAGTGGATTTGTGTAGCAGGGTGACAGAACCAAAGGTTGAGCAACTGTTTACTTAAATTTATTGTAACCAGGCATATAGTTTATTTGCTGGGCAATGCATGTATTCCTTGTAGGATTACCAACTCGTAGGCCACAGAACAAGATATGTTGGTTAGATTGAGTTGTAACATGTGCAGGCCATTTTGGAGAAAAAAGAAGCTTCTGTGGGTGCAAAGGAGTCAAAGGAGGTGAGCCATGCGCTGATTTATTGGAGCCCGGAGATAGTTGAGCAGCTCCATCCTAAAATGTTTACGCCAGAGCGATCCTTGGTTAGGTAGACATGTGTTTGTGTAGTTTGATAGTCTTTTCCCTCTTATTTTTTTTTTTTGCCATACATGGGTTGGCAGATTCTACAAGGATGTATCTTAATTTGTATATTTCTGATGTGAATGTCTAGGCAAAGTTTGTTTTTAACGTTCACTTTTCTTAAAGTTTCCCCAGATTTTTAGTAATGATAAAATAGGAGAGTCTCATTTAATAGGACTTCCAAGATAGCAAGCCTTGCCCCGGTCCATGGAACATCCTTTCTGGTCTTCTCTTGATCAAGTTTTTTTCAAGTATGATGTGACAACTGATATCCAAATATGCGTGATGGGGACAAAAACCGTTTTTTAGAGATTCATTCGAGATGATGAGACAACCAAGCTTAAAGTTTTTTTTGTGTTTTTTTTATGGGTTTCATAATATAAGTGATATTTTACTTCTGGAGTCATTTTGGGTACAGTTTGGTATTGATAAACCTAAGCATCTGATGGAAATTTCCAGAGGTTCGAAGTTGGTAGTGAAAAATGAAGATTGGTTCCTTCGGGCCACCATAAAGTGTGGGCTTTGGGAGGTAGAGGGAGTTTTCCATCTTGATCAGTTGTACTAAATTCTTAAATGAGAATTGGTGGGCTAGAAATGTTATTTTTGAAGCTCATTGGATTTTTAAAAAAAATAAAAAAAATGTAAGTGGTGTTGTGGCCTAGTATGTCAAAGGCTGCTGAGCGGTCCGGTACGACCAGTAGGCACAGCAACTCATTACAGAAGTAATTGTGGGCAGTGAAATGTAAGCTTCGGGTGGCTTGGAGTTGCTCTCCTGCTTGTTGACACTGCTGGTTCCTTGGTTTTGTCATGTGGAGGCGCCTAGAACTAGCGCCACTCGTCTTTGAATGATGTGGACATTTAGATATTTTCACCTGTAAATGCAGTCAATGGTCCTTTTAAAAGCCTTTATCTGCAGTACTTGACTGCTGTTGTAGCAACAGACCGCTCAGCAGAGGAAGCGAATGAAGCTGCTGACAGACACATTATTGGTGTTGACACCTGTGGTACAAGAGTCCTGTCCTCTCATGCACCTTATTACAGTTCGGTTTTGAGGTCAAAAGTAAAGCTAAAGGCATTACAGAAGGAGCACCTATAACTTTTCAAGATGAAGCATCAAGGCAGAACACAGGATGGAATTGGAACGTTTTCTCTTGCTTGTAGCACATTCGCTGGCTTGTGTTGTACGGACAGTGTATGCACAGAGGCTCAGCCTGCGTTGGAAGCCCTTTTAAAGTTCTCCTTTCTCAAGTTAGATCTAAACGAACAGATACATTGTATGCAGAACGATATGCAAGACGTGATGCCATCAAGGGATTCTTGTTGTAGACCTATCCATGAGTGTCAAAGGGCAAATCATTTGTGAGTGTCCCATAGTTCCTGAATGGATTAAATGACTATAGTTGGGGCTCCCGATTTTATGGTACTTAATTTTGATACATCTCTCTGTATTTATTGATATTTTTGGTGCATGCTCAAAAGCCCGATGGGTTTTAAAGCTGCGAGGATCCATGTATGATATATCAGTACGCTTGAATGAAAACCTAAAAGTTGTACTTCAGACATTTGTGCACATATGCAGATTTTAAGCTTCATTCGATAACCGATCTTTTTGATTTACTCCACAACTAGTCAATCTGCGCAGTTATTAGTCTAACAATCATTACTGAAAGCATCAAGAATCACTCAAACATTTTCTGTTTCTACCCATATTTGAAAATGAACGGAGACATGGAGAGATGGTTTTCTATCTGTATTAATCTGTAAAAATCTGTGAAAACGGAAAATAAGCTCCGAGTCCTAACAATAATACACGGACGTTGCAATTCCTATAGAAAACCTTGTCTCTCGGATCTAATATAAAACTCAATGTAATAATAAATGGACATAGCTATTCATTCTATAATATTTCAGCTTCCTGTGCAAAACCTAACTGCCAACATCCAGTTCAGATCATTAAGTGGATAAGCCATTTTTCAACTCCTTTTTCTGTATTTCTTTCCCTGAAAATTGAGCCGTCTCATGGTAGAGACCATTCTGGCAGCATGTTTTATTTATTGTGCCGCTGAACGTCACTGCCGAGCAACATGAATAGATCTTCATTTTCTAAACCACAAAGCTGCCTTTTACAGTGACTTGCATCAAAATATGTTTACAAGCAATTACATCTGGCACAAAGTGTGTTTATTTTTGCAACACACATTTCACTTTTGTTCATCGTGGCTACAACCGTAAGACCCTTCCTTCGGAGTAGAGGGCAAATGATTAATAGGGGATAGAGGGAGAGTACTGTTGTGACTACATACTATAACAAGCAATGGCCGCGCGGCCGTGAAAGTTATCGCGAGGGAAGCCATATGGCGCCTGATCGCGCGTGCACGCTCGCGTGAACGCAGGCTGGTCGCCAGCAAACTGCTGTTTGCACTTCCAAAACCCGCTTACTAAAACTCTCGCCAGAGCAGCGCATGCGCTGGCTCAGGCGAGACCTAAAAACGATGTTCTCTGTGCAAATAACAACTGTCTTCTCCTCATTTAATGCGTATCCTGATACATGCCCGTATCCCTCAGCTATACGTATGATCTCCCTAATTGCCTCTGACGGGTCGGTAGTTAACACAGCAACATCATCGTTGTAAGCAAGCACCTTGGTCTCGTATCCCCTACTTACTACCAGTTTAATCTCCTGGCTCCTCAGCAGCTTTACCACCAAGGGTTTTATATACAAAGCAAATAAAATGGGGGAGAAGGGGCACCCTTGTCTAGTTCCCCTTGATATTAATATGTTTCCTGATTCTCTCCCCTTCAATTACAATCGGGCTCTTGGGTCGGAGTACATGGCCTTAATCGCCTTTATAATTTGCGGTCCGAAGCCTTTTAACTCCAGTACCCCCCACAAAAACCTCCAGGACACCCGGTCAAATGCCTTCTCGGCATCGAGGAGGATCATAGCCATCTGCCCCCCCCAGTCCTGGCCATGATGTCAAATAGCGATATAGCCCTCCGAATGTGATCCGTTGTTTCTTTTCCCAGGATAAACCCATGCTGCCAGGGGGAGACCAGATGTCCTATAACCCTCCCTAGCCGGTTAGCCAATATTTTTGAGTACATTTTTATATCTGAGTTTATTAAGGATATCGGCCTATATGAGGCAGGATTGTCTGTTGGTTTACCTTTCTTTGGGAAAGATAATGATATCCGTCTCTTTCCAGGATTCGGGAGGGCACCCACTAATATTGTATACCCGTAAAGAGATCAAGTAGAATGGGGGCTATCAGATTTTGCATTATCCTGTACAATTCCAGGGGGGTCTTATCGGGGCCGGCAGCCTTCCCTGATGGCAAATTTTGCAGTGCTACCAGAACCTCCTCTAGTGAGATGTCCTTTTCTAAGTCGTCCTTAGCTGAACTATCCAACACCTCCCCAAGATCTGCATTGGTTACTATTTGGGATATATCCTGTGATGTTCCCGTATCAACTTTGTACAGCAGTTGATGATACTCCTGAAACACCCCTAATATATCATTTGTGTCGGTATACATTTGGCCATCCTTCTTAATTGAAGATATTATATTCCGGGCTGTTTTCTGGCGGGTTCGTAGGGCTAGTCTCCTCCCCACTAGTTCACCATTTTCATAAGAGTTATTTCGCTGGGACTGAAACTCTTCTGCCGATTTCTGTGTGAGCCAGCTATTTATTTCCGTCTTAAGGGCGATTATTTGATGTTGAGTTTGAGCCACATCCCGACCCTGCGCTATTAAAAGCACATGTTCTTCCTCTGCTTCAGCTAGGTTACGCATCAGCTGTTCATTCTTTGCCTCAGGCTGCTTCCTTGCGCTGGCAACAAAGCTAATCGTTTCGCCCCTAAGGCCTGCCTTAAAAGAATCCCACACAACCCCCTGCAAGCACTATATCTATTTATATCAAAAAATTCTTGGGACCATTTCTTAATGTGCTCAATGTAGACCTCATTTACAAGGAGTTTCCTATCGAAGGTCCATTTATTTCGAGTTCTTTTGAACATTTTAACTTCAAGTTCCAAAATTAATGGATTGTGATCAGAGATCACCTTAGGAAGTTTCCTAATACCAACTCCATTAAGTAGGTCCTCGTAGCTAGGAAATAATCAATCCTGACATATTTCCTATGCGGGCAGGAATAATACGTGTATCCTGGGTTATTGGGGTTCTTAATTGCCCAGATATCGACCAGGCATGGCTGCTCATGAGAGATGACAAAGCCCTGTGCACTCTTGGCTTTCGGCCTTGGTACGTCCCTTGATTTAGTTGCCCTCGGTGAGGGTTCAAGGAGATATTAAAATCTTCACACATAATTAATGGACAGGGCCATGCCGCTAGCTCCAGCTCAAGGTCTTCAAAAATCTTTGGATCGTCTTGGTTTCAACCATATACCGCACAAACTGTAAGCCCTGCGTCTAGCTCTACCATTGCCCACCTTCCCAGTGCGTCTGAAGCCTTGCGTTTAGCCTGTCCTAAGGCAGTCTTCGCAAAGATTGCCACACCTCGAATATTTGAGCTCTGAGACATACAAACCACCATATTATAACCCCCAATACCCATCAGACCCTTCTTCCCCCATGGGATGTGTGTCTCCTGCAGACACACTATATCAAAGGCACTGGTCCTCGCAAACTCTGCCAACCTTGATCTTTTCCCTCTATCGTTCAGTCCTCCCACATTCAATGAGCAGATAGTTACCCTCCCCATCTGAACTTAACTCCGTACCCGCCTGATATACCTCTATTCGTTTTTATCCATTCATAAAGTGATTCTTTTGTAGACACATTTCCTTCACGTCTCTGGGTATGTTTTTTCTTTAAGTTTCCACCCCCCTCTCCTCCCGCCTCCACCCCTCCCCCCCCCACCACCACCCTTGAGAAGCACTCAGACTGTGGTCTGTGCGCGATGGATGTGACGCGCAAGACCGAGAGCCGTATAAATCTCACCCTTGTGTTCAAAAACAAAATACATGCTTCCCTAAGAGAGAAGACCTCGCTGATTCAAACCACTACTTTCCCACTTCGATTTTATGCTTCTATACACACTCCCGTGATCAACTCATTTCTTATGATTAGCTTAGTCTAGCCATTTCTACACTGTAAGTCTATCCAAATATTCTTTAGCTTTGATTTCTGATACAAAAAATTGTGTTTGCCCGCCGCAGATCACTTTTAGCCGAGCTGGATTGTTTAGGAAGGCTTGTGTGTTTTTGTCCTGGAAAGGTTTGATCTGTTGCCGTAGCCGCCAGCGCCTTTCGACGGTAGTGTGACAAAAGTCCGGGCGAACGAAAAACGAGACACCACCCCTGCTTCTGGTCTGGCCTTTTCGAAAATTGCTTGACGCAGTAAAAAGTTCCCGAAGTATATTAGAATGGCTCGTGGCATTGCTCCTTCCCTTACTGGCTGCTTTTGTACAAAAGGGATTCGATGTGCGCGTTGCACCTCTTGGGCCCAGTTCCAGTCCCTTAACTCCGGGAATGCGTCTCTTAATAACTCCACAACATACGAACGGGCATCTGCCCCCTCCACCCCCTCGGGAACCCCAAGCACCCGCAAGTTGTTGCGCCTCTGGCGGTTCTCGTGCTCCTCCAGCTTCCATTGTATAGCGATTAGCTGGGACTCATGGGACTTAGTTAACGCTTGGGTGGCTGTGAGATCGGACTCTGTGGTAACAATCCTTGACTCAAGATCCGTCATCCGCTCCCCAATGGCGCTACAGGTTTTGGTCAGTTTCCTGACCACCCCCTGCACCTTTCGCATAACTGATTTGGCCTTACGGCCATCTTGTCGTGTCTCATCCCGATGCATTGATATAGCCTGAAAGATGGCTTCCAACTTTGGAGGGGTCGGTCCATTTAAATTCGAGACAGATGGCCCGCTAGATGAGGGACCAACAAATTGGTTTGTAGGGGTATAGTCCCAGGTGAGGTCTCTATCTCCCGGTTTTCTTTCTCTCTTCAGTACGGTGTTGGCCCGGGCTCCATCAACCTCATCAAGATCACCATCAACATTACTGATATCAGTGGAGGCACCAGAGCCATCATCTGACCACTCAGCCCCATCTGACACGGAGAAGAAATAGTCACTCGGCTCCTTTTCCTGATCTTTTTTCAAGTCTATCCTGTCGGTTGCCTGAGATCTGCCAACGGTTGGGGTGGGGGAGTTGAAACGACCAGGCGGGGAAACGCCCATCTCTGCTCCCGTATTTGCCCCTATTATGCTTACTGCCAAGTTGTCAGGACCTGGTAAGTCAGTGCTGCCTTGCCCCCCGTTAACTGTCAGTGGGAGAGGAGGGTTATCCTCTCCTGGCCTACCTTCCTTCCAGGTTGAATCAGACTCCTGACTGCCTCCCAGTGTTCCTGGGGAGCCGTCCGCCTCTAGCGCCATCTCCACAACTTGCTCGGGGCTGGCATTGCATGGGACTGAATCCCCTTCAGTCTGAGCCAACTTCGTTGCGGGACCTCGCAGAAGCTCAACCACTGTAGGGCCGGCCGGACGCTGTTTCCCGGCGGCCCTGCCTCTTCCTCTCTTCTCCAGGGCTTACTCACGTTGCTCAGTTTGTTGACCTCGGCGGCCCTGTCGAGTTGTCTGTGCGGTCGATACAGCTGTGGCATCAAAGTTGTTTTCTCCCGCCTCCGGATGGCCCTTGAGCGTGGGACGAGTAGTCTTTGCTTTAGCAGCTCCGCTGGCTGGTTTTGACCCCATGCCGTCCGCTGATACAGGAGCTGATGTATCGGTAAGGTAAGAGTCACAGAGAGGCCGCTCCGGCACCAATCCGATCAGTTTGTTAAAGTGTCTCAGAACTGCCAGTCCGATTACTGTACTGATCAGCTGCACATAGCTCCCCAATACTCTCGGGGGACCGCATGTCACTTCTCCTTGCACTTCGAGGGTCATCTCCTCACGACTGCATGTAAATACTGATAGGGGCTCTCTTGCGGTCTGCGTGCTGCTTCAGTCTCAGTTGACCGCCATCTTGCTTCTCCCCAACCCAATCCGCGAGCAGCAATTGACAGTTGTTGGAAAGTAACCTTCGCCGATATTGCCCAGAAATTCAATGTAATACTTGATGGTTATGGATCAAAAAGTTTGTGGCATGTGAAAAGTATACTAGTGTTTTGAAACTAATACAAACTTCTATTTTCCTTCCTCAATTTACAAAAAGATAACTGTTGATCCTCTTGTTTGAGGCAGGACAAGCATTTTGGAGTCCTGCTTCTGGGTGTCACAGGGAACCACAATGAGGACAGACATGAGTTGTTGCTCACAGGACCACAACCTGTACCAATCATTTTATTGAATCATTTAGTCAGTCAAAAATGATGGATTCTGTCCATGATCATCTCTGTGCACAACAACCACAACAATGCAAATCACGATTAATATAGGTAATGATGTGGGTGGGATTTTTGCATTGGAAATACACCTACACCCTCTTCTAGAATGTCAGTATGTTTGTATACAGCTGTTGCAAATGTCCGCAGCAGTGGATTTAGGTATTTGTCCGGTTTTCTATATATGAAGTTGATCAAAGTGTTGTGCAAAAGGCACCTGAGGGAGTAGCTTCATAATACATTGAATATAGCACAACAAACACTGCACAGTGTACAGGTTATGGTGCTTATTTTCATTCAACACCACTATGCTGTTTTGGACCTTTTTATGATTGTCCCTTTAAATCTGAAGAACCTGGTAACTCCTATTACCCGCTCCCTCAGAATTACATTGTCTGTGGAGTTATCGGCGATACAGTAAATTTTACTGCAGGGACTTCGGCTGCTAGAGCAGGCCAAATCTCAGGTGGGGGTAAAATGAGGAATAATAGAGGAGAGCAGACTGATTTGCCTGGTAAATTCCCATTTCTTCGACAACTTTGGGGTTCAACCTGTAATCTCTGGTAACTGTGCACCCCAGAGTTACTGGTACCCCCGGCACTGGTAAGTCTGGAGGTGTAAAAAATTACAACCAACAAATCCAGGGCACTCTTTAATGTATATCCCAGAAAGAATGTAACGGATGGTTTCTTGCTTTGGAGCACTGACTTTGTGACACCATGCCAGTATACAGTGGAATCATTTGTTATATCCTGAAATGTGACATATACATTTTTAACTATTCTCTTATTTTTTCCAGGAGTGGTTTGGAACAAGACGACATGAGAATTTTGTACAAATATCTCACAACGTCACTTTTCCCGAGGTACATTGAACCTGAGGTATGGATAGCCCCTAACTATATCTGTTAATTTAGTTTCTAAACTTAGGCTGTGTTATTTTCAAGAGGCTTGTCAAGTTTTAAAGACTAACATTAGAATGAGTTCAAGAGCAAGTAATGGCAGAGAATAAAAGATGCGTACACTATTTTCACCGATTGCAAGCACTCCACAATTAAGTTTTGGCAATACAAATCATTTTGGATTTTGCACGGGGAAAAAGGTTTTGCTACCTATCATTAATACACATCAGAACTACACCACAGGCAGAGTCACTGTAGACTCCCCTAACAGAAAGAACAAGCACAGGGCAGGTGACAGCTGTGCAAAGTTCCTTAATATAAACAGAAAACTAACTGCAAAGGGAACAGCAGTGAACACTTACACCCACACACAAGCAGCAGGTGCAGCAGCAATGCAGGCTTCCCTGTGTGGTTAATGATATTTGTGTGATGGTGCATTTGTATGGTGGTGTTTGGTAGCATTCAATGGTTTGTTAAATTTTGATAGCTAATATGTTAGTCAGTGTTTTTGTAAAGGTGACTGCTATGTCTGTGAGTGGAGAGAGAAATGGGGTGAATGGATGTGATGGGTCCCTCAGCAGAGTATTGTGCTTGGCTCCTTGCTTGCACACCATCCTACCTGGCATGATAACTAACTCAAATGCAGCTGACCACATGGGCAGATAGAACATCAGCCAGGTCCATGGCTGCAGCAAAGCAACCTTTACCACTGATGGAAGCCATCTCTAGAAGCACCAGGAAGGAGTATGGAAAAGCACAGCAGTCCGCACGGCATGCATTGGAATAAGCATGTGCACTAATACTAGTCCATTCTGAAGATCCATCCATCCTTCACTTCAATGGTTCTGTGTTTTGCTCATTGGAAATGTATTAGCAGAGCAGAACGGGACAGATGCTGAGGGTCAGTGGTGGATACAGAACACAGACTCGAGGGTGTTGAAGAATATTACATAGGGATAGAATGGGACATAGACAGGTAGAGGAGTTTTCTTTGTTTCATCTGATATTTTTCATACATTACATTTCTCAGCCAGCGAGTGACCCAGGCTCTGTTGAATAATGAAGGTTAGATGTGGGGAGGTGTATGTAGAAGCAGAGAGTCTGATGCAGAAACGTAGAAGAAGTAGAGGTGGATGTGTAGAGGGAAAGATTAATTAGGAGAGAGAAGAGGCATTGCTGGAGAGGGTCATAACATGATAGCTAGACAAGAATAAAAAGGGGTAGGTAGAGATACAGAAAAATTGCGACTAGATTAAAAGAGATGGCAAGAGAGGGAGATTAGAGACAGAAAGAGCTCTTCAGGCAGTGGACTTCAGAGTCTGCCCATCCGACACCACATCGGGAAGTAGAGCCTGTGCTAACACAAGCATATCTGGGCACCAATCATGGGATGAAATCAGTCAGTAGCGAGATTAGGACATGGAGCTAGGGATGGAGGGGTATATAGAGGTAGGAGATTGGGATGGAGGGGTATAAATAGGTAGTAGTAACAAGAGGGATTGAGGTAGGTATGAGCGAACAGGACACAGGCAGGGGACGTGAGGATATGTGATGGATCCAGCTTCTTCCTGACTGTGGGTCGGTTTGTTAAAATATTCACTCCAAAGGTAGCCCCTGGAAGCTTCTGTGGATCACAATGACAAAACGTGAAAAGAATAATGGAGGCAGTTTTTGCTACTTTCAAATGTGAAGCATATTCCGTCTCAAATTTGTAATGGTCTGTCTCTCTTTCCGTAGGTGATAAGAAAAAGGGGAAAATACCGCTTAGCTCATTTTGCTCACTACCAAATACTGTTTCATGCACATATGCGCTACACATTATTCATCACACATCCTTATATGCTGATTACAATGTATTTGATCACTCTGTCTACTCTGATTTGCACTAGAAAATGTTCATTGCCATGAAAATGTTCATAACGTGCTTCTGATGTGTTGTCAGCCTAGAATAAAAATGCTAGCATAAGCGACTGAGTTGCAGATTATCACTGAGATGTACCTAACTCTTTTTGGGGTTTGAAGCTGGAGTGTGCATGTTTATGCATGTGGATTTGTGTGTGTTTGTGCGCTTGCTGGTGAGTGTGATACCCAGCTGCTAATCAGGCTGCGCATGTTCAGAGTGTAAGCGAAGCACTCCATGATTGCACAGTGAATTAGCCATGTTGTGCAGTTGAGGGGTCAAACTGTATACGCCCTTAGCCATACCCTGAGCAGTGAAAGTGGCTATTTATAGTGTGACCTGTGGTCTTAACTGCATTTTGCTCTTCATCAAACTACCAGACCAGGAAAGTAGGTCGGAATCTACCAAAAGAGATGCCCTTTGAGGGGTAGCGGAAGATAGAGGTGATTGGGCTACCTTTTAATAGTGAGGCGGAAGGTGTTTCAGAGGAAAGAACTCAAAGCTGAAGCCTTTGTACCGAAGGCAGACCTGTTCTTAAGAGACAGAATTAAAGAAGAAGAGCGAAGATTGACTACAAAAGGGGCTGAGGAACGGCGGGGTAAACTTGGATGTCAGACTAGAAAGGGCTTTCTGTTTGCAGGGTCTTTTGAGGCAACTCGTGTGAATATGATTAGCTCAGCTACAGGGCACAGTGTATAGTTGTGAGAAGCTGGCCTGGTATATGATGTCCACTAATGTAAGTGGGCAGCTTGCATGAGTCCAGACAACCCTGATGGTTATTTAAGAGGTCTCAGACAACCTTAGAAAGCTATCCAAGTGGTAGCTGTGGAGAGCAGCCTTCAGGCTTAGTCTTGAAGGAGTATAAAGCAGCTTGTTTTACCAGAATGCAATCTTATAGTATAGATTAAATGAAAAGAGAACCACACATAGTATTTATAGAAATATGTATTGTATAACACTATCTAGTATGTTACAGTATCTCCCACACGGAGATAGACACAAAATACACAATACTTTAGCAAAGAAATCACAGCAAATAGCACTAATGCACAGTGGGCCCCGGAGGGGACCAAACCATTTGCTAAGAAAGTGGTATAAGAACCACGACTCGAGTCAGGACGATATCGAAAGGACGTAGAGTTGCTGGGGACCCACAGAACCATCCAAGGTACGTAGATAGGGACCCCACGGAGAGTGTGTGCAGTGTGTGAGCACGACCGCGTGCTCCGTGCAAGTCTATGTGCAAGTCGCGGTTGGATTTTTTAAGATTGGGGACCCTTCCCAGTGGACCCTGAAGAAACCCAGTGGAAGACAGAAGGTTGGAGAGCCACCCCACCCGTGGATACCATGGTACCCAAGTTACCTATCCCAGGGAAGCCGAGTGCATAAGTGTGAAATGGCGTCGGAAACCGCAGTCGAACCCAATGCAGGACTCCAGGAAAGTGCTGCTGCTGGAAGAGGAGAAAGTGTCCGGAGGAATCCAAACGTGGATTCTTGACGAGGAGTACCTGAAAGCAGCAGGGACAGTGTCAATGTCGCTCAGGGGTGACCAGGAGACTTGGAAGACAGATGCCCTACGATGTCGGGTGCTTCAGGTAAGATGACGGTGACCATGACTCTGCAGCTGCGAGGACCAGGCGACGCGGAGGACGACCAGGACCCGGATACGAGCTGTCCCATGAAGGATGTCGAGTGCCATGGGGTCGGTGTCCGGGGGAGCACCAACGAGCCTTGGCAAATGTAACCCAGGAGGAACGCAGGAAGTCAAGAAGGTGCATGGTTGGGACCAGCAAGGTCCAGGAGACTCACCACAAGCAAGGAAGTCAGGGCAGGCCCGAGCAATCAGGGTAGCCCAAGGAAAACAAAGTTGACCCTCAAATGGACCCACATGCCAAAGGCACAGGAGTCGCGAGAGGACCTCGAGCAGCTCACCAAAAGAGACAGGCCACGATGCACAGGATGCGGTGTGGCCGAAGATTCTGGTCACTGGAGGTGCTCGAGGTTGGGCCTACTTGAAGCCCGAAAAACTTCTTGCAAAGATGTCAACAAGCCTTTGCAACTGCAAAGGGGACGCGGTACCCATGGGTTCGGTTATTGCAACCCCCACAAGGACTACTGGCCTCAAACTTGGTAAGAGGATAGAGCAGGCCTCTGGAGCTGAGGGAAACCTCCACCTGTGTTGCAGAGCCCATGGAGTCCGGAGGAGCCCGGGATCTGCAGACCGGTCGACTTAGTTGCGGTCCCTGCGAATGCAGGGGAGTGACTCCTTCACCCAAGGAATATTACTTCGGTCGTCCTTGATGCTTCACAGGTCTTGGAAGGTTCCTGTATGATGCACAGGCACAGGCGATGCAGCAGACTGGAAGGGAGACTAAGTCAGGCCCAAACGAAGTCCAGCGAAGTCCAGAGTGCCCAGACGGTAGAAGTGCAGTTCTGAATCTTATCCCACGACGAATCTAGGGACCTACACCCAGGTAAGCCCTTAAGTACCATAGGGAAAGGGTTAGGAAGATTCAGGGGACCCTTCCAGGGGAGGGTCTGGACAGAGGGGAGGTTACTCCCATGTCCTTTATCCAGTTTCGCGCCAGAGCGGGAGCCAATGACTCCCAGGACTGGTTTGAACTGGACTATGCAAAGGGACACCAAATGTGCCCCTCATGCAGACTTTCAGGTGCTGGCAAGCGCACCCACCCAGGCCTAATGCACTAAATCCTGTCTGGGAGGTGGTCACACCTCCCTGTGACAGGATGCCTATTGTTCTGCCTTCCCCTGCTCGAGCTTGGCTCAGCACCAGGAGGGCAGAAATGTTTTTCTGGTCGGCAGCAACCATTTTGTGCTGTCCGGGACTAGAAGGCTGGTACCGGGAACACTGAGAGGACTCTTCCAGTGCTTGGAATCATACTTCCCACACCATTTACGGTGTGGGGGTATGATTCCAACATGTTTGATACCAAACATGATAGGGTTCGTTGCAGCCGTTTTCGAGATGGTCATGGTGCTATTACACTGTGCCCCTCTATATAGTATATGGCTGCTTCACTGACAACCCGGGAGAATGGACTCCGTAGGCTGCAGGGGTGTCCTGCTCATGCAGGGGCACCCTCTCACTTAGAACCAAGCACCCTGCCCTCCGGATTGTAAAGGCCTGCTATAGGGGTGACTTATAGGTTTTAAGTGCAGTGACCCTTACATATTGTAAACCTATATCTTAAGTAAGTGGTGCATGCACCAACTTACACAGGCTGCAATGGCAGGCCTGTAGTTCCAACTTGAATGGTCTCTTAGTGGTGGCATAATACATGCTTCAGCACCTGGGGGCCTCTGGGGTTCCTATGCCCTTGGTACCATATACTAGGGTCTGACAAGGGTACCCCAGTATCCAATCTGGGGTGTACCTAAGTACTGAACACAACAGTTTAAGGAGAAAGCAGATAGACTGGGGTCCTGATTAGCAGGATCCCAGTCAGACTAGACAAAAACAGCATCATATCAAGCAAACAGTGGGGGTAACCATAAGAAGATCATCACTATTGTAGGAAAGTAGGGACACATGACATGATGCTTTAATTTCTTGCATTGGAGATACAATGATCAGTTAAAGTTTGTACTACTTGTGCAAGTATAAGGTGTCAAACAGAACACCATATATGAGGGAGTTGTCTTGCTGAAGCCTAAACTTGATGATGAGCTCCACACTACACCAGTAACTTTCAGACATAAAAAAGGCTGGATAGTGCCTGAACACGAAGCTGGACCACGGCTTTATTTACTAACAGCTTTACTCTGAAGGAGATTGAGTTTAACATGAAATATATAAATACACCATAATGGATTACGTTAGATAATGGTTTGGGGAAATTGTAAAGTTCCAATCATTTATTTAGAACGCTTTCACCCATCGGGCTGCACTGCACGCTAGACGAATGGATTGCTTTAGGAGGGCACTGAATTGCTTAGGTAACAGAAAAGCATTTAAGTATTTTTACATATTTATATTTTATTTGTAGAAGTGGGGCATTCCACATCTAGGGTGCTAAATGAGTGTAGGATCTTTCCTTGTCCGAGTTCGATGAAGTCTCAGCTGAATGAATGCCCATTTAATATATTTGAACACCGGCCCTCTGCCAGTAGAGATTTGGTGGGCTATACACAGAATTCTGATGTACAGCGTTTGCCCACTGATAACTAGCGAAGTGAATGATCCATGAGGGAGAAATTATCTCATTGCCAACGCCCACCAGATGGCAGCCTTTGTAATCGAGCTCGGTTGAGGAGTAGAATAAAGTTCAGGATGTGGAGTTCTTGATGCAGTAAGATTTATCGATTACAAAAAATTGATGGATAGAATAGTTGAATTGATCTCAGCCACTGATAACTGCTCGTTCCGCATCCCAGTCCATCTTTATTTTCCACACCATGCAACCTCAGTTTGGACTCAGTCATATGCAAATTAGTCTTGACCCTGCTTCAATGGGAACAGTCCAGCCCAAACTGCCAGCCAGGTCCTCCCTGAACTGGAACACAAGTAACCCAAGACCAGTTTTGCCTGAGTTAGGGCTCATCAGTTGGACATAACTTGGTTCCAGTGGCACAGTGTGCACGGGACCCACATCTGGGCATACCCGTCCCACTTAGGGCGACTCACCAAAGTATACAAAAAATTGATTAGTGGAATTAATCTCGGCCACCAGTCATTACTCGTAGTCGCATCCCAGTCCATCATTATTTTGCACACCATGCCACCTCAGTTTTGACTTGGCCAAGGTAAATCAATCTGGACTCTCTTCCAATGGAAACGGTCTACCCGAACTGCCATGCCAGGTCCTCTTTGAACCGGAACACAAGCAACTCAAGAGCGGTTTCACCTGCATTAGGGCTCATCAGTTGGATGTAACTTGGTTCGAGTGGCACAGTGTGCACGGGACCCACATCTGAACATACCCATAATGTGATGGATGGCATGCTGTAAGTAATCTCAGCCACTGTAATTGCTCGAGCTACTTCCCAGTCAATTGTTATTTTGTGCACCATGCTACCTCAGTTTGGACCCATTCTATATAAATCTGTGCAAATCAGTCTTGACCCTTCTCCAATAAGAACAATACTGTTAAGATATTTAGTGGGCTCAAGTACACATCATTGGCATAGTTCATCTGCAGCAACACCATTGCAACAACTAAGGAGACTCTGAGAATAGCCTATTACCAGAAAAGGGCCTCTCCGTTACCAGAGGTGGAAATAGCAACCGTCACCAGTCACACACTGTGTTTCTGTGCTCTCAAGATATAAACTTTAGTGGAAGGGCTATGTCACTGGCTTAAGTCAGGAGATATAAAGCTATTACCCAGAGATGTGCGTGAAGTCTAATTACTAGGTTGACTGATATATTTTGATCATATTTGTTATTTTGCACTTTGCATGCACCTGGGTAGATTTACTCGCTTGTCCAAGGTGAAGGTAGACAGGTTGCATACCAGTTGTTTATTATCGGCCTAGTGATGAAACAACTCAATTAGTGGAAAAAAGGTGTTCAACTATTAGAAGGTGATAGTCCTATGAATGAGGTGTGTGGGATTACAAAAAAAGGCTGGAGCAAGGGAGCTAAGTGCTTCCAAAGTTTCATTACCTCGACGTATGAGAAGTTTGATGCATTGATCGGATGGTTCTGTGAGGTATATAGGGATGTGCATTATGGGCATGCAGTAGAGAGTGGCAAGATGGGTTCTAAAAATAAGAGGCCTTGAAGGAGCCCACAAATTAGCTACTAGATCAAAGTATTGTGTACTATACTGACCACACCGTAGACTGCATTATCGATGCTGTGCATCGGAGGTGTCGCAGGGTGCTGAATCCATGCTAGATTTTCACGATATCCTCATAAGATACACATACATGCAGTGATTATAAGTGAAACTTATTGAAATTATTAGTGGCTATCCAGAAAATATGCCACAGATCCAGCTCTGCTGGAACTAGGTTGGTACCTCTGCAGAACAAAGTATTGAACATAATTTACACTGCACTGAACATACTCTATATTTCACTGGCCAAACTGTGCGTTACATTGGCCATTCTAAACAGTGATATTGGCGCAGTGCTGAGTGTGCACTTTGCTGGTGATGCAGACAAGTGCATTGGCCATATTGTACCCGGCATAACTTTACTGTAGATAGTTATTATAGCCTTATAGCCCGCTGCCGAGGGCTATACCAGTTGTTGAAGGCCCTGATCCCGAGTTATAGGCCCGAGCCGCAGGCGAGGGCCTATAACGAGGGAGAGGGCCTTTAACAACTGGTATAGCCTGAGGCAGAAGGGCTATAAGGCTATTAGAACATTCCACCCACTAAGGGTAGAATGTTCTAAATTAAAAATGGAGAAACAAAAAGACAAACATTGGAATGTTGGAGTGCTGGGCTTATACCAGCCATTATAAGCCCAGAGCTACTCCATTGTCTTCAATGGAG
Organism: Calotriton arnoldi; assembly: GCA_963921515.1. Classification (NCBI taxonomy): domain Eukaryota; kingdom Metazoa; phylum Chordata; class Amphibia; order Caudata; family Salamandridae; genus Calotriton; species Calotriton arnoldi. Next base: position 3,785,625 of record CAWUFW010000527.1, on the reverse strand, counting down.
CTCCTAACATTCCAATGTTCTGATTTTCGTTACATTAAGTTGACAGCACTGTGTACTGAAATGATCACTGATTTCCTTTGTAATATCCAGCACTGATAATACACTATTTTGAACTGATGTTTCTGGCGAGTGTCATGGCCAGTGACTGGAACCCTGTTCTGGTCATTTGAGAGCATAATGTCTGGTGGTGAGTGAACGCTGCAGATGCTAAGTACATGATTGCTGGCAGCGCAGCTTGTGACCTGTACATTGGTCCCATCAGTGGTAGAGGGTCTGCTATCGTGCATAAAAGGCCAGAGTCTTTGGCTGCTTGCCTAAAGATCAGCAGAAGCTGGTTTCTTCTGGATGGAAGACACCTCAGCATCCCTGTTGAGGCCTTCCATTACAGAATCCTATAAGCTGCTGGCACTGGATTTAGCCATATGGCAGTTGGGTGTTCACCTACATTTTTCTTTTGATCATTTCTCGCATGAACCACTTGGTTATTTATCTGCTCTCTGTTTTCGGGAGTGTGGACAGCCATGCTATATTGGGTACTGCATTGGCCATAACTAAATCAAATTGGACTGTTCTGTGTTGACCAAGCATTCCACTAAAATGTTCATGTTGTACACTAAATTGAGGTATGTTGTGATGGTCATACTTTAGCTATGTTGGAGTATGGTATGGGTATGTTGGTGAAACTGTAAACTAATTTTAGAGTATGTTATGATGATCATACTGTAAGCTTAAAGTTGCTATGTTTGCTATACTGTACACTCCGTGTAGGATATTTTGGTCATACTGTGCACTAGACCATAGTGCAAACTGCACTTTATTGGTGCTTCTAGTTGTCTTGGACATTCAGCCCGAAGTTTCAGCGTAGCACATGTACCTATGTTAAGATTTAGCTGTTTTCATTCACAATGTTTTCTTTAATGACATTCTAATTTCTCTATGCTTTGCCTTTTTTATGCAGTTAGCAGGAAGAGACTCCCCAATCCGTGCAGAAATGCCTGGAAATTTGCAGCACTATGGAAGGTATATATGGCTTGATAACTGAACCCAAAATATGATTCTTCCCAAGCCTCAAACCTTCTTCATTTACAGAGTTATTTCTAAAATGTACTTCCTGTTAACTATTTTGAACATCATTTTGAGCATTTGTTTAATCAAAATGGTATTTTATTGTAGTATTTATATATGGCTTACTACTATAGGTGGGGTGGTGTCACACTTGCCCTCTTACGAAACATGCTCCAGTGAGTAGGGTGTGTAGTTGGGAGTGTGTTGTCTTAGTATTTAGCAAACACAATGAGATGATGGACGGAGCGCTGAAACTTTTCAGACACTCGCCCCCAGTCACAGATGTGTATTCTATTCTGTATCTAGTATTTAGCCTGTATGTGCAGTGTTTTCATGTCATGTGTGATGACCACCGAGATGCTGTAATTGTGTAATGGAACGCATCGCTAGACGTTGTGATGTATGAGTAAGTATGAGAGGTACACACACTATTTTTATATAGTTTTTGGTATGCTAGCAGCACTGATTAACTCAGCAGATCCCTTTATTGCATTGGTCATTTTTATTGTATGTTCTCAATCTCTTTTCCTGTGCTGACAGTGACAGAAGTTGTCCAATCAGCGATCTTATGGATCTCTGGGAGGTAACTGGGGTGGAGAAGTATTGAGTGGTAATCAGAGATCTGATGCGATAGACTGTATTATAGTCTTCTTTTATGTATTGGCATTATGAGATAGTTAAGATTTGCCAAGATGCAATGTTATAGGCATCCTTTCCTTATAACAGGATAATGATGCAAGGGTGTTTGATTTTTGAACCTGCAGGGTGGTCTATGTTAGAGTCCTCTAGTGACCAGCAATGTGTATAAGATCTCTCCAGCCTTGTCTGGTTAGTGTTAAGTGGTTAGTTAGGTGGGTTGCTATAGCTTGTATCTTTGTCCTCCAGATAGCAGCAAGGTTCCACAGGACCATTCATTCAATTATTACCTAGCCTGTTGATGATAAGGGATTGATAGTGAATTGGTCTTTGGTATTCTAGTGTAATGTAGATTGAATAAACTTGAGACCACTGGTTACTGGCGGTTTGTACCGAGACGTGCTAATTACCTGGAGCCCAATAGCAGTTATCCACTTTATTGACCAGTGGCTGCTTACCTGGTGGCCTGGAGGTGGGGAGGCAGAGTTTTTGAGCTTAGCCTCTTTCCAGGCCCAAACAGGCAGCCCTTAATCTGTCTCCTTTTATGTAGCTGCCCTAAGAGTCTTGCTTAAATAGGAGAAAAAGCCCTATTTGTGTGTGTGTGGGTGGGGGGGATTAGATTCAATGGGAACCTTGGCCCTAATAACACGTGACCAGGTTCCATTGCGAGTTCTAAATAAGGTGTGCTAAAATTGTTCATTGTGTATCTAAATGATGCATTAATGTGGAGTACAGCCATTCTACATTACATTTCTGAGCGCTGTTTGTTTGCACTAACGTGCTTGAGTTCTGTGATGCTGCATAAACGTTTTGAGTAGTGCTGTGGCAAGCTTTGGTGGTTCAGTACCACTCCCTTTTGCCGAGTTCCATTATCTGCTAAACCCTTCCCTACCCATACCAGCCACTCAGCAATGAAAGATCCAATTTCTATCTCTACTTCCACCCAAATAGCAAGTTATGTAATGTGGCAAGTAGCTTAACGTATAGTAAAACATCTGTGGAATACTGGATGGTATGTAAGAAGTGCCCATAAACATGGCATGGTCTTGGAATTGGCCCTTTACTAATTATCATAGTAACAAGAACAATTATAAATTGTTTTTATATATTGCCTGCAACTGTAGTTTATCTGTTTCTATTACCCAACTTACTAGTGCTTATCTTACCGACCTGAGAAATCTAAAAAGACTGCATCTGGACCTACATGATTTGAAAATTAAGAAAAAGTTCAATACATATCGTTTATCTACTTTTCTCCGCTAGCCCTAAACAAACCATAAAAGGGCTATACACAGATTCAGCATGGATTGGAGATGGATAGGTAAACACAGACGGTCTCGGGCACCCCAAAAGTAGTCAGATTATGACCATATGGCAAGTGAGTTACCATGGGTGAAAGATGTAGACAAGCATAAACACACACACACACACACACTAGGAAGCTGGCGAAGGCTTCGTTTGTAGGCGAGTCAACCACACAAACCTCCTTGAAAAGTAAACTTCTTTTCTCATGAAAGAATGAGACTTTCTTCAGTGGATTGGCATTGCAAATCACAGAGGGAGTGAATATTAAGATTTTCAAGTTCTCCTGGGTAAAAACTGAAGGGGGCAGAAAATGTCACTGGTGGATTGGGAGCTAAAAGCAGCCCTAGACAATGTGTTCATACCAGTCCCATAGAGTGCAGTGTTCGAGTGAGTCCATCTATCTCCAGACCGATATCTCCGAGAAGATTTTGTGACTTTCCTCAGTGTTGTGTGCCAAGCACAATAGCCAATAATTCCTTTATCCATCCACCTCATGAAAGGTACCTCCTGGCCTAGCAGAAGTTTTGCTTGTGTTTCATACAGTCAGTTGAGCCCTGGAAATAGCTGCAGAGTACAAGGCATCATGGAGCAATAAAAGGGAGCCAGAAATATGAAGACAAAACTACTGACTGCTCAACAGCTTGTGACAGTATATGGCATCTAAAGCCTAAAGATGAGCAGTAGAAAACCCAGAAACATAACCGTGTCAGGTGCCAGAAGAAAAGGAAAAAAACTGCTCAAACGCTGGCATAATAAAATGGGACAGTGGAAGGCACCCAAAGAACAGAATCAAAGCTGTGGAATTCAGTGCGGAGTTTGTTAATAATGTATCAGCCACCTATAAGCCAGAAACAAAGTGCTGAAAGACTGACAACAAATGATATGAAGCAGACTGTGGAATTAATGTCACACTATGACAGTACAGTAAAAGGCACCGAAAATCCAGAAACCAAGCTGCAAACAACCTGGTAGTATGTGACAGGATGAAGTAAGACTCTGTATCAACAGAAACCATGTGGCAGAATTTAGGGCAGGGGTTTAAAGTAATGGATAATGCACCGAAAGTCCAGAAACAAGGTATTTCTAACAGTATGTGACAGTACAGCGTAAGTTACCGAAAGACTGGTAAAAAAGCAGTAAATTCATGGCAACATGTAACAGTAAGATTAAAGCACCAAAGGACCAGGCACAATGGTCCTCCTTATGAGTTCCCAGATTTAGCTGGAGGCATACCCAAGGTCTGCAATTTCCGCTAGCATACCAGCACCTAAATCTGGGCATTAAAAGTCATATTCACTGAATGGGGAGTAGTACACGATCCAGAATTACTGGATCCATTTCTTTTTTCCCCTTAGTGGGGAATATAATGGTTGTGAATCCTCATGCAGTTACTATTGTAGGTATTGAAAACCCATCCATTGTGCAGGAGGAGGGCAGCGTGGGGCCACGTACAGTAGCTTCCCACAGCTCCAGGAATACCTGGTCCAGTATTTGCAAACCTGGTAATTCTGACCAGAAACTTGAGTGTCAAAGCTGCGAACCAGATGTCTCCAACCTTTTCTGTAATAAGAGCTACTTATGTTCAATGAAAATCACCACGGGCTACTAATAGTATTAGTGTTGTAACAATGACCGTAACAGTTAGGAATACATTAGTGGCCACCATATACAAAATTACCATTAGCGATCACCTCAGTTCGGTAGGCGCAGTTGCCAGCAGTAATGTAAAAAATGCTTTGTCAATGTGGAAAGCCTCTACGTGGGTAATATATAATAGCTATAGCTTCAATGGCCCTGTCGCCAAGATAATAATGATAGTAATAATTGTCCTCTATGCTCCATGACTTATCAGTCAATTATCAGCTTTAAATATATTTTGGAAATTCAACCATTTTTCTCCAAACATCAGCTTCCGAGTTCTACAAATACCCACATTATCATCTCAAATACATGCTTTTAATTTTTGATATACATATATTAATTCAACCAATCAAAAGCTTCTAAGTTGTTATACTGGGCTTTGCACAAGAGAGCTAATTTTAGGAAGTTGGAGAGCTACAGGTAGCTCACGAGCTACTTGTTGGAGAAGCCTGCTGTAGACTGTTTGCTGGTGTGTGACAGTAAAGCAGAAGCAAAAAGAACAATTGATGGACAGAATGCAAAACAATGTCATACATTCACCCCAGTACAGAGATCTGGGCCTAAATCCATCGTTTGTTTGCTCCCCATGCCATTCCAGTTTGAACCCAGCCATATGCAAATCAGTCTTGACCCTGCACCCTTTGGGAACAGTCCAGCTTGAACTGCCAGGCCAGGTCCTCGCGGACTGGAAGCAAGCATCCTAGGACCAGTTTCGGAGTTTCACCCCTCATCAGCCAGGCGAGCTTGACTCCAGTGGCATGGAGAGCACGGGACCCACGTCTGGGCATACCCGTCCCACTCGGGGTGACAAATGCAAAAAGAACAATTGATGGACAGAATGCAGAACAATGTCATACATTCACCCCAGTACATAGATATGGGCCTAAATCCAATGTTTCTTTGCTCCCATGCCATTCCAGTTTGAACCCAGCCAAATACAAATCAGTCTTGACCCTGCTCCCTATGGAAACAGTCCAGCAGAAGGCAGCAAATAAGGCAGAGTAAGAAAGGAAACAAAGCTGTGAATACCTGGAAACACAGGACATTATCTTATAAGGGATCGAAAGAACAGAAGGAAGGCTGCAGAATACCGGACCTCATGTTACACTGCAAAACACTGGAAGGACTGAAGGGAAAGTTACAAGAAACAGTATGTTATACCAAAAACCTACTGACAATACTTTGTTCAAAATGCATGGTAACAGGCTAAAGGCAAGAGAAAATCTGGCCACCCACAAGCGAGATATTTACAGAAAACTCTCACTCCGATTTCTCAATATAAGAAAGATATGATATTTATAATCCATATTTGACAATAAGCATTTCCTGAGTCGTCCAAATAAAGAAACTATTAGGCACAAGATAGTTACCCGCTCCAGCGCGCATCTGCTAAAATATTAAGATAGGTTTAAATCTCCGTCATGTCGACCCAGACTTACATGCATCTGAGGTTGGTGAAGTGAGTATACCATCAAATTGGGTAATAAGTACAGCTGTTCTTTAGAGCACTTAAAAACGACAGAGGTCTGGCATGAAGCACTAGAATAATCCTAGTTATTAAAAGTGTGAAAGTATTATAATGTGAATTATCATAGGCCGTTAACAGATGTCACTTATGAGACAGGCACAAATACTGGATCTTGCAGGGTGTGTTTCCCTAGATTGTTACTGGATGTTACTGTGGCACAAACACAAGAGAGCAACTAAGATGGATTTTCCTGCCTTGTTAATTTAGGTCTCTTTTACTGACGGGTAGCATATTTCATTCAAAACTGTAGGTTCGAGGCATGTGAGCTGTAGATCACATGCTTATGCATAAATCGCCATCTAGTGTTGGGTCCGGATGTTTGCACTTTGTTTTTGTTCGAAGAAGTCTTTCCAGTCATGAGGTAGGTGACTCCTCCTTTCGGTGATAGTGCGCATGGGCATCGACTCCATCGTTAGATTGTTTTTTTCCGCCATCGGGTTCGGATGAGTATTGCTGCGCTCCGGTTCGGTACCGTTTTCGGACCCATTCGACGCGCAATCCACTACCCTCAATAGTATTGTTATCGATCGCGGTTCCCCATTCGACGTGCATCGTCACTCTTCGGAAAACCTTCGATCGGGAGATTCATGGCAGGCCGTCGGGCCTACCTGCGCCGACCGCACTAGCAGTCGATGGAACGGACTCCATTCAAGCTCTGTCCTGGTTGTCGTGCTAAGTTTCCACGCACCGACTTGCACGAAGTGTGCAACCTCTGCTTGTCCCGGGAACACAACGAGAACGACTGCGACGCGTGTCGATCGTTTCGATCGAAAAGACACTTCGTGGCCGTCGGGCTCGACGACACGAAATGCAACACCAGAGCGGCTCCGCACTGGACATCTTCGGCGAAGATTCCGACACTGAAGATCAACCTCAAGGAGCCGAGAAAGAAGAAGAACATATCTCCGTATCTGAAGCCGACTTCGACATGGAAGAAGAGGAGCAGATTACTCCGGGTCAGCGTACCGTGAGTAAAGATACCCCTTTGCCCCCTCAACATAAGACAAAGGCTCCGGTCCCTCCTCTGCCCTCGGGCCAAGGTCGGCACCGACAAAAAGTTTCCGACGCCCCGCCCTCGGGCCCGGCTCCGAAACAGAAAGACACCTTCGACGCTGAAACACAAGTCCAAGTCTTCGACACCGAAAGGCTCGGAGCCAAAACCTTCGACGCCAAAACCGGCTCATAAAGAAAAAGACTCTCCCACTAAAGAGCCTCGGTCCGATGTGCCGCATTCGGATCCGAAGCAGAAAAAACTGGTGATCAACCCTCAAACAGGGCGTATTCATGCCACTCTTTCAAAAAAACGGAAAATTGACCTATCAGAGGACTACCACATTCGTCTCAAAAGAAAAAGTGTGGGTACTAACCCTTCTCCCCCTTATATCCCACTTCCTTCTCCCATTGATCCTAACTTGCTCATTTCACCAGCAAATTCACCACCACCACTTTCACCTGACCCACAGGATGAAGGGGATGGAGATGGGGATCAGGATAGGTTACAGGACACTGACCCTTGGGACGATTATCAGACAGACCCAATCACATGTAATGACCCTGATTTGTATCCCTCCAGACCCTCCCCACCTGACGACAACATTGGGTACATTGAGCTCCTTAATAGGGCCGCTCAATATCATGGGGTGGAGCTCCATAAAGAGCCTTTAGAAGAGGATTTCCTCATTGAAACACTTACTTCTTCCCAAAGAGCTACTCACACCTTACCAATGCTCAAAGGCATGTTAAAGCAGACGGATGAGGTATTTAAAGACCCTGTAAGATCCAGGATAATTACACCTAGAGTGGACAAAAAATACAAACCCGCTCCTACCGACCCTGTTTACATTAGAGGCCAGCTGCCCTTAGTCTCTCTTGCAGTCTCCAACGCTCGCAAGAGAGCTAATTCGCAAACCACAGGTGAGGCCCCTCCTCCTGATAAGGAGTCTAAGCTTATTGATGCCTCGGGCAAAAGAGTGGCTTTACAGGCAGCAAATCACTGGCGCATTCCCAACGTTCAAGCTTTGTTGGCCCGCTATGATAGGGCTCATTACGATGAGTTAGAAAAACTCATACAACATTTACCTCATGAATACAAATCTAAGGCTAAGACCTCATTCAGGAAGGTAAACTTATTACCAATACATCCAGTAGGTGTGCCCTAGACGCACCAGACACAGCAGCTCGTGCAGTCAACACCAGTATACTATTACGCAGACATGCTTGGCTGAGAATATCCGGTTTCAAGCCGGAGGTGCAAACCTCCATCCTTAACCAACCGTTTGATAAGGAACATCTCTTTGGTCCAGCTGTTGATACCTCGCTGGAAAAGATGAAGAAAGACACTGAGGTCGCAAAGTCCATGGGGGCTTTGCAGTTACCTGCCACTAGGGGCTCCTTTCGCCGCTCCTTTTACAGGGGTGGTTCAAAAACGGTGTCCACCGAAAATCCCTCCTCCTCTTACAAGGGCAATAATCAATCCCCCTCTTCAAGAGGTTATTTCAGAGGAGGTTTTAGAGGAAACAATGGTAAGGGAAGAAGCAGAGGTAACTCTACCCGCACTTCCCCCGCAAACAAACAGTGACTTCCTTCCAATATCCCCCGATCATTCCACTCCTGTCGGGGGACGACTCTCCCAATTCCTGCCTGTCTGGAATTCAATAACCTCAGACAAGTGGGTACTACAAATTATCCAGTATGGTTACTGCCTGGAGCTTACAGACACTCCACCAAATATCCTTCCAAGATCATGTGCAATGTCACCAGAGCATCTCGCCCTCCTAAAGCAGGAGGTTCTCGCTCTCTCTTGGAAAAACACGCTATAGAACCAGTCCCATTACAATACCTGGGGACCGGGGTATACTCCCTGTATTTTTTTCATCCCCAAAAAGGACTGCTCTCTCAGGCCTATACTAGACCTCAGAGAACTAAATCTGTACATTCAGTTGGACCACTTTCACATGGTCACACTCCAACAAGTGCTCCCACTCCTTCAGCAAGGCGACGTTTTGTCCACCTTGGACTTAAAGGACGCATATTTCCATATTCCCATTCACCCTGCTCACCGGAAATACCTCAGGTTTGTGGTGGACGGATAACATTATCAATTCAAGGTTCTCCCATTCGGAGTAACTACAGCACCCAGGGCTTTCACCAAGTGTCTGGCAGTAGTCGCGGCTCATCTAAGAAGACAGCACATTCACGTCTTCCCCTACCTAGACGACTGGCTAATAAAAGCCAGCTCGCAACAGAGCTGCAATAGACACACTCGAAAAACAGTCCAACTGCTTCACGACCTGGGGTTCACAGTAAACCTCTCCAAATCGCACCTCCAACCATCCAACACACAAGTGTATCTGGGAGCCACAATAAACACTCAAAAGCTCTAGCATATCCCAACCCAGTCAGGATACGCAACATGCAAACTCTAATAGCGCAGTTTCAGCCTCAGCACTCATTACCAGCTCGGGTGTTCATGCAATTGCTAGGAATGATGGCATCTTGCATTTTAATCGTTCCTTATTGCAAGACTCCAAATGCGTCCCCTACAGGAATGCTTAGCACATCAGTGGAACCAGGCTCAAGGTCAGTTATCAGATCTAGTGTTGGTGGATGGCCGCACTCATCGCTCTCTGCAGTGGTGGAACATACAAAACCTTTCCAAGGGACGGCCATTCGTCGACCCGGTTCCACAGATAGTACTAACAGCAGACGCATCGCTCACTGGTTGGGGAGCTCATCTTCAAAAACATACCATTCAGGGCATGTGGACGCTGCAGCAAAAACGACTCCACGTAAACCATCTAGAACTGCTAGCAATTTTTCTAGCATTGAAAGCCTTTTAAATTCATCTGCTAGGCAAAGCTGTCCTGATTCGCACAGGCAACATGACCGCAATGTACTATATACAAAAACAGGGGGGGGGGGGACACTCTCTCCAGCTCTCACAGCTAGCACAGAGCATCTGGAAATGGGCCATACCTCAAAAAATATATCTCTTGCAGAACACCTTCCAGGAGTAAACAACCAGATTGCAGATCTGCTCAGTCGTCAATGACAGCAGATCCACGAATGGTAACTCCACTCTCAAGTTCTCCTCCCATTCTTCCAAATGTGGGGCTTCCCACAGATAGATCTGTTCGCCACCCACCTAAACGCAAAATGCCCAAACTTCGCATCCAGGTATCCGCACCCATTGTCCAAAGGCAATGCGCTATGGATGAATTGGTCAGGGATATTTGCTTACGTTTTTCCGCCTCTCCCACTCATTCCATTAGTGGTTCGGAAGCTCAGACAGCAGTCCCTGACACTAATCCTAGTTGCTCCCACATGGGCCCGTCAACCCTGGTTCACAACCCTATTGGAGTTATCAGTAGTTCCTCACCAAAAACTACACCTTACTCCCAATCTTCTCACTCAGAACCATGGAGACATAAGACATCCAGATCCCAATCATCTCAACCTTGCGATCTGGCACCTGAAGTCCTAGAGTTTGGTTACCTTAATGTTCCGCCAGACTGCATGAATATTATCAAAGAGGCTAGGTGCCCTACCACAAGAGCTTGCTATGCAGCAAAGTGGAAGCGGTTTGTCGTTTACTGTAACAATAATCAAATCAATCCGTTAGACGCTTCCATACAAAACATTATTTGCTATCTATTACATCTACAGCGTTCAAATTTAGCGTACACATACATACGCTTACATCTAGCAGCAGTAGCTGCATATCTACAAAATAGACAGCATTTGTCTCTTTTCAGAGTGCCTGCTATTAAAGCTTTTATGGAAGGACTTAAAAGAATCATTCCCCCCAGACTTCCACCTGCTCCACTGTGGAATCTCAACATAGTTCTTACAAGGCTCATGGTTCCACCTTTTGAGCCATTGCACAAATGTGAACTACAATTTCTCACTTGGAAGGTAGCCTTCCTCATAGCCATCACATCTCTGAGAAGAGTAGGTGAGCTTCAGGCACTAACCATAGAAGAGCCATTTTTACAAATGCATCAAAACAAAGTGGTTCTTAGGACTAACCTCAAATTTGTACCTAAAGTCATTTCTGCCTTTCATATCAACCAATCTGTTGAGTTACCTGTGTTCTTCCCTCAACCAGATTCAGTGGCAGAACGTGCTCTTCACACATTGGATGTCAAAAGAGCATTACTATACTACATTGAAAGAACAAAAACTTTCAGGAAAACAAAGCAACTTTTTGTTGCCTTTGCTCCACCACATAAAGGCAATCCAATATCAAAATCAGGTATTGCAAGGTGGATAGTTAAGTGCATTCAAATATGCTACATTAAAGCTAAACGCACAATAACAATTCCCCCTAGAGCGCATTCCACTCGCAAACTAGGGGCCTCTATGGCATTTTTAGGAAATATTCCCATAGATGACATCTGCAAAGCTGCAACATGGTCTACACCACACACCTTTACAAAACACTATTGCATAGATGTATTAGCTAGACAACAGGCTAGTGTGGGCCAGTCAGTTTTACGTACACTATTTCAAACAACTGCAACAGCTACAGGTTAGCCACCGCTTTGGGACATAACTGCTATATAGTCTATGCATAAGCATGTGATCTACAGCTCACATGCCTCGAACGGAAAATGCTACTTACCACAGTATGCATCTGTTCTTGGCATGTAGAGCTGTAGAATCTCATGCGCCCACCCGCCTCCCCGGGTACCTATACCTGTTGCAGTACTATCTTACTTAGATACAATATACATGGACATCTCTTTTCTTTACTACTCTTACTAACTCCATCATCACCCTTTACGGCAAAACAATCTAACGATGGAGTTGATGCCTATGCGCACTATCACCGAAAGGAGGAGTCACCTACCTCGTGACTGGAAAGACTTTTTTGAACAAAAGCAAAGTGCAAACATCCGGACCCAACACTAGATGGCGATCTATGCATAAGCATGAGATTCTACAGCTCTACATGCCAAGAACAGATGCATACTGTGGTAAGTAGCATTTTCCTTTCTATTTGCCCCATTAGTTAGCGCTCAGTACAGAGCCTGGTAAGGGACACCGCTGCCTTATTTAAAGTTCGTTACTAATGGCAAATTGTTTGAATTGTGTATCGTGTTGTATTACAGCATTTATATAGCGCTTACTACCCCTTTGTGGGGGCACTAAAGCGCTTGCCTACTACATAAGTAGCATGCTACACCATATAGGGTGTTTGGTTGGAACTGTGTTGGTTTTTATTTGATCCTTTGTGGGAAGTGTTTCTATGCTGTGCATGATGACCACAGAGATCCAGTTATGTTATGGGACGCAGCACATAACAGCATGTTAGATAATAAGAGACTGATGCACAGTTTTATGGTTCTCAGGATGCTGTTAGATTTGAGCCGCTCCGCAGGCCCGTTAATGGTATTTCATGTGATATAGTGATATACTGTCCAAAGAAAAATCAAGCACACAATAGTACAATCATTGAAAGTCCAACTCTTATTGAGTGATGGGCCGTTGACAGCGAATAAATCCAGTCCACTGAAGTTTAGTTCTTCCTTTACTTCAAAGTCAGGGTTAAAGACAGAAAAATCCAAAACACCGCAGCCAACACGTGTTGCGTCCTCCTGGACTTTTTCAAGGCTATAATGCAACTGTGAGTTTTCAAATCTCCCCACAGATTCCGTTACATCAAGTGTGTATTAAGATGTAGGATAATTCTTTCCAGAATGTCTGAGTCATGGACAGTACTACTAGACAATCCCCCCACTCCTGTCTATTCCTTTAAAGTCAGGGAAAAGTATGTAGGTTTGACCTTGATATGTCCGCTCGTCTATGATGACTTGAGCCGTAGAAACGCAGAGTGGCTTTTTCTGTGATTGTACTATTGTGTGCTTGATTTTTCTTTGGACAGTGCAAACACACCCTGTGGGGTTTGTTAATTAGCACCTAAGGTGACTAGGCGCTTAGCACGACAGCACCATCTGAACATTTTTTGCCTATCGACACTGTGCTCTTCACTACAGCCCATGACTTTTAATAGATGTGCAGTCACTCAGGCCCAGTCACCAATGTTTGATGTGTATGATATAGTGATATAGCGGGTTACTGCACTGGGTTGTCCAATCTGAATTTTTGCGTATAGTTGTCCTCCTAAGCTGGCAAAGTTGGAGGGAGAAAGAAGAGGAAAGAGCTGCAGGGATGGGCATTTTTATTATCATCCCAAATCTGAGTGTCTATGTGAGATTTAAAGAAGAGGTCCGATTGTGTAGCTATTTGGAACCTGCAGGTAATGGACTAGATTAAAATCCAACAAAATTGTCCAGTATTGTGTGACCATCTCTTCAGTTATTCCATGCCTGTTCATTTGGTGGTGTTTGCTTTTTTTGGCTGTACAGTACTGGTGATGGATAACCCTCATAGCAGATATGTATTACGTGAATTTAATAGGCATAAGTTACAATTTGTTGCTGAGTGCTGCGTATTATATGGTTTTAGTATTATTGTGGGGCGTAACAGTGAAATATGGAAGTACATAACTATATAATGCCAAAGTGAACCATAGGTCAGCCCTTTTTGCTTACCTGTATAATGAAAGCAGTTTGCTGGTTGAGTTTTTTCAGTTCGTGGGTTGTAAGCTGAGGATTGCGCTTGAGGGTGTGACTGTTTTCTGGGCTCTGTTGCCTGGATGCAGGTGGTGCAGTTATCTAGGAGACAGCCATGTTTTCTACTGTTTTCGGAAGTGTGTATGCTCCTGGGTGCTTCTAATGCTGGCTGGTAGTGAGTTTCAGAGCTTGGTAGCTTGTACTGCGAAAGCAGCAGACCCTCCTACGGATTTATTATAGTAAAGTGGCATAATAAGTGGTGCAAGCTTGGAGCACAGTGTACTGTTTGGTATGTGTTGCTTGAATTTAACTTGTAGGTATAGCCTTGGGACACTAAGTGGAAAATGCTGAGTGTCTAGTTATAGGTAGACAGTGGAGCAATTACAGGACTGGGGTCATGTGTTTTCTGGTTGATGGCGGAGAAGAAGCCTTGCGGTAGCGTTTTGGATGAGTCGTATTATGCATATAATGAATACAGGTGCACCAAGGTATAGGCTGTTGGCATAGTCGAGCTTGGAGATTACGAGGATGGATTGCAGTTTATGCTGGGATGCAAAGCAGAGGAAGATGCAATGTAGTGTTTTCATTATGTAGAAGGCACTCTTTGTGGCGTTGTTAGCTTGAGGTATCAAGGATAATTCTGAATTTATGGTTACTACTAGGTTTCTAACTTCTCTTGATGTTGTCGGAGGTGCATCAAGTTCCTTAGTCCATATGGTGATATGGTTGTAGTTTTGCTATTGTCCGCATGTCATAATCTGTTTTTACAGTATTGAGCTTTAGATGGTTATTAATCATCCATGTGTTTATGGCACAAAGGCAGTCATTGTGCTTTGAACTGTGGAGGTACTTCAGGGCTATCCATTTTTTAAATGATTTGGGTGTCATCTGCATAGTTGTGCTAAGTGAGGTAGTACGAGTTAACCAGATTAGGTAAGGCATTTAGGTAAATGTTGAATAATAGAGGGAATATGATGGACCCCTTAGGAACGCCACAGTGTTGTGTATGAGAAAGTGTTGTGAAAGGAGGTAGGTAGACTACACGCTGTTTGTCTGTGAGATAAGAACTAATCCATTTAAAAGCATTTTCACAGATTCTGATATTGTGAAGTCTTCGCAGTAGCGTGTGGTGGTGGGCAGTGTCAAATGCGGCCGATAAATCCAGAAGTAATAAGGCAGCTACTCCGTTTTTGTCCTTTGTGAGTATTAAATCATCCAAGATGGTTATGATGGTTGACTGTGTGCCACAGCCGTGTCTGAAACCGGGCTGTTGGTTTGACAGTATGCAAAAATGTTGGTAAAATTAGAGTAGAATAAACACTGCTCTTTCAAAAATGTTTTCCTACGAATTGGTCCATTTATATGGGCCTGTAGTTAGCTGGATCCGATGGGTCAGGGTTTTTCTTTTTGAGGCGAGGTCTGATGTAAGAGATTTTGATTTCAGGTGGGTAAGAACCTTGTTCCAGGGGCTTGTTGAGTAGGCATCTGGCTACCTCTCCTGCACAGGTTGCACGAAGGATATCTTTAAAAATACTTGATGATGTTGGATGTGATGCCGATCCTGATGGTCTGGCTGCACTGATAATATAGAGGACATTTTTTGTGACATGGTATTGAAGGTATGCATTGATGGATGGTTATTGGTGTCTCTTTCTGTGGTGGTTAGGTCACTCATTGTTGTAATGTTGCCTGTGTTCTCCTTCAGGTAATTTTCAATATTTGTGATTTTTTTAGATCAATTTGTTGGAGATTTTGTCACAGAAGTCTTGTGATTTTTCTGTAATTCGGCACTCTGGATTCCGGAATTATGTTGGAATTTTATGAAGTTCTTTGAAAGGGCATTCTGCTTCAGTTATGCGTGTGGAGTAGTGGTGTCTTTTTGTGGTTCTGATGGCTCTTTTGTAGGCTCTGTTTTAATTGCTGCAGCGTGCTTTTCTGTTTCATCTCCTGATTTTCTCCATTTGTATGATCAGATAAGTTGCTGGATGTCTAGTTTTTTCCATTGTCTGTAACAGCATTTGTTGTTGGTGGTTTTTGCTGTCCTTAATGTGTTGTTATTGATAGGTGTTTGTATCTTAAAGGTGATGATGTTGTGGTCACCCCAGCTTACAGAGGAGTTGTCTGTAACTGTGGCTTGTCTAGGAGTGCAAATATGACATCAAGCGTGAGTCCTGTACAGTGCGTTGGGCCAAAAACAATTTGTTGTAGGTAGAAGGCTTCAAGGTTGGTTGTGATAGCTATGGTCGTTGTTTGATTCTTCTTGTCAAACCATATGTTGAGGTCTTCTAGAATGGATAGGTTTGGGTGGTCAAGATGGGTGTTGGTAACTGTATCAAGTAGGATATCTATAAAGTTTGCATTGCTTCGTGGTGGTCTATATATTAAACGGAAGAAGTAGGTAATAGTTGGAGTTGAGGGATATCTTATCATCAAGGAATCACAGCCATCCATGGTGAGATTTTCAATGATTGTTATTTGTAGTGTTTTTTATGGATGACAGCTAGGCCTCCTCCAATTTAGCAAATACAATTGTGGTTGATACAGTGAGAATCAAAAGGGATGGCTTCATGGCATCTAGGTGCAGAGTCTTCGCTGAGCCATGTTTCTGTAATGAAGGTGAGGTCCAGTGTTGTTTCTTATGGTAGGTCAAAGTTGTTAAAGCGATTTTTGTTCATGGATCTTGCGTTGAGGAGTAGGCATTTTTTTGTGGTTCTGTTTCTTTCCTGAGTGTCCGAAAAGTTTCAGCGCTCCGTCCATCATCTTCTTGTGTTTTCTTTGTTCGCCCTAAGATGGCAGGGTATGCCCAGACGTGGGTCCCTTGCTCACTTTGCCACTGGATTCAAGCTAGCCTGGCTGAAGAAGGGTGTTACCCAGAAACCGGTCCCAGGATGCTTGTTTCCGGTTCAGGGAAGACCTGGCTTGGCAGTTCGGGCTGGACTGTTCCCATGAGGCACAGGGTCAAGACTGATTTGCATATAGCTGGGTATGAACTGAGGTGGCGAATTGAGCTACAGAATGATGATGGATTCAACCCAGATCTGTGACTGGGGCTGAGTGTCTGAAACGTTTCAGCGCTCCGTCCATCATCTCCTTGTGTTTGCTCGGTTTCTTTCCTCTTCATGTCCTATGGTAAGTGTGGAGGGGGATAGGGTATTGTGGTGTTGGTGGTTTGGGGGTGAATTGTGCTTGTTGCTGGTGCTGGAGGTGGAAGGGAGGTTGTTTGGTTAGAGAAATGGGGACTCTGAGGCATGTGTGTGGGGGAGGTGGTTGTGGTAGGTCATGGTGTTGTAACTTCTGTATTGTCTGGTGATTTGTGTAGAGTGTGCCGAGTTGTGGTGGGAATGTACGACCAGGAAACCTTGTGATCATACTTTCATGCCTTCCATTTTAGTTTCCTTTTGGCTGGTGACATTGTGTTTGTACATTAATTGGGCTGTTGTTAATGAATTGTTCTATTGTTTGTGAAAGGTTGTGTGGTGTTTTGATTGTTTTTGTTTGTAAAGTTTAGAAGGTTGATAGAGAGATTTATTAGTAGTTAAAGTTGCTCAGTCTTTGTATATTGTGTATATATATATATTGTATTATTCTAGAGAATTCTGCACCACCAAAGAATCCTCTAGTGGTGAAAAGAGTGTTTACCAAAGAAACTAAATTAAATTGAACTATTTATTCAAGATCATACAAACAGAACAAGTTGGACAAATCGAATCCTTACACTGACAGCTAATTTCCTCTCTGTATATAACACAGGAGCTGATTAAGATCCTGGGCAAAGTAACACAAGCTTGTACACCCACAACCTCACCGGCTGCTGTAGGTCTTTTGGCGAGGTACTTCCTAGCCCAAATCAAAACACTACCCGAGTCGATGATCAACCATCAAGCCACACTCTTTACCACGTAAACTCCTCCGGTATATAAGACCACAAATTAAAAAGCAATGTTACTGTTATTCACATTGCTGCACCCATAGTAGTTAGAGATTTTTAGCTATATTTATTGCCCTTATGAGCCTTCATTGATGTTTTCCTGAAAAAATCTGCACAATATTTCTTTCCGCCGTAGTGCAGTATGTAAGCAGTCTGATCAATTCATCCTTCCCGCACAGTTACATTCCAATCTCAAAAACACGTACTAGAGGCTCCATTATCTTGATGAATTGGATAATTATCACCCTATTTTGTTTAATTTTTAGCAAACAAATCTGGAAAAAGTACCTGTCAACATCTGCAGGAGTTTATTGCATCATTTCGTTCTCTGTTCGTGCCAGGCTAGGTTTCGTCTCAACCGAAGCACTCAGGCTGATCAGTGCCCTTGGTACAGCTAGATTTGTCCCTGGCTTTGTATTTTGGACCATTCCTTCCTGGTCCACCGCAAGCAGGGGAATGGGGGCCCAACTGGCCTGGCTGAAGGACTCTCTTCAGTCATGCAATACAAATTTCTCTGCGTACACACATCAACTCCCCGCTTAAGTTAACTGTCATAGAGGTTCGCAACAATCTTTATTAGTACTTGTTCCATTTACATTGTACAGGTGTTAGTTCATGCTTTTAGTTCACTCATTCTGGTTTCACCTGTTCTTGTATGCAGAATAAGCCTTGATGTTTTTCAATTCATTTCAGATATAGACTTCCATCACTGTTTTTCGAAACCGCCTCAGAACATTGGAAGTTAGATTTCTCTAAACTTCCTAAAACGCAGTGGAAGTAAGACAGAGATACTTCTCCTTAATAACTCACACATGACAGTATTGTAAAGTTTCCGACCTCTGGTACTGGTAGAGCCCGATTCCAACAAACGAGTGAAAATCTAGATGCTAAAACTGATTGAGATTTAACCATTGCCTCACAAATAAATGTGGTGGTCCATTCATGTTTTTTTTTCCAAGGACAAACATTAAAACATTCAGTGCCCCTGTTCGTCTTTCTTGATGAGGTCTTCTTTATGGATAAAGCCTTTTTGTCCTAAATCGACATCTGCAACCTGATATACTTGAACCTTCAAAGGCAAGTAATTTATGTTGTACATGTGTAGAATGCTGCTGCCTGCACACCAGTGCATTTGAAGTGTTTCAATCATATTTTGCCAGCTTTATCTTCCTTACATTGGCTGCCAAAAGAAAAAAAATATCATTGCATTTGTACAGTAAATCAGTTTGCAACCATACTAAGGGCCTAATTTATGGCCAGATGGAGTGAAGGCAGATAGGGTGGTGGAGGACTTTACATCCGCCACCTAGCCCTTCCAATTTAGAGACGTTCGCTTGCCATGCAGGCATCACTTTACATTGGCAAGAACCACCGTCACGCAGTTCCTGTCAATGTAGAAAAAGTTTGATGGACCTCTCCGTCGAACAGGATGGCTGGCCGTCAAACTTCCAAAGTTTTTTATTTTTCAAAAACAAATTCCCAAAGCGGGAGTTTGTTTTTGAAAAATAAAAAATAATAATGGCACCATGGGAGTTTTCTCTCATGGTGAGGGGTGATTTTTCATTTTTTAAAAGTCCCTCACCACCAGGATATACCTGGCGATGATAAACAGTAAAATCAGCCCATAAGTTCCCTGTGTAGACCTGATTCAAGGTTTCCTTTTGGCAAGCTTCACTCAGCTGCCTCTGCATGCCTAACTGTGCTGCTGTACAAAAAGGGTGGAGTGGTTGCTTGTGCTTTGCTAACAGCAAAGCTTGAAACTTTGCTCCAGCTATGATTCACCTGTAAGTGAATGTGTTCAAAATCAGACAACCTATACAAATTAGGTTGTATCTAGTTTAATTATTTCTGCTTGGAAAATGTAGCAGATTGTATAACGCCAAAATGCCCACTGGCAAACTTACCAAATAGATGATTTGCCACTTAACCACCAAATCAGGGATTTTTCCCTTTACCAGCCTACTCTATATCAGCCATTGACTACTGAAATAAACTGAGGCTGCATTATTCATATTGATTTGAGGAACGGAAGGGTTTCTATGGGTGCAGACCATAGAGACAGGAGCTGGGATGGGTGTAACCTCTGAGCCAATCCCTACAGGCTGCCATGCTCAATTCCAGTATCCATCCCAGCAAGGCCGGTCTCATTATTCTTCAATCGTTTTTTCCTAAATAGTCGATGCTAAAGCACAGTCTCTGGAAATATGAGCAGTTTAAACAAGATGTAAGCATGGAGCTTTGTTTCTCCATTGTGATATTCTAGGGACATGTCTTTTGACTCTATGTGAAAAAGAACTAGAATTAGATTGTTCTGTACCCACACTATTTTGAATGATCTCAGCCTGTTCTGAATGATGCCCTTACTCCTTAAATATGTGAGTGCCACATTCAAGTTGTGAATGCTGCTTTAAAGGTTTGAGTGCTGTCAGTTATGAGTGCTGTATCAAAGTTGTGAGTGGTGCATTATACTTCTGAGAGTTGCATTAAAGTTCTGAATGCTGCTTAAAAGTTCTGAGATTTGTTTTGGTACATTGAAATTCTACCTTTAGAGCTTAGCAGCGTGAATTGAGGCTGATCCACTTCAAAGATGTTGACACTGTTTTGAGCTCCCTGCAGCGGATCCACTTTTTGTGGCTGTTCTGCCTATAGCAAGGCTTGGGAAGTAGGGAGTTGCATGGCAAAACCCCTACCGAACATGGTGATCTAATTTTAAGCATTGGTATAGTTCACTGCAGACTATCATAGCACCTCAGTCCTCCACCCCTGACGCCTCAGCGAAGGACAAGATGGTGACTTAATAACATTGAGGGTTGATGAAGTGCTTCTTGCATTCAGAGACTGTGTGGTCCTGCACAAGGCACTCGTGATGGTCAAAGGTTGCAACGTTGATCATTTGGGACTGCAGCATAGCAGAAGGAGTAGATGGTTGTTCTCGAGCATTGCAGATTAGGACGCCGTGCAGCAGGAATGAGGCAGGGAGGTGAGAGATTTCACAGCAGCAGTATCCACCGAATCTCCTCAGTGTCTTTGGCAACATCCTCTTTGAAGGTGTGATGGCATAACTTTGTGTTCCATTACATCCAGGCAATCTCTACAGAGACATTAAGGGCATTATAACCAGGATGAATCTGCTAATATTGAATAGCCTAGCTGATCTCTCACACCAGGCTGCACTACTATTTCATAGAAGTGCAAGCAGAAGGGTGGAGAGACTGTTGCTTTTTAAAGCCCAGTTCTCACACCCTCCAAGAAAACCGAAAATTACCTAGGGCCTGAGGATTCTACAGCTGAGAGGAACCAATTAAAAGTATTTTTAGCTGCTGATGTGCTCTAAGTCACTGCATTCTGACAGCAACTCTAAAACTGATGAAATGACAACAGCAATCATTGCAATGGAATAAGAAATGTAGATGCAAACTGGTAAACTTCACTTTCATTTGTTGGGAACCTATTGGAATGGTATACTGGTTTAATAATCAACTTATGTTTAGAGTAGGAACCTTTTCCATTATGTTTATTTTGGAGGAGTATTCCTGGATACAGGGGTTTGACTATCAATAAAAATTATTTAGACCGAAAGACCTTAATGGCTGCACTGCTGTGTTAAAGTACTGATTTGTGCATAAACATTTGAGTGCTGCATTAAAGGTCTGAGGGATTCCATCAAGGAGTGCATGGTAGACTACTCTATGATCATTGTTAGTGATGCATCGAAGTTCTGACTGTTGTGGTGCTGCATTAACATTTTGAGTGGGACTACATGCATTAATGTTTGCTCTATAGCATTAAAATGCTGCATTAAAGCGGTTAAAGTTGAGTACTGACCTTCCTTCCTTCATGGTCTGAGTTCCATTGCGGTGTGGGAAAGTTTACCAGACGATGTGCATAATTCTGTTATAAGCAGGAGCTGCCAATAACTTCTTTTGTGTAAAGCATAGTAGAACAAGAGTAGCCCCTACACTATCTCTACCTTTTGCCCCACTCTTCGGTTTGCTAGTTGATCAAAGAAAAGGTCTTTAGAGGGTTTTGCCTCACATCAGATGGGAATAAGATGTGTGGGGCCAATGCTACCTGCCTGCTCAACTATTTGCTTAATTCAGACAAACATATGAAGACAGCAAAAGAATAGGTGGGTGTTTTTCATCCCTGGTGGGTCATCTTACCAATTTCTCCCTTTTAGTTATGGTTCACAAAAAAATTGCGGGGGTAATAATTTTCGTATGCTAATACCTATTTTATGTTGATGCGTTTTAAAGAGAATGTCCTCCGCATGGCTGAGGAAGAGGCCTGCATGGTGATGAAAGCTAGCAATGGAAAGTATGTTACTTTATTGAAAGGAATAACCAATGCAAAGTCGCATTTTTTGTCTTAGTATTTTATAGATGGGCATAACATCAAGTGAAAATAAATTTGTAAAAAAATACAGTAATCAAGGAATAAAAGACAAGCGTTGGACTAACTGTACTTCTCATTTGGTCTCTCCAGTCTATGGCCATTAGCCCCGACTAATCTGCTTTCTGAAGTGTTTAGAATTGGGTCTATATTTTCTATTTCACTATATCTTTTTACGTTGCCTATCCAGCTATACAGACATTCTCTTTTGTTCATTCTGTTCTGAATTTTAGGTTCCTGACGGGGCCTTATGACCTAAGTGACCCAGAGGTAAAATTCAGATTCCCCAAAATATTTGTGAACACAGATGATGCTTACGAGGAGCTCCATCTCATTGTCTACAAGGTAAACACTTTTTTAAGAAGCGTACAATTTTACAGACTATTGGTTAAGTGATCAGCAGTGCTTAGTTGCAGGTGGTGGGGATCAGCACTAACATTTGGGTCTGGTACTTATTTTTCATCATCAGACTTTCACCAGGAGAGAAAGGCAGAAAGTGAGACACAAGGAGGAAAATAGATAAACAGTGACTAAGGGAGATAGAGTGAGGTAAAATGGACCTTCAGGAGTGTGACAATGAGACTCGAAATGAAACGTGGTGGAAGAAACCGGCACAAGGTGAAATCAAGACTAGCAGCTTTGGTATTCAGCAACTCCATCGTTCGAAAGTGCCACTGCATTCTCCTAAGGAAAACTTTGGGCTCCTGCTCTTATCTTTTATTTATTCATTTTACGGATTAGACATTGGTGATTTGAATCTCCGCTGCCCATTTTACTAAAAGACTACAAATGCTAGTTTGATACTCAGTGGTATTGCTAGTTATAAAGAGACACCCATTGTTCTCTTCTTGCTTTTGGTTAAAATTGCTTCATAATCTCAAATAAGACTCGCTGCCAGTAAATGTCAATTAGTCAACTATGATGTTAGTGTCAGAGAGCTCTCCTGTTGGTCAAAGGTATGCAGTGGCCTTGGTCATAGCGAGGGTAAATTAAACAGAAAAGATACATTTCAAAATATTAAATCACAGAATTGAGACATACCGCATGCACAACCTTGGTAGCTTTGATTACTACCATGGGCAAACAAATTTTTGTTGCAGTTGAGTATTCCAATTTATTTGTACTTTAAATTGATTTCTGAAGGACCTATTAGTTCAGATCGGATGACAGACCGTTCTGCATGATTGCCTAAAATATCTCCTTTAAAAACAGCAAATGCTGGTAATCTTATCTGACAGGAGGGCATTTTGCTGCAGCGACTATAGTGAGTTTGTACGAGTCACCCACGCAGATAACTCAAATAAAAAGATTTAACCTTTTAAGCCACAGGCTGCCCTGGTAGAACTGTCTTCATCCACAGAAGGCGAACACAAAGAAGCCTTTCTGCTCCTTTAAAATGATGTGGATCAAATCAGACTTACACTGCAGTGGGGTATAGTGAGAGAGACCCACACAGGTTATGTACAGGAAATGGCAGGTCTGACCATCACTATCTTCAACACTATTCAAACCCAGGGCTTACATAATTCAATGGCACCCAAATTGTGGGTATCCCACCCCCTATCTACCCCAGAACTATATACACCCACAGCTCTTACACTCGGGTTGTGGGACCAACATGACATACTACATTAATGTACATAAGGAGAACAGCCAGTTTGCAGTCTCCCCACCAAAGTGCAGATAAAAAGGCCTGAACACAACTATAGATCAGCTGTCACCAACCTCTAATTGCGTCATGAGCTCATCTTTGACAGGTTTGTTATGCAAGGTGAAAGGAGTAACACTTTAGTTGTACCCCCATCATGAACAGAGTCTAGAGTTCTGTTGATGAGCAACATCTAAAATGTGTAGAGCACCTTCCAAGGAACTTGTGAACGTTTTTAATATACAAACAACAAGGGTTCAGGTAAGTCCCACACAGAGATGAGAGGTCTTATTACTGGACATTTCAGTGAAAAGCCCAGTAAGTGTTTAAAGATAAATCTCTCAATGTTAATTTGTACTTAAGTTTATTTGTCTGATTAATCTCTCAAAGGTGTCTACTCCTCTACACCCCACTTCCCCCGGTTCCCTGAAAGCTTTGGCTGCCACCATCTCAATCCACAGAGTAGGAGCCTAACCAAGACTGAATCCATACTACAGAAATTGCTACACCAAGTGACCCTTGCAGTCCCAGTGTATGACATCCCTCTCTGTACACTAGACCTAGAAGGACGACCTGCGTCAACTAAGTGACACTAGCAGAGCAGGGAGTGGGAATCATGCACGCCCTAGCAAACTATAGCCGAGGCTCAGATGCTCCAGCTGTATCCTCTTGGTACCCAGACTGATAAATGCTGTCTTCTGAGCATCTCCTAGGGAATCGTCTACAGAGGAACATAGGTCCAGAATTAGATTTCTAAATCTCCTGGACAGGTCCCTTAACACCACACAGGACAAATTTAGAAACTAGGTTTATGGTGAAACTTGACTCAGCCCAGTACCACCGCATTGTTCATTTCCTTGGTGCGGATCATGGAGCAGTAATTTCCCAATCCAAAGACCTTTTGAAAGATTATCTGCCTCTCTCAACTTATGGGAGCAAGTACCCACGTTATGGGTAAGACAAGCTTTCATAGTTACATTCCTCTTCGCACTGCCACTGTGCACCCCCAAAATGGAGGATTCAGGTGCGAAGAGTGAGAGTTATCAGTCTCTGATCATAAAACCTGAGTGGACTGATTCTCCAAGGTTGCACCATATTGTAAACTGATTCATCTGTCATCAAAACTCTGGTATATACATGCACGGTGGATATCTCATGTTCTGGAGTGCTGGAAGCCATCCACCAGGACTTGTGAATCCTGAGCTCTGAAGTTGGGACCTGTTGGTTGAACAGGTGAGTCGAGTCTCCGCCAGACTGGCTTGTGCTGTAACAATGGTCCCAAGTACAGTGTTGCCTGTGAAAACATGAACAGCTTCTCTTCGTGTTAAAACAAAAGAGAAGTGAAGAGAAAGAGAAAATCTGTTTTCAGTACCCTCTCAGTCTCTAGCCTACTTATGACCAGTGAACAGTAGCTTCACAGGCAGTTTTACCTTGCCCCCTGAACTAGAAGCCATGTCCATGCTGGGCTGTTTGAAGAGCTGGGAGATCCAGACACTGGCTTCTCTGTTTATTACTGAAGTAAGGAGATAGCTCTGAGGTAAATTCTTGTGATTTCTAAGTCCAAAGGTTGAGATGAGGTGCTTTTGAGACTTTGGATACAGAACCCAAAGTCACTGAAGGTCAGGGATACAGCCTGCATTTGCAATGTCACCTGATCCTAGGAGGCTGCGTGGGCCAACCAGTGATCCAAGGAATAGTATTGAAGGGTACCCACCTTCATCTTTGGAATGGCCGACTGAAAGGAAGGACTTTGAATTGAAATGAAAATGGAATGAGACACACTAACCTGCAGGAGTCTCCTGTGATCTTTGCACATTGTCAAGTATACGTCCTCCACGTCCATTGAAAGCAGAAATTCTTCAGGATTGATCAGAGGGGCAATTCTTTGGAATGTTCTCATCTTGAAATGTATAGTTTCTACATAAACATTTTCCCCTTTTAGATTTACAGGCAAACACTGCCCCTCTCAAACCATTGCAGAGAATTTTTGGAGCTGGAGCATTCTGCAACATGACCCTCTTGTTACTCTCCCTTTAGGAAACTGCAACCGTCACCATCCTTATCATTGACTCTGAATGCCCTGAATGTATCCTTTTCTGTCAAACCAGCGAAGAGGTGCAGGCAAAACCCCAGAATAAGGAGCAAAAGAGTAAACTCTTTTTTATGCTCTTCCTTCAAAGAGTTGTCTGATGGGTTTTTTTACACTGAGATCAGAAGAATCTTTATTGTAGACCCACACAGGAGTCCCAGACACATCAATGACGTAGTAGAGACCACTGTTCTATATTAGTCAAAGGGTGTTGGGGGCTATGGAGGGCGTGAAAAAATCCTTAACGGCCCCGTCCCACTCCAGACGCCCCTAAACTTGGAGGCCTCTCTTTTGTATGGAGCTGGAGAAGGCTGTGGTATTGGTATCTGGAATGCTTGCATTCAGGTGATTTTAGCAAAAAATAATGGGGGTAACCCTGTGTCCCTCAGAACCTGGGTATGTATATGCAAAACAACAATGGTTCTGTCGGGGATACACTATTCCTTTGTGAACAACAAACCAATCCGAGAATAATTGCTTTATATACAATAAATGAAATCATAGGTTCAATGTGAATGAAAGCAGGGATTTTAAAGAAACACAGGCCTAATGGAACACAAGACAAAGACACTGAGTTATAAGTATTTGCAAAGGATAATATTTATATAAATTAAGGCATTCATATATATATTTGCAAAATGTCAACAAGGCTGTCAGAACAGGGTACAGTATAAAGTGATGTGTACTATAGTGACATTTTAGTGCTCAGTGATAAAGGTGCAGTGCATATCATATATACAAGGAGAACGAATGTACAATTTTACAAGGGAGAGAGAATGAAGATGGTTAGAGTATTAGGAAAAACAATGTCTCTGGCAGATAGAGCAGTTGCTTATTGATTTGGAACCAGAGACTTGATAGGTCTGAACCATGTGGAATCGTCGACGTTTCGACCCTGACAAGGCTTTATTAAGATGTCGTAGCGGGTCTTCATCAGGACATGGAAAGGGGAGACAGCCCAGTCGGGGTAGCCTTGGGCGTCCTTCGTGAGTTAAGGGCGACCAGGGGATCTGTAATTAACAGGAAGACTCTAACCAGGCGATGTAGAATCGTCTTGGGAGATCTGCAGTAGTCAGGAAGGGCGAAGTGAGGTAGACTTAGAAGATCTTCGGCAACAGGAACGGACTGTTAAAGAATCAGCCGTATTGAGAAGGATCAAATCCTTTGCGGTGCGCGACCGTTTCGCAGAGATTGCTGCGAAACGGTCGCGCACTGCCAGGACACCTGCTTGGCGACTCACAAAGGATTTGATTTGTTTCATTCCCAATACGGCTGATTCTTTAACAGTCCGTTCCTGTTGCAGAAGATCTTCTAAGTCTACCTCACTTCACCCTTCCCGAGCCTTCCTGACTACTGCAGATCTCCCAAGACGATTCTGCATACGCCTGGTTAGAGTCTTCCTGTTAATTACAGATCCCCTGGTTACCCTTAACTCACGAAGGACGCCGAGCTACCGACTGTCTCCCCTTTCCATGTCCTGATGAAGACCCGCTACGACATCTTAATAAAGCCTTGTCAGGGTCGAAACGTCGATGATTCCACATGGTTCAGGCCTATCAAGTGTCTGGTTCCACATCAATAAGCAACTGCTCTATCTGCCAGAGACATTGTTTTTCCTAATACTCTGACCATCTTCATTCTCTCTCCCTTGTAAAATTGTACATTCGTTCACGTTGTGTATATATGATATGCACTGCACCTTTATCACTGAGCACTAAAATGTCACTATAGTACACATCACTTTATACTGTACCCTGTTCTGACAGCCTTGTTGACATTTTGCAAATATATATATATGAATGCCTTAATTTATATAAATATCCTTTGCAAATACTTATAACTCAGTGACTTTGTCTTGTGTTCCATTATGCCTGTGTTTCTTTAAAATCCCTGCTTTCATTCACATTGAACGTATGATTTCATTTATTGTATATAAAGCAATTATTCTCTGATTGATTTGTTGTTCACAAAGGAATAGTGTATCCCCGACAGAACCATTGTTGTTTTGCATATGCAGGTGATTTTAGGCATGAGGAGTTTGCCACTTTCCTTCATGGAATACTTTGCAAAACGTCATTTGTGGCCTGACACGTTTCTGGCCTAGGAAAGTAGGACCAAGTATGACAGCCTTGTGTATCATATCCATCTTTCATTGACTATTCTTTACTTGGCTTCTAATCGTGCTCCTGCATCCAGGACAGCTGACCTGATGGCTTAAGCAGCGTCTATAATGCTATACGCAATTATTTCAATACAGTAGCTAGTCATCGTTCTCCTTTTTGTGTATCCTTCCATTTTCATTCTCTACATCCTGTTGTCATTGTGGCATTTCTCAATTTAGTTAAATGTTATCTACTTTCTAAGTTTTCTTTGCCTTAGAAGCAACCGGGTGTGCATTTCCTTTTCCTGCTGTAATGAATAGCTTGCCCTGGGTTGTAGATTATCTGATGACAAGTGTGATCTCATCCAAGTGTTTCACTTCTTGATGGAGGATAGCTGTAGACTGACACCTGTTGTTAGATGTATCTGTACTTAATACAGACAGGGTGTTTTTTTCTTCCAGTTACGGTTGAGACTTTCTTAAAGGCCGGCCTGTTGAAAGCTTTTTGGTGAAATTTAGAAAATGGCCCCTCACAATCATGCCATAGTATGTCTAAAAACAAGAAATTGTCTTGTGAGCTTAGGAAAATTGAATGTTGTAGGTGGAAATGCCATTTGCTTACCACATAAAATAAATACAAAGCATAGTGCATTAGCTTTTTCGTAAATTTCTGAAGTAGCTATTGTGTATCTGGTTTTGGTAGTTCTAATTAAATGTATCCAAGCAAAAAATGTGAAGCATTTTCTTGGAGCAGCATGATTTCTAACAGGATGACAAACGTTTAACTGAAGCCCGCAACCTTTCCTTTTTTTTCTATTTTACAGGCTATGAGTGCAGTTGTGTGTTTTATGGTTGACGGTAAGCATAAGCCGCTCTATTTTATTATACATGAATCTTGTGGATTTTATGAGCTGTGTGCTACAAATGGATCTTGAGTGTTTCAGATTCCGCTGCCCCGCTTCTCCACAGCAATTTTGAGTTTGCACCTGTTTTCTCGAACGCTGCTTCTTCTTGACAGCCTCAAGTGGACAGTGCTTTTTCAGTCCTTGTATCAATTTCAGTTACTACATAATTGTTGATGAATCAGTCTGTTTGTACAGCACAACATGCAAGCACAGAACAACCACATCATCATTCTTTGCACTCGATCAACAGCCGGTGCTGAAACCCGAAATTACACCTTAACGTTGTACCTTGAATATCAGTTTTTTTTTTAACAGAAGATTCCAGTGTTCGGTTTTTGATACCACCAAGATGCGCAGAGGATCAGGTCTGAAACTCTTGTGTCATGGTCCCAGAAAGTGAGCGAATCCAGCTCTATCATAACTTCCTTTTGTGCTTCGTAAGAAACTGCAGTATTAATTTATTGGGAACTCTCTTAAGATTTATTTGAGCAAGAGTTTCTGCGGTGCATATCATTTCAAGTTGAGATAAGCCTTCTGAAATCAGTTTGTTAAATAGACAGCACTTGGTGACCACACATTCACTTGAAACAAACGTACATTGAAACATGCTTAGTTTTACCCTCATCTTTTTTTAAACAAAATAATTGATTAGCTTATTTAGTAGGCTTACTAGCTCCCATTTTATATTGATTTTAAATTTTTACGGTCTTTGTGTTCCACATGCCTTGTAATTTTAAAAGATTACTACACAAGTATTTATATATTCACTGCATAACATTTTGAATATATGTCGAATCCAAGGAGTGCCTCATTCACCATTTCCAATGGCTCATTTGTGTAGTTTGCTGTTTGAAAGCCTGGTGAAGGCTTTTCCCAACTACAGGGTGCTCATGTTGAGGATCATTTAGAGAACACTTTATTTGCAGATTAACAAAAATCATTGCAATGTCGGAGCAGTAAAACAAATTTCAATGCATAGAGCATACAAGATAAAAACGTTGCTTTGTTCGATACATCGTGTCCTGTTTTGTGGCAATAGGTTAAAAACCCTTGGGCCATGATAACGGAGGATCAATTCTTATGATCCTCACTGTGAACCCTCATTTGTATGATCATTATCTTTAGCTTAATTATGCTGTCTGATCCTGAGTGGGTGTGTCCCTAGAGGCCTAGTCTTTTTCAAGGTGCGCTACCCTATCTTTTAGTGTATTCCATAATATGTTATGTTAAAACAACTTATAAAGCGCACAAATACCAACAGGTGTCTCGGCGCGGACTACTCCAGGGGCAGGACAAAAGCCTAGTTGTTAAGAAGCCTACTTATTAAATAGCCAAGTTTTTAATTGTTTCCTGAATGCCAATAGGGTGGGAAGGGCTCTAATCTGAGGGGGTAGGGAGTTCCATAACTTAGCAGTGGCAACCACAAAGCTTCTGTCTCCCCAGTTAGTGCTATATGTTCTTGGGGCGGCAAGCAGGTTAGCCCCTGAAGAGCGTAAGGATCTACTGGGTGTATAAATCTGCAATAAGTTCTTCAGAAACTCTGGCCCTATGTTGTGGATCGCTTTATAAGCTATGCACAGCGCTTTGAATTTTATTCTACTTCTTATAGGCAACCAATGAGTTGTCTGACAACCTTAGCGACAGACTTAAATTTAGGTGTACCAGAAAGCATCCTAGTGGCTGCATTCTGTACCAGCTGTAACTTATTTAAAACCATTTCCTGTGCATTGATCAGTAAACTGTTACAATAGTCCACTTTAGACATAACTAAAGCGGATGTTATCATTCTCCTGGTTTCAACCGGAATGAAAGGGAACAGTTTCTTCACCATTCTGAGAGTATAAAAGCAAGAGGAAACCACAGAGTTGACTTTTAAAGGACAGCTTGTCATCTAGAACGACACCCAAATTCTTGGCCTTAGTAACTGAGACAGGGGCAGTCCCAGTTTATCCTGGCCACCAGCGAGGAGACCAGGCAGGGGATAGATTTATACATCAGAACTTGGGGGTTTTCGTGGAAATTTCCTATTTGTGGTGAAAAGCCTGTTGCATTCCACAGAGTACCGTAGTTTTGGAGTCTTTTGGAGAACATGTAAATAAAATCAGAAGAAATGCCTGCTGTGTTCAGGAGGCTTGCCTTCTGCTCCACACACTATTGAATCTACCTGCCAATTTGTGTCAGCAAAGTGGGTGTGATGAAGAGTGCCCAGAAACTGCCAGATTTCAAGACACTATAAATATCTGGTTTAATAATGTTCTTGACTTGGTCCTGTTTGAGTCTTTGTCGTTGTTGTGTGCGTTCACTTTCATATTCCACAAGCTTCCTATTACCTTGACTGCTATCTGGTTTTGTGTTGTCACCGTGGATGTCTCTGTAAGGGGTCTGGTCTTTCTACCAGTCCTTACATGCATAGAGTGACAAGGAATTTGATTTGTGTTTGTGCCATTGCAATTGTCTATGGAATGTGGCGTGCCTACGTCTTGAGATTCATTATGGGCTGCAGTGCCCTATTCGTCTTCCAGCACTTCCATGTGGAAAGTCCTGGCTAGGATGGTGCTCCTTGGCTCGTACTTGTATGAGGTGTTGAGATTATGATGTTTGTGAGTACATTGATCTTTACATTTTGTACTTGATCCTTATGATGTTGTGTGATTGAAACAAACTTCTTACTTTTTTAAACTTGCTGTCTAGCCTCAGTGCTGACATCTCCGGAATTCTGCCGCAAATTAGACAGCCTAGTTGGACCCCAACTAACAATGCTGGCATCTGAAATCTGTGAGCAGTACAACATCAACAGAAGAATATCTGGGTTTGTTCATTCTTTATATTCATCTGTTTTTCATGTTGCCTTGAGTGCTTTTTATAGCAACACTTCTATCAAACACCAAAAATGGAATGAAATGTTTGTGACACTTTTTAATTACCGTGTGAGTCTTCTGTCATTTGTTGTTTCATGTTCACAAGTCTTCTTGTATTTTCAACATCCTGAACTTTTTTTTTTTTTTTTAAAGTGGGCATTAGAGACAACAGCAATAAATAAACTTTCATGTTTTTTTTTTAACACATCCGGATTTCCTTTAAGGAAAATGGTTTGCATTTAAAAAAAAAAAAAAATCTTTATGTAAAATCAGTCACAACCATGGTGGTAGCCTGACCCATCAGGGCACCATCCCTGTGTTTGCTGCTATTTCCAGTAGCTTGCAATTTGTGACATACCTCATTAATATTCATGAGGTAGGTTAAATTTCGACCTACTTAAATTTGTGAACCAACCTATTTATAAATAGGTCGGTTCGCAAACTACCACTTTGGTCACAAAATACTGGTCGCAGATTGCGACTGGTAGTTTGTGACTATTTCTTAGTACGTCTGGCCCCAAGTTACTTATTTGGAACTAAAGTTCTCCCGAGTTGGTATCTTTCATAGATTCACATGCAACCCACCCTCCTATCCAGTCAGAGGCTCACTAGTTGCTTCCACATATGAAATTTGAAAATCTGAGGAATGATAGCCTCAAGGAGGAGTAAAAGTGCTGGAACATTCACCTGATTGGCTGAACTGTGGGTGCTTTTCAGTGATGTGAATATGTTACTAAACAAGCGCTATTCTTAGGCCACATCCATTTTAACAATATTTTTTGCTGTTTTTAACAACCCGGGATTCCCAACCTCGTGACTTCAAATATTTAAATCATGTGAATCTTTGAAAGATACTAACGCTGGAGAAGTGTAGTTACAGGTAAGTAATTTGATTCTTGTCAACTGTCAATCCAGTGCTTAATTTGTGAAACAAAATATAAGTGCCAGGGCTCTAGTCAGGAGGCCTCTGCAGCTAGCTTGCACCACCCATTGCCAGTGCCAGCATTACCAGTGACAGTACCTACACAACTACATACGAGCACACTGCTACAACTGTGACTATTCAGCCTATTCCAGGCCCCCGAGGCTATAAAAATAGCTTTGGCGGCAGGTATTCGTTGTTTTTATTGCATTCTGAATTAATAAACAATTGCTGTTCTGCTCATCTCTAAATTATACAAACTGTAATAAGTGCTGGTGTCGACAATTAAGTCCTGGTGCCGACAATTAAGCACCGGCTCAAATTAAGCACTGTATCAATCACTCCTTCACCTCAACACCAGCACCAGCTTCCACAGCAAAATTGCAAACATCTACAGCAACCTTGCACACCAACCCAACCCCAGAGAACTTGTTGCTAACCTACTCACCACCAACCAAGATGCCCACCTGACTGAATGGAAAACCCTCACCAAAAACGACACCGTAGCAATCATGCAAACCATTCACTCAAGAGCCCCAATGGACCAATGTCCCCAAAACATATACAACCTGGGAACATCACCAGTCAGCGTCACCCTGACTCACATCATCAACACCTCCATCATATCCGCCACTTTTTATTTTTAAATGTATTTATTTATTTTTTACAGAGTTTTATGTAGCGCAATTTGACCCGAAGGTATTGGGTATCAGAGCGCTTTACACGAGCACCATTAGCGTTACATGAGGACACATTCATTTTTGTTAGGCAAGGAAGATTAAGTGATTTGCCCAGAATCACAGTATGTTGACGTCCTTGCCCAGACTCCACCCCGTTTCCCCAGATTAGAGGTTGACAGCCCTAGCCGTTAGGCCAACTCCTCTCCCAGCTTTCCTGTATGAATGGAAAATTACAGAAATCAACGCCTTTTTCATGAAGCCCACAGCCGACCCAAATCAACTGAGCAACTTTTAACCCATCTCCCTGCTCCCCTATCCAGCCAAAGTGATTGAGAAGACCATCAACCCACCTCAAACTTCATCATCTTCTAAACAACACTCAATCAGGATTCGGAAAGAACCACAGCACCGAAACAGCACCACAGACATTTGAATCATCCTGGACTGAGGAGAAACAGCAGCCTTCATCCTGCTCGACCTCTCTGCTGCCTTTGACACTGTCTCCCATAATGCCGTCATCCGAAGACTCAACGAGATTGGCATACACTCTCACATGGATCTACTCCATCCTCACAGGAAGAACCAAAAGGGTCAGGTTTCCACCCTTCACATCAGAGACATAGAAATTGATGTGCAGAGTCCCACAGGGATCGTCCCTCAACCCCACCCTTTTCAACATACACATGACACCCCTCACCAACATCATCCAATCACAAGACATCACCATCATCTCCTACGCTGATGACACCAACTCATCCGCTCCTTGACGGACAAGACAACCACCACCCGAACCAACTTCACCAACTGTTGACCATGATAACAGACTGGATGTGAACCAACTGCCTGCAGCTCAACACCAACAAAACCTCCCTGTGGGACTCCACCTGGTGGCCTTCGGAGCTAGGACCAACACCTATACCCACAGACCATGCAAGAAATCTAGGGATCATCCTAGACGACCAGTTCAACATGACAGCTCAAGTCAGCGCAGTGTGCACCTCCTGCTTCCATATCCTATACATGCTACGAAAGATCTTCAGATGGTTTCCTCAGAACACCAGACAGACCATCGCGCAAGCACTCATCAGCTGCAGGCTGGACTACGGCAACACGTTCTACACTGGAATCTCAAAACAACTCCTACACAAACTCCATGCCATCCCAAACACTGCTGCAAGACTCATACTCGACCTCCCACGCCTCACCCACATAACTCTGCACTTCAAGAAGCTTTACTGACTCCCCAATCACAAGCGCAGCTAATTGAAACTTTTGCGCACACATACAAGCGGCTAGATACCCTCTCGGGTAATAAGCAGCGCTATGTAAATCAATTGATTGACATACACAGCCCTACACAACAGAGGACCAGAATACTTGAACAGCTGTATACACTTTCACCAACCCACCAGACACCTACGCTCTGCCTCACTTTCACTCGCACACATTCCCGCATCCACTAAAGCAAGCCTATGGTGGCCTATTCTCCTACATTGCACCCAAGACATGGAACAACCTCCCTCAACACATCAGAGCCTCCTCCTCACTTCCTGGCTTTCTTAATAAGCTGAAGACTTGGCTCTTCCTATAAGCATCTTGGGGACAACACACCTACACACCGGCCCAAGTGCCTGGATACCCTCTCGGGTGATTGGTGTGCTGTACAAATCAATATAACATAACATAATAGTGATGCCATCACAGGTGGCATCTGATCTTGCTGGCACTGGAACATTCACACATTTTCAGGGCACATACAACAACAGGTTTTATAGATACAAAGCCAAACCCTGAGGAAATTGATCTAAACGATAACAAGGGCTGCTGTGAATACTGTGTATATCAATCAATACTAAACTACTGTGTGTGATATCTGTTACTGCTGCTGAAACAGTCATTCTTAAACAAGCACTAGATTTGTTGTCCTCATAAGTAATATGTATACTAATCAAATACCCTGTCCCAGAGTAAAATGACTTCTGAAGCCCAAAATTTGGCAGTGTGAATATCTCTTAAACACAGAAGACCTCAAAATCGGTGGTCGAGTTATACAATATCAGAACTGTTATGTCTTACGGTGTGATACCTAAAACACTCCGTTAAATTATGAAAGGTACATGTTAATTCTATTGACAGTCATTTTATGTTATGGATTAGATTCTGCATTTTATGGTTTGTGCTATACCTGCAAGCCATGCACGAAGTGTTTATAGCTGATTGGTTGCACAGTGACTGGAGTGACATGACCCTTCAGTTTTAGTGATGGCTCTTCACATTCTTCAGTATCAACCTAATAGTCTGCATTCGCTCCTTTCCAAGAGAGGTTGGCACACACGCACACTCTCTAGTCCTTCACACCTGACACCTCCTATACCTGTGCACGAACATGTTTCAGAAGGGTTTGTTTCCCCACACATTGGTTTGTGATTTTGAGATTTGAACTTTTTTTTATTTATGTTACGTGCCTTAAAAAATAACAAATCATGCTATACACACACAACTTAGATAATCTTATAGGTTTACATTAGTATCCACATGGATTTTAGAACAGTTTACACATGAATACAATGTATGCAATATAGAGAAGTAGTGAGTAATTAAATTAAAATGATTATGCACCAGCGCATCAACGGAGGGGCAGGGTAGAGTGGTATTTCAATATAGTAAAAGATGCTATAGAGTCCATTGGAGAAGTACCGTGCTGTGGAAGGTAAGACGGAGGGTGCTGGGTAAACCTGATGGTACCCCTTTGCTAGTTATAGGCTTCACCAAGAAACAGATGAAGAAAAGATCTACATTTTGGGGGTGGATGAACAAAATATTCTAACCTGGGAACGTGCAGAAATCTATCATTGATGAGAACTTATGAACACCAGTGCTATTCCCACGTTTATACACAAAAGATAGTTTAATGAACATGAGTAGTGATAGGTTGAAGGGAGGTTCTGCTGGTAATGCATATTGGTGGACCTATAACCATACAGTCAAACGCAATGTGTAAATATATTTCAAAACTATAACAAAAATATATTTGTCTTGACTTTTAAGTTGTGTTCTATTCTCAGAGCCTTTAAAACAGGCTTGATCTTACCCATCGGCTGTGCTGGGCTTTGTGGCGAGCCTTATATAAAGAGGTCTAAGTCTTAAAATTTGGTGGATGACAGCTTGGCTGTTTCTGTGCAGCCACTTGCTCTACCTGCTAGGGCAATACTATACAGGCCCCGCCGGAGTTCGGTGCGGTAACACTGCCCTGAAACCGTGACAGCTTTCTACATTATTAAATACTTTGCTTTCTGTGTCACTGTAGGTCAGAGCAACTGAAGCTTATCTTATTAACTCAGCCTTAAAGTTTCATGCAGTGGTATCCTGATAAAGTGATACTGCCTCTCTTGGCACTAATGGAATTGGATGACATAATTGCGCAGAAGACAATTAGACCCTTTTGATTGAATGTGTCGCACATGTTTTGTCTGTGAAGGGAACGGTCACAGTGTTACCCACCACTAACAGTGTAGGTGAACCTCAGACATCCCCTTTTCTAAAGCGGTAAATGGAAATTAGGAAAACATGCAACATCTTTGGTAGATTTAACACACAGTATAGGAATATCCTGGTAAGAATATTGATAATCAATATGGTGAATGTTATGCAGGTTCTTAAAAGAATATTATAGAATTGGGCACGACGTAGAAATTAAAAACAACTTGTTATCAGAAGCAAATTAGACCACAGTTCTAAAGGTGAAGCAAAAACTCCCCAGCTCACTTTAAATTTGCTCTGGGTTGTCAATATAATTGGAAGTCCAATTTTTACCTTACTTTAAAAATAAAGCATAACAAGCACAATTGTGATGCAAGTTTTTTTTAAAACATAATACTATTGAGTTGGTCAAGCCATCACATTTGTGTAGGGGGCATTTATTTTCCTTACACTGTTCTCTGAAGTAGTATAGATGGGAGCTGCATTGAAGGGTATCGGAGGATTTCAGGTCAGCGTTTCCTCCTTCTAGTGAGCGATCTGCAGGAAGTGCCTCTAGTGGACTTAAGACACGGCGATGCTAGAAACAGCAGAGTGGGTTTTCCAACTTTCATCTTCACGGTGACACACTTAGAGAAGATATTTAGGAGGCTATGGAGTGCTCATTCTTTTTCTTTTACTCTCTTCTGCTAAGGAAGACATGGATGGTTACAAATTCATAACTGTGTGTTTTTAATTCATAAATCCAACTGGTGCATCTGATGTAAAAACAATTCTTGATTTTTGTACTTTCCACTTCGTGATCAGCTAGATTAAATTGTGACTGTCTCCAAGGGGTGTTACATTACTTACCATGCATGTGACCTTTTTGTTCTTTAAGTGCTCCCAGATGCAGGGCAATGACTGTTTTAGCTCCCGACACCTATTCTTGCCAACTTACTAAAGCCATGGAGTTTGTGACTCCTCCCTCATTTTTCCTCTTACTCCTGGGGGAGCCCTCCATTAAGTGACCCAAATGCAAGGAGGTCTTCCAGAATTATACCAGGGTGTGTGGGACAAGTTTGAATGCAGAAAGGAAACTTGCTTTATTAATGCACTCGCTTGAGTCTCAAGGCAAGACGTTTTGGAGAAGCTGACAGAATTGAGCCGGACATGTGACCAAAGTTTGATTTAGTTTGTAGTGGTCATTAAAAAGCTTGACCCACATTGCTTATCAAGAGTGAACATCATCTTAGGAGCAAACCGCAACATGTGTGATCGGAAGGGGCCTTTCCAAAAATGTTGCATGGGCATAGTTAAAGGAAGGTCTGTAAATGAGGTCTGTGAGATAGTGTTGTTGAAGATAATTATGTTTAGGATTTGTGAAGCGCATGGCTACCCGAGGACTTCCCAGCGCTGGTGAGAGTGCTGGACAAGGTGACTAAGCCTGATAAGAGGCTATTGGGGGAATAACCAGGTCTTGAGTTTTTTCCTAAAGGTGAGTTTGTCATCCAGTAGTCTTATTCCGAGTGGCAAACCATTCCATAACTTTGGAACCAGATGTGAAAATGATCCTCCGCCCCATCTCGCTCTTTTAATTCTGTTGGTTCTAAGGAGGTGTTCTTGGGACGATCTTAGGGGTCTGGCAGGGACATGGGGGAAAACCAGACCTCTAAGTTTAGCTGAGCCTTTGTTCTTTATTGCCTTGTGTGCTTTGCAAAGTGATTTAAATGTAATCCTTGTATCAACAGGTAGACAGTGGAGCCGTTTTAGAGACTCTCTTACTGGTTCATGATTTGGGATTTCGAGGAGAAGCCTTGCTGCAGCTTTTTGCACGACCTGGAGTGTTTTTATAACATATTTTGGTGAACCCACATAGAGAGTTACCATAGTCCAGGCGGGAAACTATCAGGGCTTGAATCACCGTTTTTCTTAAATGCTCCGGGATCAGTTCTAATATCTGCCTGATCATTCTGAGTAGACCGAAGCATGTGCCAGCCAGTTTTTTTGCTTGGTGGTCTATTGTCTGGGCTCTGTCCAACCACATTCCCAGATTCTTACTAGGGGATTTGGGATCCGGGGGGGTTACCCATACAGTTTGGCCAGCTGGTCAGAGGTCCGGGATGGCATTATTCCCTAGAATCATCAGTTCCGTCTTTTCGCCGTTCAGTTTCAAGCAGCAGTTAGTCATCCAATTGGCCACTCTTTCCAGGCAGGGTACCAATTGCTGCTGTTCAAGGTTCGGTGCTTTGCAAAGGAAACCACCAGCTGTGTATCGTCTGCATAGGAGACGGCCGATATGCCAAACTCCTGCACAATTGTTGCCAACTGTCGGATGTAGACATTAAACAAGGTGGGGCTAAGATGGGTGATAGAATTCCGAGAAATCCCTCTGAATTAGTGTTGATAAATGACTGGCGTGTGCAAATGCTATTGGACTTCTGCATTAGGTTGAGTATAATCTCAAAAGATGTCTAAAGTTTATCTCCAGCAGAAGGTGATACTTCAGGTAATGGACCTCCAACCTGATTCGTCCAGCAATAAAGATGTGTAGGTATTTTTGGGGAGACAATTGAGTACCATAATAGAATAGTGCTGGAGAGATTTATGTAGCTGTTTGTGGTGACTGCATACTTGAGTGGCCCCATTAAAGAAAATTGGGGGTGTTCCTGGATGTTGTGAGGCCACGTGTTTGTGTGTGCACCAGATGCATGAGGGCTGTGAGAACTTTGTGAGCATATTTCTGTAAGTGTTCACAGAAACATTTTGTGGATAAATATGTGCATTGTTTAAGTCTCAGAATAGGGGTGTATATGTTTCGAGTTTGAAGAATGCCATTAGTGAGGCAGGATGATGTGCCTGAAGAGTTAAGGACTTTGGAGGCAATGGGAGTGATTACACTGATAGAGGCCACAGAATGGTTAGCCCCCAGTGGTGGTGGCCGAAAAGGCTACTGGTGCAATACATCTCTGCATTGACCTTTGATGTCTCAACATATAAGTCAATGTGGGAAAATACCTTTTACATAACATCATGGAAATGATGTCTAGCTTGGCGTGCGCAAGGCACTTCACCACCTTGGATCTTGTGTCCGCTTAAATTGAATCTGACTACATCCTGATTCGCAAGAACTCTTGTCCTTTATTACCTACATCCCTTTGTAGGGTGCTGTTTCAATCAATCACTGCATTTATAGAGCGCGCTACTCACCCGGGAGGGTCTCAAGGCGCTGGGGGAGGGGGTAAGTTACTGCTCGAACAGCCAGGTCTTGAGCTGCTTCCTGAAGGAGAGATGGTCCTGGGTTCGCCGAAGGTGAGTGGGGAGGAGTTCCAGGTCTTGGCTGCCAGGTAGGAGAAGGATCTTCCTCCGGCGGTGGTTCTGCGGATGCGTGGTACGGTGGCGGGCGTGGCTGGTTGATCGTAGCTGGCGTGTGGGCGTGTAGAAAGGTCATGCGGTCGTTGAGGTACTTTGGGCCCAGGTCGTGGAGGGCCTTGTGTGCGTGGGTGAGGAGTCTGAACGTGATTCTCTTGCTGACGAGGAGCCAGTGCAGGTCTTTCAGGTGTCCGGTGATGTGGCTGTGTCGGGGGATGTCCAGGATGAGTCGTGCGGAGGCGTTCTGGATGCGCTGGAGTCTCTTTTGAAGTTTGGCTGTGGTTCCGGCGTAGAGGGTGTTCCCATAGTCCAGTCGGCTGGTGACGAGTGCCTGGGTGAGCGGTCTTCCTGGTTTCAGTGGGGATCCATCTGAAGATCTTGCGGAGCATGCGCAGGGTGTTGAAGCATGAAGATGAGACGGCGTTGACTTGTCTGGTCATCGACAGGGAGGAGTCCAGGATGAAGCCCAGGTTGCGTGCGTGGTCCGTTGGCTTGGGCGCGGTGCCCAGGGCCGGGGCCACCAGGAGTCGTCCCAGGCGGAGGGTGATGAGCCCAGGATGAGGACTTCCGTCTTGTCTGAGTTCAGTTTAAGGCGGCTGTTCCTCATCCAGTCGGCGACGTCTCTCATCCCGTCGTGTAGGTTGGCTCTGGCGGTGGTGGGGTCGTTGGTGAGGAGAGGATCAGCTGGGTGTCGTCGGCGTAGGAGATGATGTTGAGGTTGTGTCGGCGTGCGATGGCTGCGAGGGGCTGATGTAGACGTTGAAGAGGGTTGGGCTGAGTGAGGATCCTTGTGGAACGCCGCAGATGACTTCGGTGGCTTCGGATCTGAACGGGGGGAGGCGGACTCTCTGGGTTCTTCCGGCGAGAACGAGATGATCCATTCCAGTGCTTTCTCTCGGATTCCGATGTTGCTGAGGCGCTTCACTAGGGTGCGGTGGCAGACGGTGTCGAACGCCGCGGAGAGGTCCAAGAGGATGAGGGCAGCTGTTTCCCCGTTGTCGGTTAGGGTTCTGATGTTGTCGGTGGCTGCGATAAGGGCGGTCTCGGTGCTGTGGTTGGCCCGAAACCCGGACTGCGAGGGTCGAGGGATCCATTCGTCTCGAGGAAGGCGGCAAGCTGTCTGTTGACGGTCTTCTCGATGACTTTGGCTGGAAACGGAAGGAGCGAGATGGGACGGTAGTTCTTGAGGTCGGTGGGGTCCGCCGTTGGTTTCTTCAGGAGGGCGGTAAGCTCGGCGTGCTTCCAGCTCTCCGGGAAGGTGGCGGTGTGGAAGGAGGAGTTGATGATGTCCCGGAGATGGGGTGCGATGGTGGCGTCGGCTTTGTTGAAGACGTGGTGTGGGCAGGGGTCGGTTGGTGATCCGGAGTGGATGGAGTTCATCGTGCGGGTGGTGTCTTCGGTGCTGATCGGGGTCCAGTTGCAGAGGGTGGTGGTGGCGGGCGTTGGTTCGGCGGTAGGGTGCGTTGTTTGTGCGTCGAAGCTGTTGTGTATGTCGGTGATCTTGCGGTGGAAGAACGCGGAGAGTGAGTTGCAGAGGTCTTGCGAGGGGGTGATGTCGTTGTTTCCGGCGCTGGGGTTGGAGAACTCTTTGACGATGCTGAAAAGTTCCTTGCTGTCATGGGCGTTGTTGTCCAGTCGTTCTTTGAGTGCCGACTTCTTGGTCTGGCTGGCTGCTTCTGTGTTTCAGAGGGTCATGGGTGTTGGATTGGGTGAATGAGCGGAATAAGATGCCTCCAGGATGATGTTTTGGTGTTAGGTTATACCTGGGGTGAATGAGAGGGTGAAGAGACTGTTGAAGAAGTTGAAGTGCAGAGGCTGGTTCTAAATGTTTATAAGTGCTTGTTTGGCAAGGAGGAGGTTTCGTATTTAGAGTACAGTGTGGCAAAACATGGAGTGAAACATAAAAAGAAACTAATGGACACTATCTGTGGTTTGAATCGAGGCTGTCCTATTTCTTGGGATGGTGGAGTTTTACAGGTGATTTTGGTCTTTGGCTGGCACGACCAAGGATATGAGGAGTTTGTTTAGGAAGGGGGAGAAGTTCAAGTGCAGTCAGGTGTGTTGCAGAAACTGAGTGTGTGAAGGCTGATCTGAGCAGAGCACCTGATTTCCAAGCATTCATGACAGGGAGGATAATATTATGTGTACCTTATGGTCTCTTAGCGGAGGGGGAACCAGTATATTCTGTAATTGAGAAAGAAGGTCTATCAA
The DNA here is from genome assembly GCA_963921515.1 of Calotriton arnoldi. NCBI lineage: Eukaryota > Metazoa > Chordata > Amphibia > Caudata > Salamandridae > Calotriton > Calotriton arnoldi. The sequence continues at coordinate 3,743,311 of CAWUFW010000527.1, read as the reverse complement.
TTTTTTGGGCAGTAAACCCTTTACGTTACTTTCTCTGGGGAAGTAAATTTTCTAATTGGACTGACCATAAGCCTTTCTGAAGGAAAGGCTTGATTATAGTCTCAGCCAGAATCGGAAGATGGGTGGGGGCTTTACAGGACTAAAAATGTGCAAAGGAATACATTTGGGGGCCAGCAACAGAGCTACTGATTATCTTTCAAGGTTGGTGAAGGGTCAAAAAGGTGGTAAAAGGTGAAGTATGAATGGATGAGCATATGTGTGTCATACAAAGGATGATATATAAGAGGATGTTTAGAGAAGGGAGATTGGTGAGGACAAATGTCTGGTTTATGTGGTGTGTTCATTAAAGAGGGATGGATGGACAAGAAATGTGTGTAGAGGTAGCTTTGTGTATTCTTGGTGGTTAAAAAAGAATTCTTGGTTCATAATGGACTAAGTCAAAACCAAGGCTAAAATTTGTTGATATTTTTGGGTGGCCAAGACTAGATCTGCAGATGGAGAGGAAGAGGGAGCGTTGTGAGTGCCTGAAGAGTGACAGAATACACACGGTCATGGTGGCTCCCATAGTGTGCAGGAATCTACCAGATGGGCCCTGTCAATAGATAGCAATGACCATTGTGAGAGCTCCATACCTTATTTTTTTGTCGCAGTGGACTTATTTTCCAAATGGCCAGAGTTTGCATGTGTGGGTGATATTTCATCCGAGGTTGTGATTCATTTCCTACAGGTTTTGTTCAGACGTAAAGGGGTTCCCAATAGTGTGTTAACGGACTAAGGAGTGCAGTTCTGTTCCAGTGATGTGGAGCAGTTCCTGAGTCTGTTTGGGATAGTGCACAATAAAATCGGCTTTCTACAATACAGAAACCAGTGGGATGGTGGAGAGCTTTAACAAAACTATCAAAGAGAGTTTCCAGTTGTTGAAAGCCAGTGGCCTTGATTGGATTAGAGAGGTTCAGAATCGCACGTTAGCCTACCGTTTGGCACCTCCTACTACAGCGGGATGATCCACCTTTGAATAATTCAGTGAAAGAAAACTGAACTCCAGGTTCCGGGTTAGATGGAGTGGAGCAAAGTTTGGATAAAAGTGTCTGTAAATGGTGATTGTAGAAGGCTTGAATGTAAGAAGATTCAGGAAAGGAAAAGACAAGTGTGTCACCAAGGATTTGAAAGTTTTGGTGGGTGGCTGGGTTCACAGCCAATCTCTAGTGGGTTAAAGACCATGGTTGAAGTATTCTGAGCTTCGGCAAGCGGTGAAGCTGTTTAAGAGTGCCATAAAGACAACTGATGGAAGGATTTGAAACTTGTGCAGATTCGTCTGGATGAAGGACTGTGAGGGGAGGAAACAAGGGTGACAGTCTTGTGGTGGGTGTGAAGGGGTAGAGTTGGAAGGACATGTCACACCAAAGAGAACCTGCAAACGTCCCAAGTATCTCCAAGAGTTTATATAGTTTTCCTGTCTGCGTTGGTGACTGGAGTCTTCACTATATTTCTTTCCTATAACGTCTTCATTAGTTTAAAAAGGGTATTTTGTATTGTTTGCTGTGTGAAGGGACTACACAATTTTTCTATGTTTTGTAAAAAGGGAAGATGTGTGGTATTATTTGTAACCGTCATTTTATGATGCCTGGGTTCCTTTATGTTGACCTGGGGTTGGAATAAAGCCACTTGTCCTCCCATCTTACCTCTAATGAGAGGATTCTTCAGTTATATCCGGGTACTTTGTTAACAGACATATGAAGTATTTCACTGTATAAATATTTTAATCTAGGTAGCATTTTATATACCTCATTTCCTTTAGTAGCATTTCATTTTTATGCAGGAAATGTAATATAATATAACCATGTATACATTATTTTTACAGAAATTGGGATGTACTCGTGCTCTTAATTGTTTAATGATGAGTATCTCAAATTAAAGAACAGAATTGTAAAATGGCTAATTTGGTAGTGCCTTTTTCAGTTTTTCTATAGAATGTATGAGAGCTATAATTCAAAGAGTGCACCTTTGGAGCATCATAATGGCAACAAATCATCACATTTTATACAAAACTACCTGGCCCCATACTTGTTATAACTAACTTAGTGGCCGTTTTATTTTCTACATGTCTCTACCTTATAGTGAAGCCTTTAAAATGATTAAGCAAAATACCGACTTAGACTACCTTTATATGCATGAAAGCGATCTGGCTTTTACTGGTTGCTCTCTTCCCAGTGCTCCAAAAGCATGTTTTCCCCGATAATGCACCGTGTACAGTTGGACCCGATCTCTTCCAGTCAAATCCCTGTAGAAGAAGAGAGGGCGAACAATGGCCATTAGCTTTGAAACCCACTCTACAGCTACCACCATCAGAAAGCCAGGCAGAGAAATAAGCAGATATGTTTGCGCTGGCCATGATTAGTGTGCACTATAGAATACTTGCCAGCAAGCTCCCTCAGAACCCTGCATTGAGTGCAGGTGGTGAGGCTCTAGGTAACAGTCAGAGAGCGTCTTCTTTCCTGCCCTTTCCCTTTGTGGACTCGATGTAAATAGGCCCAAACCAGGCACTACAGTTATAAAATGGCTGTCTTGCTGATCCAAACTGCCTCAACATTTATGGCTAAGCAAAGACTGAAGGTTACTGTTTGCAGCATTCTACGCATGCTGTCTGTGAATGACATTTCAAGAATGCAGTGGTTGAATGGGGTAGATTCAAAGCCCATTTCTTAGTATTTTTGCATTTGTTTTCTTATGTATTATTTCATAAGTTTTTATGGACACCTGACACTAGTGCTAGACCCAGTAATGTCATTAGATTCCTGTAGCACATTGACATTGTACACATCTTCTACAAAGACCAGTCGCATTGGGTTTGTCAATGTTTGTTTAGCATTCATTCAATTTGCTTTCTCTCGCTTTGTTGCCTGCTTTTTTGCGGTCATAGGAAAACAGCAATAGCAAAGTTTCGTCGTCCGGATTTGTTTAGGTTTTTTCTTTTTTTTTTTTTTTTCTTTACTATTTTTTAACGTTTTTATGTTAGGCCATGGAGTGCTGCTTGCCACAATTACGCACTCTTTCAGTGAACAGCTGTGATTTGAGTCCCAGAATTATCGAGTCCAAATCTCGAAAGCATAATTAGCAAATTTCTACACTCTTTCGCAAGCTTTTATTTCACATGTTTAATTAGAATGATGTTAACATTTTCCTTACCTTATCGTAGGTCGGAAAAAGAGCCCCAGTTTAAGTTTATCTATTTCAACCACATGAATCTGGCCGAGAAGAGTACAATTCACATGAGGAAAACACCTAGTGTGTCTCTGACGTCGGTTCATCCTGACCTAATGAAGATTCTGGGGGACATTAACAGTGACTTTTCACGGTGAGTGCATCTTGCAGGCCACCTTGTTGGCTGAACTTGTTTAAATCTTGTGACTATTTCGGGTCATCATTTCCTTTCTGTCAAAAGCTAAAGTTGCACCAAGCTCGCTGTCTACTGTGGTGCAGCTGCCTCTGCCTTACAAGCTTCCAAATTCCTGTTCTCTATAAATATGTCATCAGCTCCTCAAGTCGGTTCTCTGAGCCTGATCTACATTTTCGAAGTTCTCAATATCTTATGTTCTAATGCTTAGTTGCTGTGTTGCAAGAGATTAAAAAATGTATTTCATTTTTTAGGTTAATGAGATGAGCACAGACTAATAATTAAAATAAGACATGCCATGAAAGAAACTACTTAAAGTGAAATAGAACATTAATTAACAAGGATGACTTAAGCCCGAGATCACAGTTTTACACATTTTTTCCCTTGCACTGCCTCTATTCAAGTCCAGACTCTTTCAGTATACATCAAGTATTATTATCACGTGCAAGTTGTTTCTTCGCCAGTGCACAATTAATTTGTGGTCCTACGATCATGTACCTCTCAGCTAAAAACAACACTTCGCAAGCAGAGTCTCATGACATGGTACAGAACATACAGTGTTTTGTGTAAAGTCTTTACGAAAGCAGTGCTTTACATCAGCTTCTCAGTTCTGATACTGTTTTTTCTTTACTGTGAGAGTCCAGAAAGATGTTCTCAAATCCAGACGCATCAAATACATTATTTTTACTCTTTCCAGCTTATAGCTTTTCAGATTTTCTCAGCTTGGTTAGTGAAGAAATCTCTTCTGCAAAAGACTTTACATCTTTCTCATACTCATCCATCACATTCTGACACAATCTACGATAGAGTGAATCATTTATTTAATTTAATAGGAAATAGCTTTGTTGGCAGTACTCCTTGTCATGTTAATTTCCTTCTGTTCTTAGGTGTTCTCTGGCAGCACATCCTCATGGTATATTATCACATTCTTGCAAACAATTTAAATACAGATTTTTGATGTAGGTAAAACCATTTAAATTGCACAATTTTGTGCATATTGGAAGCAAGGAGTGAAAGTATATCTCCAAGGGCAAATTAATATTAGGAAACAGGTTTATTCTTGCTGCGCCCAGCCACTTCCAGGCTCTTTCCTGAACAGCTAGAATTCCCACTTAGAATCTTTTTACATCATCACAAAATACGACGCGACTAGACCACAAGATTGTTGCTGAGGGAAGAAAATACGAGTTAACAATAGCTCAGATGTGACATACTGCTCTCAACCTATTTTCTTCACAGTCCTTCTTCTAAACTTAAGTGTACAGTAAAGTTTTATGGCCAGCTGACAATAGTTGGCCGGTAACAATCTGATGCATTTCATTAAACTACAATAGCTAGTGTGAAAATTGGTCAAAATTCCTATCTATTATGTCTGCTATGTTTACTATGTACACCCAGGAGTTAACCCCTCTCCTTATTTTCTATTCTATTTTCTTCTTACTCAGAGGCATGTATAACCTCACCTGGGACTTTTTATATTTTGTGTTTGTATTTATATACAGCAAACCTCGCTTAAAAAAGGAGTTGAGCACCGTACAGGGAATAGAAGCATATCTATTATAAGGTTAAGTGACTGTTTCAGAAATCGTAAGCAGAATGTTTGCTTGGGATTGGTGATGAAGTTAAATGCAATAGGGTTATAGTCCAAGCTAATGGGTTGGAATTGTGAGATGCCAAAACGCTCTACCATCTCAAGGCACCACACAATTTAACCCACATACAGTAACATCTTTCATCTTTTTGCTATGGGGCATGTAAGGACAAGCATTCCTGAGCTCCCATCCCTGCCATTTTTCCCTAAAGCTTTTCTGTAATTTTCACCTTTTTGGCGACCGTTTTTGACATCAGACTCCAGATCTGGACTGGGTCGCAGCATGTTCACATGCTGTGCACTCTCCTGCCATCCACTGTTGGGTCGTGAACATAATGTTTGTCTGGAAGGTGTTTATTTAAGCTCGAGACATGAGTCAAATGACTTGTGAGCTCAAGATCCTAAAACCCACAATGCACTTGGGGGACACCTTTGATCAATTCTTCGGCTATTGTGTCTTGAAGTGTATTTTTTTACTCTGGGTTAAGGATACATTTAATCATCATTTTGGCACAGATGGCATTGAGAACATCTTTAGGACTTAAGCTCAAACAAACTGCATGCTAAAAATGGACCACTTCCTTCCCTTCAACTGCACAGAATCTGGTCAAATGATAAAGACTTAGGTGGGGGGAAGGAGAGGTTGGTAATGGAGACTACCCGTTACGATTTCTTTTCAGTATAACACCCACTATGCTGCAGACGCATCTGAGGTCTATAATCCTAGTTTGTACAGGAGTCACACTGATTCTAAATGTCGGGTGTTAGTAGTTCCAGTCTAAGAGGCCATTAAATTTAGAAGGGAATGGGACTAGTTCCTTTACCCTATTTTGACTGGGGAGGACAATACTTAATCACTAAAAAGAGTCTGTAAAGAGGACGCTGAAGTAGATGGGGAAGATCTGTACGCAGAACTGGCCATGGTTATAGATGTAGATAAACATCACCAGAGCACATCCTAATTAGACCTCTTTATGTGCCTTTGTCCTCCTGTGAAATATGCCCAAAAAAAGTAAACGAAAGCTACCGCGATGGCCCAAAGTACTCTGAAAACAAAGGATTTAATGGTAATATCAGCCTCAAAGACGCTATGTAACTTTGATGCCAGTGGTAATAAAAACTCCACAAATGTCCCAAATCAAATATTGGTCTTGAGAGGTTCTTACTTCAAAATCACATCGTCAGATGGATCTACCCTAAGGGGGGAGCAATAGGATCAAAGGGAAGAAGAAATAGTGTATGACCGGGTCTACCACGGGCTACTTTTAACTCATTGTTTTTCAATGGCTCCCATGACTTCCCCTTAGTATCAAAGTTAGGGACGCTGTGTTTAAATACCACAGGTCAGCTTGCTAGGAACCTTCACATACTTTACTGGTACCTCCATCTTCTTGATCCCGTTAAAAGAACTCCCTCAGCATTGCAGTGATCCCGCATGTGTCATATGACACTACATATAGGCAAGGTTCGTGCCACCCAAGGGCATGTAAGAGCCCCTTGTCATTTAAAAAAAAAACTCTATCTTTGGCATCTTCACAGGAAACCTGACTCTAGACATTTGGCCTCTATTTCAGAGTCTTATCATTGCCCTCCTAGCGTAATGTCAGATTTTTTATGTGTCATCCATTTACCATGAATATTCACTGCCCTCTACCATACCCGTAAGTTGTAGCTTGCAAGTTCCTTTTTTAAATGTTAAAATTTGAATCCAAGGTGTAGAAGTAACCTTGCTCGTAGTTTTGTGCTTGGGAGAGGTTGGGTATGGACATTACCGCCTCAGTATTTTGTAATGCTGTTGAAAGGAGTTGGGGTACTGACATTGGAGACTAACTCTTTGCTTGTGGAACCATGGACACTACTCCTGGGAATGTTGATACTAGAGGTAAGTTGGTTCCCTATTTTATTTAATTCCCTGGCATGTTCTATATAGAGATCTCAACTTTTCTGAAGGCCTTAGTCTGTTCCTGGCTTATTTTTTACTAGACAGTGTTTTCTGTGTCATTTGCTAGAGCGTTTTTATTATGGGTATCTTAAAGTGGCTGGACTGTGACGCCACAGCACTATATTAAACACCCTAACAAATAAGACAATGAGTAACATCCGCTCTAGTTGCCACCATTAGGAACCATCGTTCATTTGTGAATGCTTTGTCTTTTCTACGATATCTCCCCAGAGTTTAACAAGTCCACTTATTACATATACATGTAAAACAAACAGATGACCAGTTGCTCTTCTTTCAGAGCCGACGAGGATGAGGAAATCATTGTGAAAGCAATGAGCGACTACTGGGTTGTGGGGAAAAAGTCGGATCAACGTGAACTGTATGTAATTTTGAATCAAAAAAATGCCAACCTTATTGAAGTAAATGGTGAGTAAATATAGCGCTACTTTGTTCGAAGCGGTCTGTACGTGTATTTAGCATATGCCTTACTCTGTGCTGTACAGGATAATTTTTTTTTTATACTTAAGTTGGAAGGCAGTCCTGATCAGGTTACATAAGGGTTTTGTTTCTCCTCTATGCATTGCTTGTCAGCCTAAGAAAGACATCATTAATATTCAGCAGATCTATCTGAACAGGTGTTTTGAATAATTAAAAGGCAAACCTTATCTTGCTTCCTCCTGCCTCCCTTTCCCCTTTTGGTGACAATAATGGGATGCTTCAGACAGGTTTGAATCAATATCCCTGGTTACCAGGTATGTTATTATGTAACACACTGTAGTCAATAGTATGTCGCCTTGCTTTGACAGGTTTGATCTCCTTACAATTGAACTCATTCTGGATATTTTTCACACATCGCCCAACCTCTCTAGGGCCTTTAAAACGTTTTCTTTGTCTCCCCTTATGAGAACGTATAGGACATCATGACTTCTCTTAACTGACCCACTAGCATTAAAAGTATGTGAGGGGGGGGGGCAAGGGGCAGGGTTAAGAGACATGATATTGACCCTGGGCCTCATATAAGGGCTGGTCAGTACAAAGGAGCTGTGGTATAATTAGGCTGTGGGTACTGCTCGGGATTGGCATGGCAGCAATTAGAAGCTGACCACTTTGAAATTCTTAAACACTTTGCCCCTCCTTGGACTACATTTTTTAAAATAGTCCTACGGAGGGTGGTTGGGTTGAACCAGTAAGGTAAAACAAAGGTATGCACCATGGCAATGTCCCTTTAGCCTTATGATTATGTAAGTTACATAATGTAATAGAAGTGGCGCTATTTGAATTTAAATGTTGATTTGAGTCTCTAGGAATTCATTCTGCAGTATATTCCCCCCAAAAAAAAAATGTATTTGGGAACTAGTTTCTCCACCTTCTAACTCCAGGTAACTACTAGGAGCCCATAGAAATTGCAGCATCCATGACCTTTGCATGCACAGCAGTGAAGGATCCAAAGCAATCTTTGATTTACCAACACAAAACCATTGTTACCTTTTTAGGGATAATATAGGCATACCTCTGAGGTACGTTTTATTACTTCATGCAGATGAGTATGATAATATATGTATCTATATATTATCTATTGGTACATATGCAGCAGAAATCTAACTGGCAAACAATGAAGTGATGTACATGGTATAATGTGCAGTCCCTCCATAAAGAGCAAGCCTGGGCGGAGTTCATGAAATTAAGCTATGCGGAGTTCCACGAGCGGCGGAGTGGGTTACCTCGCGCCGTTCGCACTGATTTTCAGTGCCGGGTGTTTGTCCCGTACTGTAAAATCAGCGCGAACTGCATCTTGCACAGTGCAAGAGGGCGCTGCTTCTTTCTCAGCTCGAGTAGAAGTTCTACTTGAGCGGCAGCTTCCTCAACGTGAACGGAAGGTTTCTCAATGCGCGCGATAGCGACCATCCGCGAACGCCAGTGTTGAGAAATCTCGCTTACCATTGGCGAGCAAGGAAAAAAACTCTGCTCAGAGTTTTTTGGAACTCCACGAGCTCCTCGGAGTGCAAAAAACTCCGCAAACTCAGCCAGCGCAGTTCACCGCCCAGGCATAATAAAGAGTACTGTCCTGTAACAGGTGAACCGCTGACATATGAAACAAGGGGATGGATGGAAACCTAGGTGTACGGCCTGGAAACAAAATGGGAATTGAGACTGTAATACAAACTATAGCTGTACTGCAGCAGATGCAAACTCTTAATTCCTGCTATCCATCTCCGTCATTTTGCCTATTTCAGTGGATAGGAGAGATAAAGGTGGGGAGGCCTGTCCCATTCACTTCTAACCTTCGAACATCCAGTGCTTCCTCCTACCCTCCAGCTGAACGGCAGGAGGAGGCCTGCTTCACTGCCTTTTAGCCCTTTGAACATCCAGCCCTGCCTCTTCCTCTCCAGCTAAATGGAGAAGGCTTGCCTACCCCACTCTATTCTAGCCCTTTGACCGTCCAGTCCTGCCTCCTCCCTCCAACCAAATGGCAGCCCTTGGGGATAGTGAGTGATTGTGAATCAGCCATAGGGTGAAAGGTGGGGCTCACCAAGGCCCCACCCTTGTGTTAATGGCCATTCACGTAACTTCTTACTGTAGGAAAATCTTTGTCCTTCGCTGCCTTATTTTTAATGCAACAAATTAAATTAATTCAATGATTTTGATTTAGAAATTGAGTCTTGACTGAGCCTTTTGTTTTCTTTTTATGTTATTATGAATTGCATTGGGCAAACTGCATAATGTATATATATTTTGAGATGATTTAATATCACTTGCAATGATTTTAATTAATTATGGCAATACATTTTCCATTCATTTGATTGAAACAATCAATTTGCCACAAAAAGAACATCCCAATGGGATGCATAAAATATTCCACATACTGCGGCAAACTCATGGAGCATTTTACAGATGTTATCAAAGTCCCCACACCTGCTACTTCTACCAGAGTCTGCCAAAAACAGTGAAAAATGTGTTCCAAAAGCAAAAATAGTCACAATGGCATTGACTAAGTAATATAGAGATGCATTCGTGTCTGAAAAGGAGCAGTGAGTTATGCACAGGAGCCAGAAGTAGAAGGGAACAGAGAGTAAAGTGGCAAAGTGATAAAAAGGCAAAGAGGCTTAAAGTAATTTTGAAAAATCACCTAAACTGCATCAGTGTTAGATGCATTCAGTAAGAAAGTATGCTTCTAATGGATATTTCTAACTTCAGATTCTTCACCTTGTGAATAACCCCAGGTACCAGACTAGATCTGGAGATTTTCCTCAGCAATTCCCTCACGCGCCAGTGGTTGGTGTTGTGTTGATGCAATCCCACCGCGGAAAACATGCAAGAGTCCCACATAACCGCCACCCTTGCACATTGACAGCAGTTCCTTTCTTTTCGCTTCTTTTGACGTGAATCTAGAGCTCGCTGCCTTGCTTTGTCTTTTGACAAATTATTTTTTTCACAAAATGTTATAGATTGTGCAGGCAGGTGAACAAGCTGTTGGATTAACTGTATTCAGCACAGGGTGCTGGCCTTCAAAAGTAATATGAATAAACAATTGTCAGAAAGCTTCAGGAAAACATATTTGTTTTGAAAAACTGCCACAGCACCAAACCATAGTGATCATGCCATGCTCTGGAGCAGAGGGAGAATCTGCTCCAGAGTTTTGAAAAACAAATATGTTTTCCAGAGTCTTTCCGGTAATTGTTAATTCTTATTACTTTTGAAGGCCGGCACACTGTGCTGAATACATTTAATCCAACAGCTTGTTCATTTTAATCGGTTGTTAATTGCGTTCATATATAGTTGATGATTTTGGATGGTTTAGTGAGTTAAATGTTCATTGCTGAGATATGTAGGGTTTTGAATATATATATATATATGTATATATATATATATTCACTGAGAAAAACAAAGTTTAAAGGGATGTTCTAGTTAGTTGAAAATGGCACATAAAACATACCATTTGAGACTATCAAAACCACTGAAATTTACCAGTTCTAGTTATCTCAAGTAACTATAACTCGTACCCTAAAGTAACTATAACTTGCCCCCCGCCATGCACAGTATTTTCAACAAAGATGGTGTAGTAGTAGTATCAAACTCCAGAGATACCATATGATGAGGTGTAAAAAAATCATTTATTTGGAAGAAGAAACTCCAGCCACAGCCTTCCAGGAGATCTCCTAGTCAACTGCCTTTCACATTTTCCCCTTTGACAATAAACATTCCATATAGGACACTCTAATGGGAACAAACCACTAAAGGAAACTACAGGGAACATTGGAACAATAGGATCAAACTATAGGGAAAATAATGTACACAATTAAATATAATAATGTCACAGTACCACATACGCTCCCCCTTAACAAACAAGAAAGGGAAAACACACTCACTCCATACCCTCAATTCCCAAGCTCATTTCTGTTGAAATTCCAAATGTGTCCACCTTGGTAGTTCCTCAAAACACCTTTGTCACGCTATATGGTTTGCTAAAATGAGTGACATCTTGAACTCTCTCAGGTAATTTAATCTTCACTAAATCACCAACACAGATGGACATAGGTTTAACTGCCATGGGAAGATCATAAGCTTTCCTTAATTGATTCATATGTTCTGAACTCATGGAGTCGTTGCAGTACATCCCTACCTAAGGAAGACTTACTGTGGTGTAGGGTTTATGCTTTTTGAACAACACAAAAGGACTTACCCCAGTCGTGGGGGGGGGCTACACCTGTATTCCCCAACCCTTTTTCTAAATACATTTTTACAGGTTGAGTCTAATTGCTGCCACAATACTTAGCAATTTGACTGGTCTCTTTAAATGTCCTATTAAATCTTTTAACCATGCCATTGGTTTCAGGATGATGCAGGGCATACCTTTAATGTGTTGCCCCTACTCACCAGAAACCTTTCCATTTTTTCGAGGTCAACTACAACCCATTGTCTGTAAATACAGATTTGGGATTGCCTTTCCTCGCAAAAATCTTGACTAAGAATGTAATGACCCCAGTGGTGTTGATAGTAACACCCGCTACCTAGACAGTATATCCATAACCATATTGGTAGAATTCCCAACATTAATGAGTCCAACGATGTCCAACGCAATCTTCTCCCAAACCTCATCAGGTATTTCACGGCAAACCATGGGAAAAGTACTCACTTCTATACTCTTATCACTCGTCCTGCACTCAGTACACTCCCTCACCAGTTGCCCTAGAGTTATGTCCACCCCAGGTCACCAGTAAACACACCAAAGTCTTTCCTTTGTCTTCCAGATTTCCTGATGTCCCTCAAGGGCAAAATGTATAAATCATTCTCTGACTCTAAGGGGCGGAACCAACCTACGCCCTTTCAATAAAATATTGTTGACAACAGAAAGTTTGTCAAACACTTTCGCACACCCAACAAATCTTTCATCTCCTTTCCAGCTGTCGTCCCCAGCTGAATTGGCGAAAAAGCTTCAAAACATCATCCTTCTCCATTCAAGTAGCCACTCACTTTCTGACAACTTAATGTAATATTCTATATATCTTTCCAAGTACCTTCTTTAACATCCTTGTCACTGGAGTCAACCGCCAACCTTGACAGACAGCCAGTGACGTTATTCTCCATCTCTGGCAGGTACGAGACTGAAAACTGAAAGCCCTAGAGTGCAACTAGCCATTTGCAAATCCAAGATGAAATGCAATCCAGGCCCTTTCTACCAGAAACTTCCAGCAAATGTTTTAGATCAGTCTGCACAAGGACCTTGACAACCCACACAAGTTGATAAACTTTTTAATAGCCCAATAAACGGCGAGAGCTTCATTTTCAATCATGGACTAGCGTACTTCAGATCCTCTCAATAATTTAGAAGCAAATGCAATGGTGACATCTTCCCCTTTCTGATTTTGTTTCTAAATGGCACCAAGCCCCTTCTCACTGGCATCTGTAACTACCAAGCAAGGTAACTCTGGAATTAAACTCTTCAAAAATTTCGATGATGACAAGGCAGCTTTAAGGTCCTTAAACTCCTTTTAACAGGCATAAGCAGACAAAAATTGAATACCCTTCCTAAGAAGATTTTCTAAAGGCAGCAGTGCATCTACCAAAATAAGCCACAATCCTAGAATAAAACTCAGCCATTTCTAGAAACATTTGCACTGCTTCCTTCATAGTGGGATGTGGCAAGTCCAAAATGCTCCCAATCCGCACAGCGCCACCTGGGCGGCCAGCTCCCTGCTGCTGCTGATCTGAGGCCCTCCTCCACCCGCAGGCTACCACCTGCGCCTCATCCCTGGTGGCCAGTGGTAGGCCGTAGGTAGGTTCTTGTCGTTGTGAGCGTCACTGTCTTTCCCCTCTATATTTGCGCCCCCACTGTTTTTCCACTGTTTTGCCCTTCCGTTCTGTGCCCCCACTGCTGTGACTGTTTTCGTTCTGTGCCCCCACTGTTTTTCCACTGTTTTTGCCCTTCCGTTCTGTGCCCCCACTGCTGTGACTGTTTTCGTTCTGTGCCCCCTCTGCTTTTCCACTGTTTTTGCCCTTCCTTTCTGTGCCCCCACTGCTGTGACTGTTTTCGTTCTGTGCCCCCTTTGCTATTCCACTGTTTTTGCCCTTCCGTTCTGGGCCCCCACTGCTGTGACTGTTTTCGTTCTGTGCCCCCACAGCTTTCCCACTGTTTTTGCCCTTCCATTCTGTGCCCCCACTGCTGTGCACTGTTTTCGTTCTGTGCCCCCCTGGGCCCCTTTTTGATTTCTGTACCCCTTCGCCCTCCCGTTTTCCGCCGCTGTGTCCCCTGCGGCCCCGCCCCCCTCGCTGACCACTCGCTGCCCCTGCCTCCCGCCTCCCAGCTGCTCCTCCCTCCCACCTCCCCATATATGGCGGCCGCTGTGCGGCCGCGCAGCGGACGTGCGCAGCGGGCGCGCCAAAGGCGTGCCTAAGGCAAACCCGTCTGCGCCCGTCCGTGCCTGGACCGCGCCCAGCGCCAGAACCCCTGGCCCCCGCATCCGCCACGAAGACCACCTCCGATACGACGCCAGCACCCTCATCGCTCTCAACCCAGGACGGGCCTCCACCTGCTTCAAGGCCGCCCCGAAACGCACCCATGGTCCCTTCACCTGCCGGAACTGCAGCTTCTCCTGCCTCGGAGAGCCCGAGACTCCCGCCAAGAAGGACCTCAACCATCTCCGGTGCATCCTACTAAACACCCGCTCCGCACGCAAACACGCCGTCGAGCTCTGGGACCTACTCGACATCTCATCACCGGACGTCGCCTTCCTGACAGAGACCTGGATGAACGAATCCTCCGCACCCGACATCGCCATAGCCATCCCCGACGGCTACAAGATCACCCGCAGAGACCGCACCAACGGAATCGGAGGAGGAATCGCAATCGTCCACAAAGACACCATCAGGGTCTCGAACAGCACCGACGACACTCTCAGCACCGCCGAACACATGCTCTTCCAGATCCACACGGATCCCAACACCACCGTAAGAGGCACCCTCATCTACAGACCCCCCGGACCCCGACCCCAGTTCAGCGACTCCATCGCCGACTTCATCAGCACGCACGCCCTGACCTCCACCGACTACATCCTCCTCGGAGGCCTGAACTTTCACCTGGTGAACAACAACGACAGCAACTCCTCCACCCTGATCGACAACCTCGCCAACCTCGGACTGAAACAGCTCGTCACGACGCCGACCCACATCGCCGGACACACGCTCGACGCCATCTTCTCCTCAAGCTCCCACGTCTCCTTCAGCCACACCTCCGAACTCACCTGGACCGACCACCACTGCATCCACTTCACCTTCCGGAAACCCGCCGCACACCACCGCACCCTACAGATTCCCCGCAGATGCTGGAGCAAAGTCACCGAAGACCAACTCCAGACAAACCTCGCACTCAGCCCACCCACCGACCCCTCCAACCCCGACGCCGCCGCCCGCAATCTCAGACGATGGATAGACGACTGCGCCAACACCTTAGCCCCGCTGAAAAAAACAACCTACAAAGACACCAGCAAGAGAGCCAGCTGGTTCACCCCGGAACTCCTAGCATCCAAGCGCACCTGCCGGAAACTGGAGAACAAATGGCACAGCGAGAAGACCCCGGACAGCCGCGCAGCCCACAAAGACGCCATCCGCAACCACCATCACCTCATCAGGTCCGCCAAGAGGACCTCCTTCAAAGACCGCCTCGACAACAACGCACACAACAGCAAGGAGCTCTTCAGCATCGTGAAGGAACTCTCCAACCCCAGCTCCAACGCCAACGACATCCCGCCGTCGCAAGCCCTGTGTGATTCCCTCGCCACCTTCTTCCACCGCAAGATCGCCGACATCCACGACAGCTTCGACTCCCGGACGACCCCAACAGGCCCCGACACATCAGACCCGCCGCACCCCCATCGACCACGACCCCCTGACAGCCTGGGTCAACGTGAACACCGAGGACACAATCAAGACCATGGGCACAATCCACTCCGGCTCCCCATCAGACCCTTTTCCACACCACATCTTCAACAAAGCCGGCAGCTCCATCGCACCCCACCTGCGCAACGTCATGAACCTCTCCTTCGAGACCGCGACCTTCCCAGAGAGCTGGAAACACGCAGAGATCAACGCCCTACTCAAAAAACCCAAGGCGGACCCGAGCGACCTCAAGAACTTCCGGCCCATCTCCCTGCTTCCATTCCCAGCTAAGGTCATCGAGAAGATCGTCAACAGACAGCTCACCCGCTACCTCGAAGATAACAGCATCCTGGACCCCTCCCAGTCAGGATTCCGCAGCAACCACAGCACTGAGACCGCCCTCATCGCCGCCACAGACGACATCAGGATCCTGCTGGACAACGGCGGGCCGGCGGCCCTCATCCTCCTGGACCTCTCCGCCACCTTCGACACTGTCTGCCACCGCACACTACGCACACGCCTCCACGATGCAGGGATCCGAGACAAGGCCCTGGATTGGACCACCTCCTTCCTTTCCGGCAGAACCCAGAGCGTCCGCCTCCCCCCATTCCGATCCGAAGCCTCCGAGATCATCTGCAGCGTACCCCAGGGAGCTTCCTCAGCCCGACACTGTTCAACATCTACATGGCTCCACTCGCACGCATCGCCCGACAGCACGACCTCAACATAATCTCCTACGCCGACGACACTCAACTGATCCTCTCCCTCACCAAGGACCCCCTCACCTCCAAATCCAACCTCCACGAAGGAATGAAAGCCGTCGCCGACTGGATGAAGTGCAGCCGACTTAAGCTGAACACAGACAAGACGGAGATCCTCATCCTCGGCTCCAACCCATCAGCCTGGGACGACTCCTGGTGGCCCTCGTCACTAGGGGCACCCCCGACACCAACCGACCACGCACGCAACCTGGGAGTCATCCTCGACTCAACGCTCACCATGACCAAGCAAGTCAACGCAGTCTCCTCCTCCTGCTTCAACACCCTCCGCATGCTCCGCAAGATCTACAGGTGGATCCCGACAGACACGAGAAGAACAGTCACCCAGGCCCTCGTCAGCAGCAGACTCGACTACGGAAACGCCCTCTACGCAGGAGCCCCGACCAAGCTCATCAAACGACTGCAAAGAATCCAAAACGCCTCTGCACGCCTGATCCTCGACATTCCACGCCACAGCCACATCACCCCCCACCTGAAAAACCTGCACTGGCTCCCCGTCGACAAGAGAATCTCCTTCAAACTCCTGATCCACGCACACAAGGCACTCCACAAAACCGGCCCAGCCTACCTCAACAGTCGACTCTCCTTCTACGTTCCCAACCGTCAGCTCCGCTCCGCCGACCTCTCCCTGGCCACTGTCCCGCGCATCCGGAGAACCACCACCGGAGGCAGATCCTTCTCTCACCGCGCCGCCAAGATCTGGAACACCCTTCCCCTCAACCTATGACAGACCCAAGACCTGCTGACCTTCAGGAGACAACTCAAGACCTGGCTATTCGACCAGTAGCGGCAACACCCCCCCTCCTCTCCCTCAGCGCCTTGAGACCCTCGCGGGTAAGTAGTGCGCTTTACAAATCTTGTGATTGATTGATTGATTGAATCATATCCTCTTTGGGTTTTACTCCATCCCCTGAGATAACATCTCCCAAGCATGAGATTTCGGTTTGATAAAACTTACACTTACTAAGTTTGAGTATTATGCCTTTCAGTTAAAAGATTTTCAACACTTCCTTTACTTTATCTATATGATCATGTAAATGATCACAAAAAATAAGCACATTGTCTTGAAAGAATTTCACTCCCACAATATCCTTCAATATATTTGGCATATGCATTTGAAATACAGATGCCAGGTACAGAGCCCAAAAAGCATCCTGCTGAAGCGGAACACTCTGAAGGGTGTTATAAAAGCTGTAAAATCTTTGGAATCTTCACTTAATCAAACTTGATAATCGGCAGATGTCATGTCAAGATTAGAGAAAAACTTGGCATTGCCCATCAGCGTCACCATCTCCATGATGTTGGGTAAGGAAAAACTATCCTCTACTACCTCCACGTTGAGATGTCTAAGATATACACATAATCATATTCACCCGACGGTTTGGTAGCCACAACTACTGGTGCCTGCCATTGTGAGGCCTCTGCTGGTTCAATAATTCCCTCTTCTCTAAGCCTATTCAACTCATTTTTCACGGCTCCATGTAAGCTGAAGGGAATATTCCTGACTTTGCACGCAATAGGTATGGCACCATCTTTTAACTTGATACGCTGAACATACTCTTTGAAACATCCTACACAATTTGAAAACTCATGTGGAAACTCCGGCAGGAACAAGTCAGGCATAGTGTCTACCTTTCTAACTTGTACTTTCGGGTTTAGATTAGGATCAAGAAAAATCCCTAAAGGTTTCTGGTGCGGCCAACTCAAAACTGTGTCCCTTTTGACAGGAACATAAATCTTTACAGAGGCATGGTTTCTTCGAAACTCTAATTCTGCTTCAAAATAACCAATTAAATCAGTACCATAGCTGTTGGGTGTGGCATCTGGTTCATGGAGATTGACCTTACTGTCAAAGTAACAAGCATAGTCTCCATCTGAAACTAACGATAATCTTGCACCTGAGTCCATCATCATTGAGAATCCAATTCCTTTAAGTTGCTAATCCATTGTACTATGCACTTGTGGGTTTGTATCCCATCCTTTTCGCCAATGTGGTAGCCATAACAAATTCCAGTGAGACAATGTGATGAGAAGTTAAAAAGATCATTTATTTGGAAGAAGAAACTCCAGTCACAGTCTTCCAGGAGATCTCCCAGTCAAATGCCTTTCACAGTTTCCCTTTTGGCAATAAACATTTCATATAGAACACTCTGATAGGAACAAACCACTAAAGGAAGCTACAGGGAACATTGGAGCAATAGGATCAAACTATAGGGAAAATAATGTACAAAACTAATCATAATAATGTCACATTACCACATATGGCATTTTAGATGTGATTAGGGATGTTATGAATGTAGTCAATGAATACGTCATCAGTGATTTTATATGCGAGGGTAAAAGCAGTGCGTGGCGAGGGCACAAGTTATAGTTTGTTTAGGGTAAAAGTTATAGTTACTTGAGATCTATGTTCCCTCTAGGCTGCACGCTTGTGCACACGCAGCCTTGCTTCTTACAGCGCCCAGACAGTCTGTGCGAGTGCACTCTCCCCTCGAGGAGCACAATACATAACAAAAGGGCAGCGTGAAAACGTCCCTTTTAAGGCAAGCGGCGCACCAGGAGGCCAAGTAAATCAATTAAATGACGAAGGGGCTGCTTCCAGTGTTCGAAGAGGCCCCTACCAGGCAGTGTGAAACAAAACATATGTGAATGTGTTTCACACTGCAATAAGTGGGTGTGGATGTGTCATTACGCCAGTGCTGCTGACATTGGAACTGGGGGAACATTGCAGGGCCGGCTCTAGGGCAAGTATATTAAAGTTTAAAGAGCACCTGCTGCCTCGTTCCTGGCCACAATAAAAATGTTAAGATATCTCCAGTGATTAATGTTCTTCCTGGAGTGAGATGGAGTTTTGTCTCATGGAAGTTTTAACTCCTTGTAGGGCAGCGCAGAGGGTTAATATGCCTGATGCAAAGGAAGAGTACCATGCAAATCACAGAACTGTATTTATGAAGATAGCTCAGTGGGTTACTGCTTTTGTTAGAGAGACCTTTAGTCACTTGCATTTTATAAGTTAAAATCCTAAAATAGAACAGCGTGCTATTAACTGTTAGCAAAGAGCTGCATGCAAACTGCAAGGTATATATTAGAGTGTTATGATTTTTTTCCCCAGTCTTTCATTTTCGTAATGTTGCAAAAAAGATTTGTTTGGGTAGAAAAGAATTGTAGTTATTAAAGCGAACCCCCAACCTTGGTGTTACATTTCAAATCCTGAGTTTGCACTTCTCCACACCAAGCACTCTTAAATTATGCTGCCTTCCAGTATGGATGACTTTTAACTGGTTCACCTTGTAATCCTCTGTAACATATACTATACACTGATTTACACACGCATGATTGTTTGTCTCTGTGTAATGGTTGTGTGATGTAAAGTGCTCTGACACCCTTCACTGATATGAGTGGCATCAGAGAGTGGGTGGCTATGGAGACTTGAGGAGCACTGTTAAAGGGTGGTAGTGAGGGAATCTGTGGCGGAGTTGGTAATTGGGGGGGCGCCACAAACAGTGTCACACTGGGCACCATCAGCGCTAAAGCTGGCCCTGGAAACAGGTTCCAGTTGTGATGCTCAAGCAAAGAGCTCCAATACTTTCCAGTCATGGTTGCTCAAAAAACTGTTAAAGAAAATTAAACTTTAATCTTAAAGAATAGCAAATACGTTTAAACCAATCCTCTTTTTTATTCATCATCACAAAGAATGCACCTTCAAATACATGAATTCAGTCTTTGCCACTGAAGCATGAGAGAAAAATGATTTGCGTCTGGCATTGAGCATGGCAAATTTCTATAGACCGGTTTCGGATTGGCAGAGAATGGGGATTGGAAAGTAAGAAAAGCAGGAAGGACAGAAATAATAGAGAGATGGAGTGGAAAGACGATTTGAGTGTGTGAGGAAGAGGGGAGATTTGAGTGTAGAGAGAAAAGGAAACATGTATGGAGAGGATGAGATATGGAAGTGAGATAGAAAGCAAGAAAGGGAGAGGAAAAGAAAGAAAGGGGAGTGAAACATAGAAAGGAAAGGAAAATGGTAGGGAAAGGATAAAACAAACAAAAGGGGGTAGGTAGACCAAGAGGTGGCATACAAAGAGGTCGGAGCCAAGGAGAGGAACAAGATGAGAGAGAAGCATAGTCAAGATATAGATTTGACAGAGTAAGGGTGGAATGAGCGATAACAGGGAGATTAGAGAGACTTTGTGGGAGAGAGAAGAGTAGGACATGGATTGAAGAGAGGAGAAAGAATAAGGGAAAAGTGGAGCAGAGCTGAAATAGAAAAAGAAAAGTGGGATTGTAAGGAAGAGCAAGGAGAGAAAAAAAGCTAAAAAAAAAAAAAAAAAGGGAGGAAGGCGATAAGGACAAGCTAGAAGATCAAGTGGAAGTGGACAGAGATAAGAAATGGTGCGAGGAGGAGATAATAGTGGCATGGAGATAGCAAATAGAGAGGATTTATAGGTAGAATGATTAGGACACAAGATGCAGTGGCACCTATGCCCAGGGGTGCAAGGAGCCCTTTGCGCCCCAGTAATGGGTGTCTTTTAATACCAACCCAGAGGAGTGTGTGAGTGTTTGGGGGGTGTTCTTTTTTTTACTGGTTTGCATTAGGGCCCATGGCACCCTTACTGTGCCACCGATTTTGGTAGTTTGCACACCGCACATGCTTGTATATTAAGTGTTTGCTTATCTTCAGTGCATGCAGCCTTAGCTGCAGTGCACGAAGCACCTTTATTTCCGCACACAGAGAAAGAAAATTAGAGGGAACATTGCTTGAGATAACTATAACTGGTGAATTTCAGTGGTTTTGTTAGTTTCAAATGGTATGTTTTATGTGACATTTTCACCAAACGATAACATCCCTTTAACCTTCGTTTTTTTCAGTGAATTTCTACGGTTTCTTTATTGTAAAGTTAGGTATTCTTACAATTTCTAACTATAACGTCACTTTAACCTTTTTTTTTCTTTCAGTTTCTAGGTTTTTTTGTGTGCATAAAGTAAGATGTCCATCGCAATGTTTGGCGGGTGTGGGGAGATGGCCACAGGGTCTGGCCTGGCATTGTCTGTTGTGCTGCCCCTGTCCAAGCTTGCTTCCCCTGCCCCCTCGCTCTCCATCGTCCAAGTCCATACCCCTGCCCCTTCATCCAGCCCTGTGTGGCCATTGTTCTGCCACTGCCCTTCCCTCCGGCCCTACACAGTAAGCTAGTTGACTCACCCACCTTCTCCCTGCCCTCTGGTGTCTGAGTAAATGCACCAGCCTCCTTGCTCCTACTCTACATGGTTCGATGTGCTGCCACAACCCTCCAGTTAGCTTGATGTCCCTGCCCACTCCTCCTGCCCTCCATTGCCCGAGTCTATGCCTCGGGCATAGACTCGGGCAACGAGCCCTCCTACTTAGCCTCCGTGCCTATCTTGTTGCCCCTACCCTCTTTCCACCTGCACTCCGATGCCTGTGTGCCAGCCCCTGCTGCCTCCCTTTGGCCCACCATGTTCCATGGACCTACCACTGCCCTTCCTGTCTACTCTGAGTGTTCTGTTGAGCTGCTACCGCCCCTCCCGCCTGCGCAGCATGGTCAGATGGCTGCCGGCTGTCCCTGCCGCCTCCACCCTGCCTTCCATTGTCCAAGTTCCATGCCTCTCTCCCCTCCCTCCTGTCCTCCATGGTACAGTTTGCTGCCACTCCTTTCTGCCCACAATGCTCTGTTGTTCTGCAACTTCTCCTCCTGCCATCCCTTTGTGATCTGTTGTGAAGCACCAGCATCCTTCCCCTGCCCTCTCTTGTCAGTATCCAGCCCCTACCCCTTCCTTCTGCCCTCGATGTTCCTTTGTGCATGCCCCTGCCCCCTCCCTCTTGCCCACAATGGCTGTTGAGCTGCCACTAACCCTCCTGCTTGCCATGCATGGCCTTTTTTGCTGCCACTGTCCCTCCCACCTACCCAGTGTGGTCCGCTTGCTTCCCCCAACCCCCTCCCACCTTCCCTCCATTGTCTGTGTGTATGCCATTATAGTCTCCCTGTTGCCCTTCACGGTATTTTGTGCCCATCCCGCCTGCCCTATATGGTCAGTTTGCTGCTCCTGCACTGCCTCATTGCCCCCTGCCCTCAGTTTTCTATTTGCATGCCCCTGCCCTCCTGCCCTTCATGGTCCGTTTTGCTGCAACTGCAACTCCTGTCTGTCCAGTATGGTCAGCTTGCTGCCCTTGTCTCTTTCCCCTCTGCTGTTCATGTGCATGGCCCTATCACCTCCCTATTGCTTTCCATGGTCCATTGTGCTGGACTGCCCTCCCGCTTGCCCTGTGTGGTGTATTGTGCTGCTGCAATTCCTGGTGCCTGACCTGTAAGGTCAGTTTAGTGCCCCTGCCCACTTCCCTCCTGCCCTTTATTGTCCAAGACCATGTCTCTAAATCATTCCTCCTGCCCTCCGCTGTCCAATGTACCATACATGTCAACGTTTTGAACTTGGTAAGAGGGAGAATTTGAAAAAAAGCTGGGGAATTGATTTTCCCCATTGACTTACATTGAAGAAGAGCAAGACCACTGACTCTTTGTCAGTGAAATTGCTCTCCCACCCTCGCAGCTCCACCATTGAGTGAGGCCTCCCCCAGCCCCTGCACTCTCTAGTGTGTGTTCGAGGCCCTCCTCCACCCGCAGGTTCACCTGCGCCTCATCCCTGGTGGTCCAGTGGACCTCTGTCTCCCGCTTTCCTCTCCGTTTTTCCACTCGTTTTTCACCCTCTTTCCTAAATCTATATTTCAGCTTTTTTCTGCTTTCTGCACTTTCCTGTGCTCTGCTTGTCTTCTCTTTTTCCCCTTTTTCCTACTCTCCTCCTTTCCCGCCCGTTTTTCCCCTGCCGCTGCTGCCCCCGCGGCCCCTCCCCCCCAGCACGACCAGCGCGACCAATCCAGCTCCCCTTCCAGCTGTCCAGCCCTCCCCGACCTCTACTTAATGGCGGCCGCTGCGGGGACCTGCGAGCAAGACCACTGACTCTTTGTCAGTGAAATTGCTCTCCCACCCTCGTAGCTCCACCATTGAGTGAGGCCTCCCCCAGCCCCTGCACTCTCTAGTGTGAGTGTTCGAGGCCTTCTTCCACCCGCAGGTTCACCTGCGCCTCATCCCTGGTGGTCCAGTGGACCTCTGTCTCCCGCTTTCCGCTCTGTTTTTCCACTCGTTTTCACTCGTTTTTTCACTCGAGCACAACAGCAAGGAACTCTTCAACATCATCAAGGAGTTCACCCAACCCACCAGCGAGTCTACTGACATCACTCCCTCACAAGACCTCTGCGACAAACTCGGCACCTTTTTCCACCACAAAATCAAGAGCATCTACGACAACTTCGACGAAGACAACCAACACACTGAACCCTCACCAACCACCCCCGACACCCGGAAACCAGCGATTGACAACTGGACAGCCCTCACCACCGAAGACACACTGAAGACAATGAAGTCAATCCACTCAGGGGCCCCCACGGACCCCTGCCCCCACCACATCTTCAACAGAGCCGCCGACACCATCGCACCCATGCTCCGCCACACCATCAACCGCTCCCTGGCGACCGCCTTGTTCCCCGATGACTGGAAACATGCCGAGGTCAACCCCCTCCTGAAGAAACCCTCGGCGGACCCCACCGACCTCAAAAACTACAGACCCATCTCCCTACTCCCGTTCCCAGCGAAAGTCATCGAGAAAGCCATCAACAGCCGACTCGCCACATTCATCGAAGAGCACAACATCCGCGACTCCTCCCAATCTGGCTTCAGAAAAAACCACAGTACGGAAACAGCCCTCCTCGCCGCAACAGACGACATCTGCACCCTACTGGACAAAGGAGAAACAGTAGCCCTCATCCTCCTCGACCTCTCAGCGGCGTTCAAAACAGTCTCTCACCGCACCCTAATAAGCAGACTCCATGACGTAGGAATCCAAGACAAGGCCCTCGACTGGATTCCGCGCCTTCCTCTCCGGCAGAACGCAGCGGCTCAGACTCCCCCCTTTCCTCTCGGACCCTACACCTACTACCTGCGGAGTCCCCCAGGGCTCCTGCCTCAGCCCGACGCTCTTCAACGTCTACATGGCTCCACTCGCCCCCATCGTCAGAACCTACGGACTCAACATTGTGTCGTACGCAGACGACACCCAACTCATCCTCTCCCTATCCAACGAACCCAACACCGCCAGACACAACTTTCGAGAAGGCATGGAAGCCGTTGCCAAATGGATGAAAAACAGCTGCCTACAACTAAACACCAACAAAACAAGTGCTCATCATGGGCCCAAACCCCGATGCCTGGAGCGACACCTGGTGGCCCCCCGCCCTCGGAAACCCGCCAACCCCCACGATCCACGCACGCAACCTGGGAATCATCCTGGACTCCGAGCTCAAAATGGACCGCCAGATCAACTCTGTCTCGTCTTCCTGCTTCCACACCCTCCGCCTCCTTCATAAGACCTTCAAATGGATCCCCCTCGAACACAGAAAGACCATCACTCACGCCCTGGTCACCAGCAGACTCGACTACGGCAATGCACTCCTACGCCGGAATAAACAAAAACCTCACCCGCAAGCTACAGAACATCCAGAACGCCACCGCAAGACTGGTCCTCAACCTGCTAAAACACTGCCACATCTCCCGGCACCTGCGCACACTCCACTGGCTCCCCGTCGAGGTGAGAATCACCTTCAAGATACTCACCCACGCACACAAGGCCCTCCACAGCACCGGACCAGCATACCTGAACAGCCGACTCAAATTCCACGCACCCCAAAGGACCCTACGATCAGCCCAGCTCTCCTACGCCGTGGTCCCCCGCACCAGAAAGACCAGATTGAGAGGCCGCTCCTTCTCCTTCCTTGCGGCCAAAGCCTGGAACGCCCTTCTGCTCCTCCTCAGACAGACAACATCGCTCCCCATCTTCGCAAGAAACCTCAAAACCTGGCTCTTCGACAGACCCCCTCCTTGATGGAATGGATCCTGCACCCCCCCCCCCTACCCCTAGCGCCTTGAGAGCCTTACGGGTGAGTAGTCGCACTTAACAAACTTCTGATTGATTGATTGAGATATTAGTTGGGAGACGGCTAAAATAAGGCCCTTTCGGGCTTAAAAACATTGCGAGTCTCCTGCCTGATTCAGGTCTGTTGGTATGTATGGTTGTACTGCCACTGCCTCTCCCTTCTGCTCTGAATGGTCTGTTGTATTGACTCAGCCTCTCTTGCTGTCCTGCATGGTTTAATTGGTGCCCCTGCCCCCTTTCCCCTGCCCTCCATTGTCCGTTGTGTTGCCACTGCCCCTCCTGCCTGCCCAGCGTGGTCAACTTGCTGCTTCTGCTCTCTCCTTCCTGCCCTCAATTGTCCGAGTCTGTGCCCCTGACCTCTTTATCCCCACAGTGTTCTAATAAACAACTAGATTGCTAACATTCTATATTTATTACAAAACTGTGTCACATCTGAAGTCCTCTTGATGTAACTAAATCTGTAATACTTAAATCATTTCCTTTAGAAATTATAAAAAAGGATGTCTTTTTCCCATAGAAATTATTGTTAGTGCTTTAAAAAAATAAAAAAATGACGCATTTTTTGAATTCTCAAATAGCGACAAAGCGCTTTAAAATTATTTGCTATCTTTTTGCTTTTTTTTATATCCAGTTGATCGCATGATTATTAGTTGTACTTAGGGGAAATGATGTGGTGTTACGGCTAGAGCTGCCGACTTTGCAACTGGGAAAACAGGTTTGAGTTTCGGCGTTGGCTCAATATCCTGTGATTCTAGGCAAAACCTTTAATCTTCCTCTACCTAAAACCAAAATTAAATGTGTCCTTGTGTAATGTAACTGATGCTCATGTATAGCACTCCAATACCTTAGGGTCATGTTCACGCTATATAAAACAGCAAAACAAAATTAAAAAGTAAGCGTTTTGCACACTTCTATCGTTGGGCTAAACCTGGGTTACATTTGGCTGATATTTGTGCTACATTTGTGCTCTTTTTTTCTTCTCTTGGTGCCATCTTGGGAGACTTTTTTTTGTAATTTCCTCATTTACTGCAGTATTCTCAGTAGAAAATGATTTCAGATTTCCACTTCAATTCCATCAAGATGGCGTTTTGGCATAAATTCTGAATGTTAGCACTCTAGTTGCTCATTAGAACACTGTGATAACGCTGCTGATCACTAGGGAGTTAACTGGCAGTCTGCTGCTGGTGAAAGTGCATGTTTCAGTCTGCATGTTTTAATGAAATGAGTAAGATATTTAAGAACTCATTTAAAATGTGTCCTAATGTTGCTTTCTACAGCTCTAACCATAATTTCTATGACAAAATGAACACCCTCATTTTGTTCCTTTCTAAATGAAATCTTTTAAGTTTTACCAGTTTGATTCAATCAAGATGGCTTCAGGTGTGCCACACTTTTGTCATAAGTTGGACTGTTAGCGCTCTAGTTGTTCTTTAGAACACTCTGGGAGCTGCAGTAGAACATAGGCGAATCAACTAACAGGCTGTTCATGATGGAAGTACATGTTATACTCAGTATGTCAGTCTTTATTCTCACATCGCCGAGAAAGATAGTGTGAATTTACAGAAAATATGCTTTTATTTTAGCTTCTGGAGTACCTTCCAAAGCCTCTATGCGAAAATCATGAGAAAACAGGTTTACTCAAACATGATTCATGACATCCCAGCAGGTCTGCATTCTTCACAGCGTAAAATCACCTTAGAACACACCACAATTCCTAAAATTAGTATGGCACCAGCAACAAATGATTTATATTGTAACTAAAATCTATTATCATCCTTTATACATGCTGCTTTTTGTGACCCTCAAAACCAGCCATTCACTACAATGTATTTCAATGGGGTCCATGTCCCAGAGTCCTGTAACGGCTGCCACGGCTTGTTGTCCAGGTTGTGGTCAGCCAATAAAGGTGGGGTCCTATTGGGACTTCCCGATGCCCTTTGGGGTCTGGGCGTGCTCACTCTGCCCCGTACATATTTTTTTTATTCATTTACAGGACATAGGGACCAAGTCCCTGAGTCTTGTAATGACTGGCAAAACATATTGTTCAGGTTGAAACCAACTAATCAGGATTGACTAGTCCCTGTTAAATTAGCCAATCAGAGCATATCTGGACACCAACTGTTCAGATATCTGTAAATTTCGAACCTTAATTTCTCAAAAACTACTGAACGAATTTATATCAAATCAGAAAAAGCACAATCTGCTGACCAAGATCTAGCTTCCTGCCAAATTTGGTGTCATTCCTTTCAACAGTTTTTGCTGTTACCCTGTTTAAAGAAGTCTATGGAAAATGCATGTGGATTTTGAGTTTTGGGACCCCCCGCCCCTTTTTCTGGGCACCTGCTTGACTGATCATCCCAAAACATTCCATGCACAAACTAGTCAAAAAGTGGCATCTTTTTTAAAAGTTTAGTGGAAATTCGTGAAATGATGCCAAAGTTAGCAACACAAAAAGTGCTTTTCCTATGGAACAGCTGGCCTAACTATAACTACCCAGTGGGAAGCGCCACTGGGTGTTTTTTGTTTGTGTGTGTGACTGTGTAAAAAAAAAGGTTCCTCTTATTATCATCTGGAATCACCTATCTTAACCCCTTCCCTGCTCATGACGAGCTCAGCTCGTCATGCTGCGCGGGCGGGCTGTGCGCATGACGAGCTGAGCTCGTCACGACCACGCCCGCGATTGGAATGTCCAGCACCTGGCTGGAATTCCGCTCGCAGCGAAGGCATTAATATACAAATACATGTCACAGCAGCCAACATTGATTTACATCAGTTATTTATTATTTACATTAATGTCAAAAATTGCTACCTGTTCTACACCTTAATATGGTTACACTTCATGTATATGATCATGACATATTTAGATCAATTTACTTATTTTGGTCTGATATTTTTATTCTTGGATATTAAAAACATGAGTTCTGTTCATTCGAAAGTCCTTTTCTATTGCTACACTTCATCTTTATATGCTGTCTGAGGTTGCTTTTCCTCCAAACCAGTGCCATAATTTGTCTTTGGTACTCTTGGAAATATGTAAATCAGTTGATAACTATCCTCTTATGTTGTGTTTATTGCTTTACTGGATTTTTGTAATGTGATGTACAGCAATACTTGTATATTGTTAGTTTAATTGCGGCGCAAACTTCTCATTCTGTACACCTTTCTGTAAGTGATTACGCATTTGTTTATTAAAGTAATTGAATTGTCTTGTTGGAGGTGCATTGTTTCTAAGGTCAACAGCACCTTGTTTTAAAAAAAAAAAAATAGTTGCTTGTACTTAATCCACATATTTTAGTATTTTATTTTAAAGAAGCAAGCAAATTTAGATGACATGAGTTTCGCTCAACATGTCTTTTTGTTTGATAATTTCAACCCTGTCTTTGAAACTGTCATGGTAATGGGGCCTCCACTTTAAGTCATTTTAAGCCCTTAATGAGAGTCTGGTTTGAGCTATCCTGCTGGGCCAAGTTAATAACTTTGCTGACCAGTGAGCAGATCAAAGCCACACCTGAACATAAACAATAGGGCTCAGTAATCCATTCATGTATGATTAGCCTTCTCCTGGTAGGAGAGTAAGACTGGGGATGAATCGGCATTGGGAAATTAGATGATATCCCACTGGCAAGGCTGGACATTTGCTTCACACAGGGACAAAGGCAGACCTTTGACACCAGCTATACCTTGGGCTCTCTGTGAAATCGTGGAGTTAATGTTCCAGTTTTACATTGTCCGCTGCAGAGCGAAGACTTAGAGCGAGCTCTTGCAGACAACAACTTTGACTATTCCATCTGAAACCATCCTGATGTGCAGGAGGTTGAATCAACCTGTGGGCTGCTCCTATGAAGTGTCTGTGAGTGGTAGAGAGATAATGTGGCATCTCTTGATTAGGCATTGATGCCCACCTTCTGGAACTCTTCATCTCCAGTTTTAAGTGTTGGCGAACCCCAGGCTAGGGAAGATTCCATACCTTTACTTCTTGGTGGGGGTCTGTTGGAATCTGTCTCTAGGTCCTTTATCACTGACTTAACCACTCCCTCTGGGGAGCAGTAGAGGGAGGTATTACTGGGGATCCTGAAGTCGAGGGTTCTCTCAGAATTCTGTGGGCCAGTTCTGGCTGGAGGTGCCCTAGAAAGGGGGCCCTAGACTTCTTTGAGACACATTGGTGCCCTGCGTGTGGCCAATAAGCCATGTGGCCCAGCAATCTGCCAGCTGGTAGATCAAAGCATACTTTGAAAGGTGCAGGGTGCTGCTGCTGAGAGACAGTATACCAAGGAGCTATTATGAGTTGTAGGCCCCTGAGCTGTGTCCTCCACTCTCCACCTGTAACGGAGGGAGAGCATTTGGAAACAAGCTCTACCAATTTATCAAATGTTTTGAGGCCAGTACTTTCTATCCTGATACTCCTGCTGGCTAGAGCATGCCACCCGGGGCGAAATGTTGAATACCCTGTTTAAATCTGCCCAACAGGGCCTCAGAAATCCACTTTAAAACTCGCACCACCTGTGTGGCATTTTGCAGTGCTACCAGCTGCGACACTGAAGGAGAAAATGTTCCGCATGTTTTATAATTTGCCACTCCAATTCTCCGAATACCTTCAGGGCCGAGCAGCACAAGTGAGCGCCATCATTACCTGGGGAGTCGTCGTGCCTATGAGAAACCAGTCCCATGTGAGCATGTTGCTCCGTATGCCCTAACATGGGGAGGAAATTATACACTATCTTCCCCGCTGGCAGGAGAAGGGATGTGCAGGTGCGAAGCTGGCCTGACAGTGCATCCTTGGGCTCCAACCCAGTCCTGCAGTCCATGCAGTGGTTACCCATATGTGGGGTAGGGACACCCATTTTAAAAAGGAAATAGAAGAAACATTCCAAATGGGCATATTAAAAAAAAAAAAAAAAGCCCACAAAGCAAGTAAAAGGAAAATGTTTAGCCGCCTGCGTCTACTTATCATGCTTGCCCCGGGGCAGTAGGGCGCCAGATAAGCTCATATAGCAGGCTGAAAAGTTTGCATAGTCTGTTTCGTGGTGCCCCAGGAGAGTAGGGCATCACTAGAGGAGCTTCTTTTGTGTCTGGTGGGTGCTGCCAGGAAAACGACAGGCCCCATCGACGAACCTTATCACTTCACCAACATTTCGTATATTATTTTGACAGGTGGTGACACCGTTAAACACCCAACTCACCTTATGTTTTGTTTTATACAGATTATGCCCTTCTCAGTCGCTTCACCCCTATAACTCTGCTACACACCTTATACTTTTTATTCATTTGAGAATTGGAGGCGGTGAGGTGCTGGTGATTTGATCACAGTTGGCGATATCCCAAGAGTGAAGCATCCATGTACCATTGGTTGGGATCTGTGTACTTAAGAGGCTTTCTTACGATTTATCACCCAATACTTATAGGTTATTTACCCACAGCTTACATTGATTGCTTTATTTATTTACTTGAATTTATTTTTATTTTACGTATATTTACATTATCTGTACTAAATTCATTGAACTTGGTTGTTGTCATAAAGCAATGTATGTGAGAAAGAAGTAGAAGGATCGCCAGTTAGAGCCTGGTTATCCCCCCAAACTTTTTATGTTTTTGCCAAGGGAGAGGGATTGCCACTGTAGGTACAGTTGTCTCACTACATGGATTCAGAGTCTGTGGATGTCCAGCAACTACACGCTTCGATGATGTCTTCACTGGAGCGAAGTGTGATTCTGGGAATATCCCAGTATTATCTTTATTCCAATTAAAAGACTATGCTGTACCTCCATGCAGAAGGTTTCAGAAATGCAAAATGTAAAAGGCAGTATTTGCAAATGAAGGCTGTGTGAGCGGACCTTCTATTCCTTACTGGTGTTAAATTATGTATATCTCACTAAAGAGCCTGAAATAGAAGACCCAGCTCGGAAATAGAAGACCCAGCTTGGGGACTGAAATGCAATAGAGGGTTTCCCGTGCAATTGGATAGCTTTACTGCCTTCCTATTGAATTGGGAGTGACGAGAAGTCAACAATTGAAGAAGCAACACTTTGTATCTGCTTTCACGGGCCTTGCATATCTTATGCTGGGTCCATTGTCTTATCTATGTAAGGAGTAAAACAAGGAACTATAGTATGTGTTTTACTTTGACCCAAGCTGGGAGTGAAACCGAACACTGAAACTGATAACGGCCATGTTCACCAGGGATTTCCCCTTTCTCATGGACAAAGGAAGAAACCCCTTCTAACTAGGAATGTGTGTAATTTACAAACCAGCAGAGTATGCTGTTGGTGAGGTGATCAGCGAAGTAAGAATAAAGACCATATATGGAAATCTCTATTTGAGTAACTTGTACCGCAACAGTACTGTATGCGCTTATGCATTTCTTACTTCCGGATCACTCATCAATAAGCAATTTATTATGTTTAATCAGACGTAGTAACAACCTTTTGTGAAATACCATTTCTTGGCTCAAACCAGAGTGATGAGCTTGTACCCACTGCACTGAATATCTATTTATCAATTGTTAATAGCCCTAATGCACAAAGCTGTTTGCACAACCAATTTCAGCTGTGGTCTACCTGCATGTGGATTTCCTTCCTCTAAAGTTGTGTTTAGGCCCAACTTCTAAAACGCTATTGCCTGTGTTAAATGGTTAAGTTGGTAGTGTCTTATTCATTGAGCGGGAGGATAGGAGTTCAATGTGCAGGTGTTGTAGGAGGAGGGTTTTACCACTTGATATATGTGGAAGGAGGGTTTTACCACTTGCTTACAAATCACTTAGGTTTACGTGATTAAGAACACCAGCTCCCGAATTATGGATGGGTTTGATCATGCTCAACAGTCCAGCCGAGGCTGAGGACATAGCTCTGGATGAAAGATTATAAGCCCAGAGGTCCCTCTGCAGAATTGGGTTATGCCTTAGACAGTAGTAAAGTGCCTTTAGCACTTTGAACTTTCAAAGTCTGAGCCAAGCATGACTTTCCTGCATTTCTCTTATGGGATTGTGTTCAGTCAAGGACTGGGATTTGAAATTAGATCCTGACTTTGCTAATTCTTCATCAGGAAATGAGAAAGTGGAGGGGCTGCTTAGATGTAATAAGAATGACTCTAAATCCTGTTATACAACCAAATTTGCAGACATAAAAGGAAAAACTGAATCTGCAGTGGGCTCACAATATGTGCTGTGACGTTCCCTGACAGAGGTGCAAACATCAAATACATTGAACGACTAAAGGTGGGGAAGGAGGTTGGTGAAATTAAGGCTAAAGGAGAGGGCTGGTCCATTTGTTGGAGAGATTTTCTGTGGTTGAAGACAAAATGGAGAGGTGGTGTACTGCACATGATTCTGGCCAAAATAGGTATTGTAAGCTGAAAGCTTCAAATGAGAAATGAAAACTAAGAGAATTGTTCCGTAGGTCACACCTCTAATTCTTGCAAATTCCATATGCTTTAGAAGGTAGCATACAAATCTAGTCTTATCGGAGTATCTTGACATAGGAGGCTTTGTTGCCAGATCAACTATGTTTGGAGAAAGCACTTCTGGTCACATCTGTCAAGTCCATGACTCACTACCCTTTCCACATCTTTTCAGATTTATCATACGAGACAGCCAGAGTGGATAAGGAATTTGATCTTTCAGTCTAAAGCTTACTTAAAAAATTAGGGAAAGTAGAGCCAAGATATAGAGCAGCCGACGCTGAGAATACCCTGGAGAGGGAAAGGCCCAGGTGTTCATCACAGTTTCTGAACCACAGTTCTTGTAAAGGAGAAACCTTTATAAGGTGAATAGGAGGGAAAAGCACCAGATTTAAGTATGCTCTAATTTAAGCACAACAGGATTTCCTTCTCCCGCCTTCCCTCTTCCTTTCTCATCTTCTATATTTCTTAAATCTTGGGGAAAAAAGGCCGGGGAGAACATAATCATGCATGTCTTTCATCTCTGTAGCTTGTAGAGTGTGAGATGGGAGTAATAGTGAAGGGCTAAGGAACTGTTCATAAAAATAGAAAGGGTACCATGAAAAGCTATTGGGAATACTGAAGATGTCTAAGGTACAAATATCAGTGAATGATAATTCAGAGCACAGGAAACAGAAGATGATTATGGGGTTTCTGGCATAGACCAAAACAGAAATTACTCTATTTAAGGGAGCTACTAGCATTGTGCTAAATAAGGATTTGATAGCCAGATGGATCAGTGACAATTCTAAAGGACAACAGAGATATGTACGGGAGATGGCCCATTTATAGATGACCATCACCCTTTCGATGAACTCCTGCTAGAATTTGCTGATTTACCAGCTCAGTGATCTTGGAGTGGATTTCATTGTGGCCTTCGAGCGAGAGATGGGAAAACCTCAAGAAAGGAAACTATTCTCATGCAACACCACCGCAGAGCATATGATGGCCCATGTAATGGAATGTTTACACAACGGAGAAGCTGACAGCAACAGTCCTCTTGGTCAGTTTGAGACTGGTTTGGGGACATTTACTTATTAGATAAGAAATCATCCTTTGCCAGACATAGCTGATTTATACTTGGTATAAGGCAGTCTAGGCTGGTAAAGATATCTACCTGTGATCCCTGAATTTAATGATGAAATAGGAATTCTATCAACCCTTTCCAAGGAGATAAATAGAAAATGTGATCAAATGTTGCATGCTAACCAATATGTACAGTATTGTTGTGTGAAATATGATAAAATAACCAGTCCTACTGTGAGGAGAATTCACACATCACTTTACTGAGATTGGATAGCTTTCATTGGATTGTGACAAG
The DNA here is from genome assembly GCA_963921515.1 of Calotriton arnoldi. NCBI lineage: Eukaryota > Metazoa > Chordata > Amphibia > Caudata > Salamandridae > Calotriton > Calotriton arnoldi. The sequence goes on along the minus strand of CAWUFW010000527.1, from coordinate 3,709,483 downwards.
CATGAAATAAAATCTGATATGTCACCATTCCGCTCCCATGAGAAAGCAGGTGAATGCGACCTTTGGTGCTGCCATCTGGAACGGAACCAGAAATCTGCACTTCTTGCCTGCTGAGCTGAGCTGTGGCACACCAAACCACAAATGCTGTACTAGGCTGTGATCTCATAGTTGTGCTATCCAGAGACGGCGCTTGCGTTAACTGAAGTCTCAGGGGCTGATGTGGGTACAGCCTGGAATTGGACTAGGATGACTATTGCTCTGTGTAGCAAACTAATATGGCCTACTAAAGGTGTCCCAGGGAACTAAGATGTATGTGGTGTGTGAGAGCAATTCAGTGGTAGTCGGCAGAGGCACCTGATTTTTCTGTTTAGGAGTAAGACATCTTCTTTTGTAAAGGGGAATGTCAAGGTTTCTAAATTAATTTTATTACAATACAAGAGTCTCCCATGATCAATTACAGGTAAGGTCAGTAGGGTGTAGACAAGGCATGTGGGTGGCACATTTACTTGCATGGATATTTTACTTTGAGTGAATCCATGCCCTATACTCTGTCATGTTTTAATGGGGGTAGGATACTGTGTACATTTCCACTGCTCTGAGCATTTCCAAACATCCATACACACAGTAAGCTTTGCAAATTATAGATTTGCGTACTCGCTCCTTCTCTGCACATATTGCTGAGGATATTCGAAAGGGCAGACAGTCTATATTTGACACTACATACAATTTGTGTATTTTCACAGAAAACTGTTTGCCGTATATGCAGCTGTGGCTCACATGCTATCCACATGCCTGCCATTTTGTGTTGGAGAGGGACATTGCAAGATGTTTTTCTTTAAAATAGAGGTTTCGGTTTTGAGGTTGTACATGATCCCTCGCTGAACCCACAATGCACTAGGAAATAGACTCCACCTTACATTGGGTTTTTTTCACACCATTGGGTTTGGGCATCTTTTTTCAGAACTCCAGATCTGTTGTGCTAAAGAAGACAATTGTTCGACTCCAAGGACCAGTATCTCCTACAAGACACGAAGAAACCGTACAACTGTCAAAAGCTTCAGAATTAACCCAGACCAGAGGATTGTGAGGCTACAACATATGAAAATGACTCTTGAGTAGGGGTTATGGATAATATGCCCTTTCAGGACTGGCCTAATTACAACTGCAAGTTCCTGTGGTGTGCCCAACGTACAGTCTGTAACCTTTGTCTCCCAAGAGACCACAGGGATTCAAATTGTCTGGCCTACTAGGCCTTCAAAAATGTCAACCATCTATTACAGGAGTTAATATTGGTGAATGCCTCCACAGTCACCTACTGAGCCCCGGTGTCAAAGACGTACACAGGACAGACTCCATCCAAGAGAGGGAAGGCCCATCCAGTATCATGGGAGGCCAGAGAGAACTGAGTTCAAAATATGTGTGCTTGAGCACTCCGACTTTGGAGAGGAGCTATTTTCAGGGGCCCCAGTGAGACCCACAGCTAGGACACAGACTGCACCCAAAACGTCCACACTAAACTAGGATCTTCCCTCTGGGGTTCAACCTCGGCAGGAGTCTTGACTCTAGGGCAAGCATTTTTTTCAACGAGCCTGGCTTCTAGTCCTAAGATGGTGCCAAGAAGACCTCGTCAATCAGCACCGACTGCTGTCCATGAGACCCCCTCAAACTCAAAACAAATTTTTGCTCTGAAAGGCCTCCACACTAGACCATCAGTACTCAGTGCCGAAAAGATCCCCTCTCTGCACAGAGATACAGAGATGCACACTTCAGAACAGAGTTCAACACCGATGTAGGCTTTGAAACCGGCCTCAGCAACAGCCATGACACCTACTGAGCCTTCACCATCACAAAAACAGGGGAGCAGTCTGATGTTAGACAGAGAAGGATTTACATTGATCCTCTCACAAGACATATACTTGAAAGTCATTCACAGCAGGACAAATGCAACCAAAAAAGAAAGTTCACTTTCGATGAGGCCATATATGAGAAACTCAGATCATTCCCTATACAGAAAAGTCATAGACCTAGAGACCCTAGCCCTCACCACCACCTCAGTCACCAGCGCACACTCACCCACCAGCAGATTCATTGCACATGGATTCTGACACACAGCATGCCTTAGACAGTCCAAATTCAGATGAAGAGCCCGTCCCTACATACCAGAGTGTTGACCGTAGCTTGGACCTCTAGGACGACCCATCTTTGTAGCCCTATGCAATACAACATTCTCCAGCGGGTAACACTTCATCACAGCATGTGGTCATCCAAAGGGTGTCTGATCACCACAATTCAAATTCTTTCAGTGCTAAAAGACATGATGAAGTAGAAGAAGCATAAACCTTAAGGCCCTGGTAAAAACAATGGTTGTTAATCCACTGGTGGCAAGAAGTATAGACGGCACCAGAAGAGCTGTTAGACATTAGGGGGCATGTACCACAAGATTCCCAGGTTATTTTTACTGCTAGGGGGATGGCCTTTCAACAGAGCACCGGGGATGTCCCACCACCAGACAAAGCAGGCTTGAAAATTAGCATAGCTGGTAATAGAGTAGCTGTTAACACAGCTACACAATGGTGCATCGCCAATTCGATAGGCCTATTGTAAAGCTGCAACAGGTACCACTGTGAAGAGATTGAAGAACTGGTCAAACACCTACCAGAAGTCTACCAGAAAAAAGGACAGCGGTTGGTGAAAGAGTGGTAAATAATCTTCAATTGCAACATCTGACACACTATAGTTGCGACCAACACCACGTCCAGGGAAAGAAATGCCAGCATTCTGTGTCAAAGGCATGCCTGGCTCAACATTCGCCCTGGAGTCCAACAGCATCTACTACAAATCTCCTTTGATGAAGAACACCTATCTTGGCAACAGGTAGACCCAATGCTGGAAATAAAGAAAAAAAGATACAGACAAGGATGATCTGGTGTTTGGCAGCAGCAGGTTTTTCACTAAGGACTAAGTTCCTATCATAAAGGAGGATTCTGAGCAAAAGCCGAAGTAAGGGCAAAGGAGACCAAGAAAATGGCCATGTTACCTGAAAGCAATAACTTACCCTTCTTTCCCACCAATCATACAACACCTGTTGAGGGAAGGATAAGGTTATATCTTTCCCAGTGGAACAAATAGCCTTAGACAAGTGGATTTTGTCCATTGTCGTCCACCGATACTGCTTGGAATTTCATACCACAACTTCAAAAATGCCACCTCTCTGGCACAACTTCAGCCAAGAACATCAAATGCTGCTGTAAGAAGTGAAGGTATTGCTCCAAAAGGGGGCAATAGAAATTGTTCCACCTCACAAAAGAGAACAAGGAGTATGTTCCCTATATTTCCTAAACCCCCGAAAGAATGGAACACTCGGGCCAGTACTCCACCTCAGGCCCCTGAACGTTACATCGTCTCGAGGGCTTCAAGATGAAAATTCTGCAAGGCTTCATTTCACTGCCTGCCATTGGGTATTGCATGGTGACACTCTATCTGGAGGACACCTACTTCCACATTCCCATCCACCCAGCACACCACAAATACCTCTGGTTTGTGATTAGGGGACAGGACTATCATTTCAGAGTACCAGCTTTTGGGGTCACATCTGGCCCACAGACATTTGCCAAATGTCGAACAGTGGTTACAGCGTACCTCCATCACATTGCCCCTCCACAAATTAGACTTCACAATAAACTCCAAAAAGTTTCACCTCTCACTCTCCAACAAACACAACCTTGCTTGGGAGCCATATTGAACACGGTGCCAGGCAAAGACTATCCCAAAAATGAGAGAATCTAACCTTGCAAAGGCTGCTTCCCCTTTAGTTACAGGTAAGTAACATTTTCCTTTCTGTTTATTTTCTCCACAGATAAATCATGTTTCTCTGAGTAAAACCTCCTTAACTAAAGCTCAGAAATTCCTGGGGTGTTCACCTGCCATTATAAATCTGGAATAAAACGACTCCTTCCTTGTGAAGGAGTAGGTTTACAGTGTTCCAGTGTGGGAACCACCATGCAAATTTTCTGTGATCAGCGACTACTTACAGGCTTCTGAGTGTTCCTAGCATTTTGTGTGGCCTCATCTCCGACACATTCCCTTTCCCACCCCAAAGATAGATTTGCAGAAAATCCACCATGCTAGCGCTGTTCTGATTTCCATCTGGAATGTAAGTGTTAGCAGATCCAGGATCTCAAATATTCACATATATCTTGGGATTTGTAAATGAACTACCTGGAGATTTTTCCATGCTGTCTGCAAATATCACTATCTTGATGCACATTTGCCTTGTTTGATAGCTCATTGGATACTATGTTTGACTTCATGGTCAGGAGTTTGAATTCCAAAGGTCCACTCAGCCGTTCATTGTTCTGAGATCACGTAACTGAGCACCATTAGGATTGGTAGGAAAAATTGTCATTCAGCACCATAATGCTTTTTGGGATGAAAGTTACTTCTATGCACCCTATGTTGTACTTTGAAGTTGTACTTCTCTGTTTATTGTCTTAAAGGGAACTAACCAGTTGAGGGTGAGTGTTTGTGTGAAGGCGCCATCTAGTAAATAATGTTTTTCTCAAGCTCTGACCAGACTTCATCTGACAAAGAGGCATTCTGTGTTTGTTGGTGATAGAGAATTAAGTAAATAATGTGGTATTTTTGTGTTTCCCCCTGCATGGACCTTTCGTAAACGATAAGGGTCTATAATGTATGCACTTCTTTAATCTATCTCAAGGCAATCTTCCTTACACAGAATGGATATTATTAATTATGTGACCCTTTCAGGGATAGCTGCTCTTATTTGTTAGAACCATCTGTAATAACCATGCATGCAAAAGACTTCCTATTCTCTCTTCTAAAATGTTCTTTCTTCTCTTTAATTTCCAGAAGAAGTAAAGAAGCTTTGTGCAACACAGTTTAGTAACATCTTTTTCTTAGATTGATCAGCGAGATCATGGACGGTGTCTTCACAAACAACAAAGACTGTATTTTTGATTTACTTGAAAAAGTTATCAGTCATGTTATTGACTGGCATAACAATCAGAGTAAGGCAATACTTGCCTTGTAAGAATACATTTCTAGATGCACACTTGCTGACCATACCATTTTTAAATTGAAAATATTTATCTAAACTGGTGAAAGAAAATTCACTCGTACATTTGTAACATTCCATTCATCTGCAATATGTTAATATTTGAATAAATAAATAAAGCATGTAATAATTAAATGTTTTATTGTTATTTTGCTTATTATAATTGTACATGTTGTAGAAAACTACGCCTCGCATTTTCCTTTATTTCAGCTTCAGTGATTTGTTTCTTTGTTTCTAAAGTTTGTTTTTATTTTTATACAGTGTATTGCATACAATGTATTTCTTACCAGTCAACTATTATGTTTGAGACCTCGTTGCCCAGAGCCCCTAAATCCCTGTTATCATAGAAGCAAAGTATAAGCTCAATGAGTTATTGTCGAATTCCTAAGGGATAACGTTTTAGCTTAACGCCAAGTGTTGATGTAAACCTTTTGATCCATGATGAAGTGACAAAATAAATCGATTGTAAAGCAAGCCACATTCTGAGTGGTCGTAACTAGTGGCCACTCAGGATATGGCTATATATAAGGTAGAAAGACTACCAAAAAGCTACTATTTAGTACTCTTAAATGATGAGTAAAATCTGTACTTGGGAGTACGCAACCGAAACACTGACATTGTTTTCCTGATATTTAATTGTATTTTGTTGCGTAAGGATGATGATAGGCCTTTCAGAAGTCTTTACTATTAGAAAACTGATTGTTGAGATTAACATGACACCGCCGACCAGGCTTTTTTGTGATTTTTCAAATTGCAGGGCCCATCTTTCAATGTCTACGGTGAGACTGCTCGTGTTCCCTACAGACAAGGATACTAGGTACTTGATCTGCAAAAGAAGGCTGGGTCTCCAAAGTCTTCCTCATTCTGCAATGTATCTTTGTGCAGTAGTCAAGAACTAGCTTTGTAGATGTAGTGAAGGGTGGAACCAGATACAGTTTACCACAGCTTTAAGAATAAAGATGGAGTGCCCAGCCAGTGTTGTAACTTTAGCAAAAACAGCTCTTACACAGCACTTTAAGTTATAAGTTAGCAAACAATTAAAATAAGCAGTAAGAAACAACAAATCATTAGCACAGTACACTGTTAAGTTATCCCCAAAGATGTTGACTATCACTCTGCTATTAGCAAACTGCTTTTCCCAAGATATAAGGCTTATGATACTTTCTCATAGGAAATACTACATTAAGGTGAAATGGCAAGGTACAAAAGCAAAAAATGGCAGAATAGAACAGGCTGTTTAAAAAGATGTGCACCTACACCCTTGCAGCTCATAACTTTCAGAGTAAACAGCAACTGAAGGCCTATTTCGCTCATGGGTAGTCCTGTTAGTCTGATTGGATGAACATCTCCAAAGCTCCTTCTTCGTTCCAGTAGGGGAGTGGGAGGGTGTGCCGTGTACTTTCTTATGCAGTCTAACCCCTGAAAAGATATGCCCTCTTAAGTCACTCACATGAGATTGTCCCCTTTCCTGACCATCAGCAGTTTCTATAGCTTGTTAACTGTTTGGAGTGTAAAGTCATTCCACACAGGAAAGGTCATTACCTCTTTAAAGCACAAATGATGATAAAGCATTCTTTCTCAGTAGCAGCCCACTTCTGCTCCCTGGACAGCCAATAGTGGCTGATGAAAACCATACAGTACACTCAACCTTTGTTATTGTGTTGGGCAAGAATGAGCCCGATCCAAATGTCTGAGGCATCAGTTTGGACAATTGAGGGCTGACAGAGGTTAATTAGCTTCAAGACTGGTGCCTCCTTCCGCAGCCCATATCTACAGATAGCATAACGATCTGAAATATCAGAGCTACTTCAGCAGTAAACTCCCAGAAATCATATATGTGCTGCATAAGTCACATTGTGTGCGGGGAAGGGATCACGATGACTGATGTAAGACAATGCCGTGTTTGGGTAAGAAAGATGGCTGGCCTCCGACTTGCACTAATAGGGCAGTGCAACCATCACTTTGACCCGACAACCTCTGTGGACCGTGAGGTAAAAGAGTTACTCCAGCAGAGGTTCTGCTGATATAAATGCAGTCTTTCCCCTGACTAGAAATTGGAAAGGGGGATGGACACGAGTTTGGCGAGTCGTGAGCAGTATTTATTTATAGTGGTGCTGTGGTTCCACCAAACAGTAAGTATCTGAAAGTATCATAAGCAACTAACGAGTGTACAGGAGATATAGAAGCAAGAGCAGATATTAATATTGGATATGGTTTTTAACTCCACTACTGAAATTGGGTGAAGTTCATAACTTTTTTGCTCTTTTTACATTCTGCATAGTTTTAAAATGTTGCCCAATTTTGCATTTATATACTCTAAGGCAATTTCCCTTGCCAAGGAGAACGCTGTCGTGATCATAGCCTGCACATTATGTACCCATGTTAGTGACGTGTGTGCACGACCCAGGGCTAGCAAAGGTCTCTGGATTCTAAGGGCATGTATCTCTGAATACGATAATATTTGCACATATCTGTGAAATATGGTGGAATCATTGGTTTGGTGCACTCTTCATTTGATCTCTTGTCGAACTCAGTACCCTGGAGCCAGTCGGAATGGCATTCCGTACTCTGAGGAATCTCTATGGACGTGCAGCATATCTCTTGCATCATAATTAGGTTTACTTCTGCAGATTCCCCGAGGAAACCCTTATTTAGGAATAACTGATGGAAGTAGGCATTTAGTGATTTGCCAGAAAGCTTGTCAGTTATCAAAGTGTGCAACTTGTTACCAACTTTTGAGGGGTTGTGTTTACCTTTGACTTCTTGCATTAACTCCTTAAGGGCAAAGCTGAGGGAAAAGGTAATTAAGAGCTAGGGTGTCCAACTCCTTCCAGGTCATTAAGGACAGTGTTTCTAGCCCTGAACTTTCGTAGGAAGTCCTTTTGCATTCTGGGTGTTGTAGTATTATTTTGCTTCCGTGAACTTACTAGACTAACACCAGTGGACATTCATATTGTTGATTATAGTATGTATTTAGTGGATTCTACTTTGTATTTAGTGTTTCTTCCAGAAATTAGAGCATTTTCATTTCCCTCCAAACCTTACATGGTGCCTTTACTTCTAGTCCTTAAAATCGCTTGTATATGAACTTGTTTTGAGCACTTTGATATCCTTTGGAATGTTTGACTAGAGGCTTATAGGCCCGCACACCATGCCTTAATAAAAGTGTGTTCTGTAGTTGACCATGCACAGGAAGTTTGTGATTAGTTTACAGACGATTCTCAAGACTGCTACTTTGGTTCGGAATCACAGCTCCATTCTGGTTTGGACTATACAATAAGCATATTGGGTCCTGGACATTATCATATTATCAGAAAGGATAGATTGAACAAAATAAGTGGTGCCAGTCATTATTAAGACTAAGCTGAAACGTATCTCCCTGCCTGCCTGCAGACCTAAACCTTGAGGCAGACATTGTAATATTTATATTCTATCTATCTACGAAAGAGCATATAAGAATGGTCACACTTAATTCTCGACCAGATCCTGTGAGTCTCTTTGTAATCTGCTACTTTCCAAGGCAATCCGTTTTGGGGTTCGTGATGGTTTTACTAGTTTTAGTAGCCCAGAAGAACCTCTCCAATGCAGTATTAATGTTATCTCTGATTTTAACTTTCATTAAGTATTGATTGAATCGATATGTCATAAATTGATGGTGGATTTCAGCAGCTGTGTTTAGTTTCTGTATCTGGCAGGCATCTCCTCTGTCAGACGATAATTTTCTTTTACAGATGTAAAACCATTTTTTGTAATTGTCTTTTATTTTACATTTCTGACTGTTAAAATTTGTATTAATCTTATTAATCTTATTAATCAACCTTATCCGACGTCCTTACAGTACCTTATAGTTGCTAATGGAATGGCCAACACAGGCCTGATGACCAGAGATGATATTCTCCAGATGAAGTTGGTCTCTCAAATCTTATACTGAACAGCCAGACGCAGTTTAACATCCAATATGTACCCAGTATTTATCTTTCCATACTCTTAATTATGAACAAACCTGAATCTGATTCGTAGAAAGAGTCCATCCCCACAAGGTCAATTTGCTTACATTTACTAGAGCAGGATGAAATCATACAGCCAGAGTCAATTCCAAGGCCACCTATAGTAAAGCCGGATCAAGAAGTAAAATAGCCGGATAGATCTCAACTTACCACGATAAATCTCTAGAGTAAAGAATCTTTTCTTCAAAAAGCTGTGACTGCTTTACTAGACATCACAGATCGCATCCGCCAAATAGTAGACTTCAGTTATGGTTCTATTCAATCTCTTGGCGGCATTTGATATGGTAGACTACTTGCTGCTGTTGCTAAGATTTTAAGAAGTGTTGAGCAGCTTTTGTACTAGTTCTGCTTCTTCCTGGCAGGTTTTAGAAACCGTCTGTGTAAACAGGGAAATTACCTGTACCACAATGGGAGGTGCCCAGACACCCTCCTTTTCATTGAGCCTTTTCAAAATGTATATCTGCCCATTGTCTTTGATTGAATAAACAAATATAGCCTATCCATCATATGCTGATAACACCCAGATTTTTGTTTCTCTGGATGATGCTGCTAAACAGTTTGATAACTCAAAGCCTGCTTAGTGAGAGTAAGATAGAAATTAATAATTGGCTCAGAGGTCATTCAGTTTGGCAATTAGGGACTCCTGCAGAATTTGCAGGTGATAGATGTGAAGCAGGGTTTAATCATACCGATTGCCATTATCACTGTGGATCCATTCATGCCTGCCACTCTGATACAATTTGTTGGGTGTTGTTTTTGTTTTAAGCCTATGTGGGAAATGTTTTCATATGCGTGATAACCACCTAGGTGCAATTATCGTGGAATGGGACACAGCACCTTGAGGTAAGATGGGCAACGTGAAAGAAGGACACGTAAATTATAATTGTAGTGAGAACTAGAAATATAGGCAGCTACACAGCACCAGCCTGACCAAAAGGTCAACTGGATGCTCGGTATGTGCGCACCCAAAAATGGGGTGATCAGACAAGGCCTAGTAATCCATATGACAACATGCCCCAGGCAGAGACTGTGTTAAATGAGTAAAAGCTGGACAAAAGGGCAAGAACTGGAATTGGTAATACAAGCAGTAGGAATAGATAAGTGGAAGTACAATCAAGTCTGGTAACCTGAGCAGAGACTACACAATATTTGAAAGGCCCAAATTCCACCTATTCCTGCTAGGCCAAAGGAAGCCAAAACTTTGCTCAGGGGTTCATGTGACAAGCTCCTCACGCTGCCAAAGGTGGGCGAGCCCTAGTCGAGTTGTAGGTCAGATCAATGCCAGACTGGTCCCCTGAACATGTGAGGGTGATAGACAAAGGAATTGGTCAGTTGCTGCCCTGACAGAGCAACAGCTGATCAGTCTGTCTCATGTTACTCTTCTGTCCTCAGCCCTACATGCAAGCCTGTTAATCGTTTTAGCTCCCATGGACGTCTACTCTTTCTAGTTTACATAAGGAGGCATACTTCTGGCCTAGTATTTCCTGTCAGACAACTTCTATTTGAATTTTACGATGAATGACATACCAGGGTTAAAAAGACAGTGTGGTGAAAGAAGGCTTAACCATGATTCCTTTGTTTGTGCTAGAAAAGCAACAAGGCACACATTTTGCATTTCTTATTTTGTTCAATCTTAGCTCAGCTCTTCTCTGACCTGTGAGCCTCACAAACAAAATGCTTTATATGTCTCTACCAGTTAACTTTCCTTCCAATCTCCTGTCTGGGCCTTACCCACTCTCCTCTTCCTGCTAATAACTCACTTGTGCCTCTAGAAAGAGGCCTATTTAAGATAATAGTAGCCAATTTGTGTCCTAATTCAACTTCAGCCGGAAGAGTGTATTGACTGAGAGTGCTGGATACTGCAGCTGAAGTATACCCTAGGAGACCAGAGCCTTTGCTTGCCTTCTTCATCCAAGAACTCTGGCCTTTTGGCCCCGTCGACACATTTTCGGGAAAAATGACATTTCCCCTTAATACTTTAAGGCCAGTCACAATACCTCCGGCTAGCCTTGCTGATTCCTGGGCCCTTGCTCCCATTCTACTGGCCCTTCTCTTTGTGAGGATATGATCCGCAATCTGCCTTTTTGGCCTTAGAATTTGAAAGTATTCCAAGCCCTGCTACCCAGGAAAAAACGAAATTCCTCTAAGATTTTAAGACTGCTCATAATGTCTTGGGGTAGCCTTGCCCATTGCGGGACACTTGGTCCCATCCCATTGCAAAGATGTAACCTGTAATCTGCCTTTATTTAAAAAAATTAAACTACAATGAGCCCTGCCAGTCAGGAAAAATTAAACTTGCTCCTACTACTTTAGGGCTGATCGCAAAGTTCTACTTCTCCCTACCTTATACCTACACCTTATTAAGCTGTCTTAAAGTTTGAGAGGAATGCTGGGTGGGACATGAGTGAAAGTCAGTATAACGAAGGATTGATTGAACAGGCTAGCAGGTTGATTGGGCAAACATGAGTAATTTACGTTCAGTTCTTAAAGCTAGCCAATACATTTACTCAGTACTTACTTTGTTTATCAGATACTTTATTCTGTATGTTTTCAACCATAAAAGTACAAGCTACATAAACAAATATATATATACAATGAATAGGAATAAAATTACAATAAAAACATGCAAAAAAGCTCTAACAGCAAATATCGACACAATTTACAAATTCAGTTCTATGAGAAGATGTATAAAATCATGAAATAAAAATGCTTAATCTCAGAGCTAGGCTAGCTAAGATCCATGTGTACAGCTATAACTGGATGCATAAGATATCACAAAACAGACTAGGTATATGTCAGGTGAGAGAAAGACACTCAATAAAAATAGACCGTAGTACAATTTAAAAAAAACAATATCATAGTAGAAAAAAGGCATGAGCAGTCTTCAGTGGTACCTAATTAGAAGTCAGAGCTCCAAACAGTACAAATTGGGACTCGAGTCATCGCTTTAGATCTAATGCACCAGCTCCAATAAAGGTATTTGGACACTGCGCAGACAATCGTCTGTTTAGACTCTGTGTACAGGAGCCAGAAGGCATTCTGATGCTGTGTACAACCCAGTTGTTTGCATATAGGAAGAATCCAGGATTTTCTGGGGCACACATAGGAGGGACAAAAGAAAATGAAATGTGCCAGGGATTCCTCGGCCTGCTGACCTGTTGGACATATGATACTCAAACAGCAACAAGAGTTCCATTTCACTTGAAGCGACAGTAACGGTAGAGTACCATATTGAAATATAAGATGTATACTCCTAGCAGCTGTTGGGGCTATATAATCTAAGAAGGGCTCAAAAGCCATTTCAAAAAAGCCTAAAAAGTTATCAACAAGAGACCCCTCGGGGACATCTCTGATTTCAGCAACATGCATGTACAGAAAGTCATCATGAGAGAGACCCTAGAAAGATGTTTCATGGTAAGACAGGAAGACCCCAATTCACCCAATCCCAGTCTGGATAACAGGTTTTTAATATTAGAGAGCCATTTAAATTTACCAGACGTATCATAAGAGACTACGTCATGGAAGGAGCTATAATAGTCCTCCAGGTCTGGGGAGTAATTAAGCCTTTGCCAGAACAAGAGTGGTCTAAGTTGGGCCTTATGAGTCATGGTCTCGAGGCCCAGGTCTTGCCTACGTGGGATCAATTGAGTGTTTTTTTCGGAAGATGAACGTATTCTCAGCCATCCCCAATGGGACCAAGTTAGCGTTGCTCCATACTTCAGCCCGGTACAATGCTATGCCTTCGGCCTTGGCTCGATACACCTTTAGGGTGGGAGATACCTGCCTAGCTCGAGAGGACCTATACAATCTTAAGATGGCAGCAGAGTGCTGGGTGAGGTTCATGCTGCTTCTCTCAGCCTGGGGCAAGACATTGGTTTAGTTCGCTTGATCCCCAGGTAAATGAACTCACTAACCCTATCTAACGGTCTGCCTTCCAGAGTTATCCAGCCCTTGAAAGACTTATGCGGGCTGATGACCATAAACTTTGACTTGGAGTGGTTGATAACCAACCCTCGCTCACTGCAAAAGGCCGCAAACTTGTCCACTAGATGTTGAAGGCCACTTGGGGTCTTTGATATCAGATGGGTGTCATCCGTGAATAATAAGAGGGGAATCTTATGACCACACAGTCGGGCGTCATTTTGGGCATCCTCTAAATAAAGCGCCACATCATTTAAATATAGAGAGAATAGGGTCGGAGCAAGGACACATCCCTCTCGCACTCCATTTTCAATGGGTATTTGTTCAGTGAGCTCCCCACCCCTTCTCTATCTAACTTGGGCTTATGTATTCTTATGTACACGAACCTGAACATCCAGGAGGTCGTGTTGAACCCCTTTATTTTTAAGGACCTCACACAGCTTTCCTCATGGAACAAGGTCAAATGCAGACTTTGTCTACAAAGACCAGGTGAAGGTGAGCTTTTTGGAGAAGAACTATCAGTATATCAATAAAATCTAAAAACCTGTTTGATTGTACTAACCCCTTTTCGAAAACCCGCCTGCAAGGGGGAGAGGGTCTGATGGCCCTCAATTCAACCTTCCCGGTTCCCTAGGATTTGATTCCTAAAGACCTTTATGGCAACATCAATAAGACTGATCGGCCTGTAGTTTAAAGGGGAATCCTGCGGCCCCTTCTTGTAAATGGGGACAATTTCAGGTGCCTCCCAGTTCTAAGGAATACTAGCCCATTGGAGGATGTAATTTGACAACATGTTAAAATATGAGGCCCAGCCGTCAATGTCTGCTAGAAAGAGATCGCCTGGAATACTGTCAGGCGCCTTGCCCCTTGCTATGGCTTTTATTGCAGTAGCGGTCTCCCTGACCTCCAGCTTAAGGAGCCCAGAAGGAAATAGATCACCTGTCTTTGGCTCGGATGGTCTATCAAGATCCGGGCCCTGTTTGCAAAGGTACAAAAAGTAGGAATGCCATATCTCAGGAGAGATTAAATCGGCCATGAGCTTAACTGGTCGTTGATCACCATTGGCTACTAGCTTCCAAAATTTCCTATTATCACTATAGGCAGCAGCTTCGTATCAATTCTCCCATATATGCGTCTCCCAATCCTTGCGTGCTCTGATTTGGATCAGCTATTATCATTTCCTTTTTGCACATATCAAATTGGAATCACCACAGACGAGAGCTAGTCATAGCTAGTCTTTCTTATCATTACAGACTTTGTTATACCAAGTGCGCTCAAACATTTGTAGGGGGGGGGGGCAGGACCATGACTGTGTGCAAAGCATTCCCCTAGCAGCTTAATGTACAATATTAGACTGCCACAATTCATGCCTAGACTGAGCTGAGACTAAATTGTCAGTTCCAAAGCAGCATCCCCTAGTGCTTTAGTCGTGGTTGCTGGCGCCTATGTTTGCTGCTACTTTATCATATTTGATTCTACGCTTGTCATTTGAGGGCACCATATTTGTGCTTGAAGAAACTGGGATATTCACCATGAGATTAAACGGATCTTTTACAGAGCAGTGGAGGGCATTTATTTATTTATTTATAAAGTTTTGTATAGCGCGAACATGACCCAGGCGGGTATCAGAGCGCTTCACAATTACGGTAGGTAGGATACAATAGTAGGAAAAGAACATTTGTTACATATATGTGCATAGCACAAATATGACCCAAGCGGGTATCCGAGCGATTCACATTAAAGGTAGGACGGATACAGTTGTGGGAAAAGAACATTTGTTACATATATGTGCATAGCATGCTAACGCTGGGATTCCCAGGTGTACACCCATGTAGTAGTCAATCAGGGCATCGGAATAGAGGACAGTAAGTAAGCAGTGGAGCAAAGGCCTTTTAGGGCAGAAACTTGTTCATTAGGATTGTGATCGCTGGCCTGATACCTTCACATCGACTAAATTAATGTATCGGATGAATGTGTAGAATAGGATTCCTTCATTCACATTAGTTCTGCAGTTTGATATCTGTGGGGCATGAGCTTTACATATTTCTGCCATATAGCAGCTGGGTGCGGAATAAATTAAAAACTTTATATAAAAAAGAAAGAAATCCTCGAGTCTACATGCACATTTCGCTGGTCCAGGATAGCCATCAAGCACACATCGAACCTTTATAAAATAATGATAAAAGGTCCATTTATCTTACGGGCAGAAAAGCAGAGTCAGTGTAAACACCCATCCTCTGAGAATGGTCTTACTAGCATTTACCAACAGGAAAAACTCTCATTGAACAAGGCCCTCAGAACCAGGTGGTTTAAATGCAGTTTGTTTTCTGTTCCAGATTATTTTTCCTTTTCACTGTATTACAATTGTGTGGATGTGTGTTCCACCGCTATTAACATCCCATGGGCAGTATCTTGTCCAAGCAGCCTGGCTACTGGAGCCAGGTCAGGATCATAGCATGTCCATTGGGGTGGGGTAAGGATTTTGAAGAGGTGTTATGGGCCAGTTTTGTGCTGCAGTCTCTCTGAATTTCTCTTCTTTTATCAAAATATCAACTCATGTTCAGCAGAAACGTTGCAGTAACGAGCATTGTCTTACCACAACTATATTTTTGAGTCACTAGGGCTCCTGGTTTCAGACCTGCCAACTCACACGGTGCTTCCGTGTGACACACGATATTGGCTCCCATCACACTGTCACCCAGTGAGGAGCCGATATCACACGGTGGCAGGGAAAACGAGCTGAAAAACTCTGTAAATAATGGATTTCCGCTCGTTTTCCAAGGCTTTGAACTGCCAACGTCCATTAAAGGGTGTGAAAACATTTAGAGTTGTTTAAGCCTCACTAGGAACTTTTCCCTCATTTCTTTTTTAACTCCCGTACCTGACAATCAGCCCAACTGTTGGCCTGCCAGTCATGATTGACAGCATTTAGACTCGCTCAAAAAATAACGTAATTCCAATTTTTATCCATATTGAAAAATAAATACAGAAAAGTAAATGTTTTCTCTCGGTTTATCTGTTTAAATCATTAAAAAGGAAAGAGGAAGCCTTAATTATGACATATATTGTTTGTCAGACAGAACAACTGGCATAAAAATCTGTTGCATGTAAACTACCCTAACCGTTTGTGGTACCATCTTGTAATTCTTTTTTGTTGCTTTATCGTTTTGGCATACAACTATTCTTTAATGATTGCCCTGAATTGGTCATTAATCATGTTTGTTGTAGAAAGTATTTGTTATAAAGTCACATACATGCTTTGCATACTCAAGAATCCACTCTGATTCACTGCAAGCTTAACGATTCATGGGTCTTTCATTGTGTAATGTCAAACAATACATCTCTATTACACATCAGTATCTTTACGATGAGATAATCAAAACTGTGTCAGACTAGTTGTGACTTGACACCACTGGTGAAAAGGGCAGTGGCAGCTTAGGGAATCTGTTCAGCACCAAGTCAGACAGTTGTGTTTGTTTCAGCCTGTGATTAGTTTTTATTTCCAAGGTTCAGAGAGGCCTGATCATAGAAATACAAAATTAAACTGTGTGTAGGCGGCGATTGCAAATATACACCTATTAATGACTAACATGCGCGGCCTTGATTAGCCATTAGGTTATGATGCTCTGTCTTCCCTCACTTGTGGAAAGTTCCAATTGAAAACTGTCTGAGGCGGATTTAAAAACATCATCTCTGGCTGTGAGGGTCAAAAGCAGCACCATGTATGTCCTGGCCCTGGTAGGGTACTGCGCTAAACAGGTGTTCAGGCCACCAAACTTGATGGAACTCAGTTTATCTACCTGGGAAGGAAAAATGGCTGTGCCATCCCAATCAGGACCTGAAAAATTGAAATGTTGGTTACACAAACCAGGGTCTTAATATTTTTCTAGTTCAAATGCAAGATTTGTGGATTATCTGGACTGGCGAGACTAACCTACTCTTGCCACAAAGTTTAGGCATGTGAAGTAGACCACAATAACAGTTTGTCTGCTAGTTTAGGAAAATAAAGATTAATTTTATTAAGGCAATCTTACTACTGGAAACCTAAATGTAATTTCTCCTATTTGGCAAATTATAGATAGTCTTCTTAACAGTATAACTATGCACCGTCTGAAACAAAAATAGGCTTAGCAGGTAACAACAATTTCTTCATGAATGCCAATTGGATGCTGTAAAATCAATAACTCAGTAGCAGAGTTGTAGCTCATTTCCGAATGAGCTCTCTTTCTTTCTCTCATTGAGCAGTTTTAACTCCTATTCTGCTAGTCAGTGGCCTGCCCAAAACACAGTTTGTGACACGAAGCATGACCATGATAAAGATATGGTAGCCAGTGAATAGGAGACAGGTTGTGATGGAGCTTAAGGATGTAGAAGATATCTGAGGGAGAAGTGTAGAGCTCATGGTCTGCTTAGGGAGCAGCCACATCGCCAATTAGCACATAAGGTAAAAGATCTGTGACCCGAAACTCAAGGAGCAAGAGCTCTCTGCACCTAGAGGCCACTACAGCCTTCAAGAATGTGACCCTCAACAAATTTGGGTAGCAGCCCCCAAACTATAAACTTCCTGCCAGTATCCATCAGGAAAGCCGCTTTTGTTTTGTACATTGTCAAAAAGCGCTCAGAACCCACCTAGAGGTAGTTATTGCTAATTTATTAGTACTGAACCACAAAGTATGGTATACAAATCATAACTGCCTTCTGTTTTTGCCTCGTTTGAAATGGGCTTCAAGTTCTTCCTGGCTCTTAACGTGCATTCCAAAACATTAATAGAAATTACCAACCTGCATGATTGCATCCTTTGGTGGGTTCTTACATTCCTCTCCAGGGTGATGACACCGCAAAGGAAATGTTACTTGCAATCCTAGTTCTTCACCATGAGCGTTCCCTCTAAATTCATAAACGGTAGAACGTCACATGCAGGATCCCAGGAACAACAATAAAACACCACCACTTATGCAACGTTCAAATTCCTCCTTCAACATAGTCAATCCAGAATCTGCTATCCAGACTCGTATCTTAACACATCGCATGAGTAAAGTCGTTGGGAGTTCCACTGTAAATGGAGGTATTTTGGGAGGATTTTTCTGCAGGGTGCCTGGCCAGTGAAATTAATGCTGTGGGATGCTCTTGGACCTCCTGACATATTACGTATTGGAGCTCTAACATTTTACATTAAGCTAATAGCACTGAGGTGCAATGCCAGCCATGCAGAGGTGAGCTGCTGTCTGTCATTATAATGTTTCAAGTTTATTTGTACAGATGCATATGATGTGCATTACTTTAGGGATGTCACCAACGAAGAAATCCATGTTTAAGATTTGCAGCTACTGCTATGGACAGATGTACGTCTCTGACCCCACAAGGCTTTGTTGACTGGGGCTGAAGCTCAATCATACTAAGGCTATCAATTGTCCATTACACTACGCAACCTCTACCCGCCACCCTATCCCACCAAAGAGGTTATATCGGCTTGACCCTGGTAGAACAGTCAGTTATTACATCGACAAGACAAAATAGACCAGGTCTAACAAACAGCTCTTTGTAGGTTATGTAGGTAGCAAAAGGACAAGGCATTCCAATAGAGGATTTTGTCACATTACGTCTGCATCAAAATTTGTTATGCCTTTGCGAAGAAGGAACCACCAGAGGGATTCCTTGCTCATTCTACCTGAGCAAAGACTCCAACTGGCAGAGATATGTCGCACTGCAACATGGGCTTCCTTCACACTTTTGTGTAGCACTATTAACTGGAATCAGAATTGAGAAGGGAAGACCCTTTTGGTGCTGCAGGATTTGAGCACTCCTTGAGACCAACCAAATGGGAGTAGGTACTGCTGTGGTATCTATTCAAAGGTGAGGAATCTGCAGGTACAAGAAGATAAAGTTACCTTCGGTAGTGATCGTTTTAGTGGATACTCTATCTACCTGCAGATTCCTCATCTTCTGAATATCCCTAGGTGCCAGCCGGGATAGAGAAACATAATATCTCTCCCACACCGGTAGATGGCACTTGCTCCATTCTGTCGCTGGATGCGGTGCTGGTGTAACATCACTGGAGACATAATGCACCACCATGGCATTGTGACATCAGTTCCTCGTCCATTTCTTCCAAGGTAGAGCCGAAGACCGCATCGGATTGAATGTGGGTGTGCAGTGCAACAGAACTAAGATGAAACCTTATTAATTTTCAGGAGTCTGTGACCCTCTTTCTGAAATCTGAGGTGAGTGGCATTCCCCATTGACAAAGCCTTTTTTATATTACTGCTGGCAACCATGCCTGATTAACTGAGGTGATTATTGCTGGTAATCTTGCATATGGTGCCTGTAAATGTAATCTTGTCTGATGTGGTCACTTTTACAACACTAATAAGATTAGCTCGGAATGCTTCTCATTGAACGTAAGTCGCTGTTAATACAGAGAAGGTTAAAGACCCCTAGGCTAAGCTCAAAATTAGTGAAAAATTCAAAATATTCAAGCGCAGCAATAAGTACTAAAATATCTAAAAATACATATTAAGGAAAAAACAATGTTATGCCTCCATAAGCAGCAAAAATATATATTAAACAATCGTTTAAACATATTAATTAAAACGTAATATCTACCTAGTGACAGAGTTTAAAAAAATCTAAAATAGTTTCTATGCCAATCACATTCAGATGTAGACTAGTTAACAAATTGAAGCCCACTATCCATTTTTGACAGATATACATAGTACACCAAAAAATGAAAGCTGCACACAGCTAACTAGGGAAGAGGAAAATGCTACTCTGCCTGACAAAAGCTACGCACACTCTACCTGACGTAAGTTGACAATTGTTTAATAAATGTTAAATTATAGTATTACTTGAAAGATACATACAAAACACCTACATTTAAATTTAACATGTGCACATATATAAAACAATTACCTTATTATATTTGCAATAAAGCTATATAAAGAGAAAAGCTTTACACTACTGAATAAAACTTTAATTCAAAACCTTGTTTGAGAAATTAAAGAGAAAATACTATGAAAGTTTAAAATATAATTTTACAAACAATTTAACTAAAATCAATATAAAACATTCCAAGATTTTAAACTATAACACTATGAAAGCATATGAGCTCACCCATTGGAAGTACACTAAATCTTACTCCAATGTGTGCTATGGTCCTTCGGCTACAATAAACAACAACATTGTAAGCACAACCACCCCCCTTCAGTGGCAGAAATTGAAGTTAGAAACAGTCAAAACATAAAAAAACATTTACCAGCTCTGTCACTGCTACAGGGGCAATAAGTAAAGCCTATGCCCCAAATATCCCCCCTCAAGTAGTTGGACAAATGCCATCTATGCCTAACCTTGAGACCAATAAGCACGAAAAGGCGAGCAGAAAGACAAGCTACACCATCAGCAGTAACCTTTTCTGAAAATGACAATTCGCCTCATTTTACCGTGCCATGCACCAAAATAGTATTTATCCTCTATGACAAAAGTGATGATAAAACAATGATTATACTCAGCACTACTAACAAACTGTTAACTTTGACCCGATGCACCATTTTGGAAAATGGAGGGGACATTTAAATCATGCCTCTGTTTTAGCCAAATTTACATAATCCAGGGAGAGTACTACAATAATAATAATATACCTTCAGTAGTTAGCCTTCTCCCTAGCAGGCAGATGCTTTCTGCAAATGCATATTTCTAAAATACACAGCAAACAAATATACACCAAATAAAATAATACTTAATTTACTTCAGTTTTAACCAAGCAATTAGTTGACACCTCCAAAAAGCTACCTTAAGTATAGAGTATAACACTAGCAGACAATTTTATTTTGAATTTTAAAAAAAGTGTAGTGTCTTAACCTTTGTCCTTGCTAAAGAAGTAGTGATTTACTTCTTGATTCCACATATTATAAAACTAATGAAGATAAGCAAAGTGTACTTTCTTAACCTTTGTCCTTGCTAAAGAAGTAGTGATTTACTACTTGATTCCACATATTATAAACCAAATAAAGATGAGCAAATCCCTTTCCTTGACAACTTTGAAGACACTTTGGTTGTGTCATGCACCGGTCAGGGCACAGCCACCAACCCATAGTTCCATAAACCATGATGGAATGTCTTTGAAACACCCTTGACCAAAAAACGTATCACATCAAATGGGTGGCATAACTCCTTCCAAGGTACACTGTGTAGACCCAATTCTTTGAGATACTATGAAAGGAACATAGCTCCCAAAACCTAAAACAGAAATCATTGCTCGCCATAAATTTTGTACTTAAGCTTTCTAAACAGACCAAACAAATTCATGACTTCTCTCCAACTGGCTGAAACTTTCCAAGGCTCCCATGTAGAATCAATAGCCAACACACTAATCTAATCCAAACCTATAAACCAAAAAAAGAATCCACCAGCAATGAAAAACTAAAATAATAAAACGTAATAGTGGCTTAAAATACAAAGTTTTAACCAATTTACTTAGTGTAAATGAAATATTTATATCCAGTTTTGTGTTTTTTTATTAATAACTGCATGTCACAGCATGCAATGAAAAAGTATCATACAAGACATGCTAACTAATCCTTGAACTCCAAAAATAATAATAAAAGGTACACTCACAGTAGGGCACCAAAATGAAACACATTGAAAATACACTAATGAATTACTTCAAAATGAAACACATTTTAAATGCTATATAATACATTTAACAATTTTAATTATTTAATACCATTTAACATTTCATCATTAAACATACACTGGTAAATACATTACAAATTAAACCCTTTTTAGTTAGCCAACATAATTTTCAAATAAATAAATTAAATTAAATACAGTTCTGCAGCTGTAGTTAATCCTTAGAAGAAGTCTATCTCCAGTGCAGATATTCTATAATGATTCCCCTCAAAATGCAAAAATACAACTGTAAAAAAAAAAATAAGCAGAAGGTTCCACTGAATCCTTCACAAATCCTAGAAATAAGTATTATATAACAAGGTCTGCAAACTGAAAAATTACGAAAATAGTTGTAAAGTCAAAACATCTAGCCCATTTTCGTTTTAAAAACAATTAAGCACAACTCCCAGACACAGTTCTTCAAGGATGCTATTCTTAACATGCAAAGAAAAACATAGTTGATTCCAAACCCAAAATACACACAAAATCACTACATACAACACTCCCTATACATTTTGGAATGTGTACATTTACACCAATATTCTAATTAAATACTGACTACATAACCCCGTTATTAGGCCAACATTTAAAAAGCAAACATGCAGAAACAAAATATTACCAAACCGTAACCATTATGTCACTTCCCAAATAATCACACTTAAGGTACATTAAACTACACACAGCCAGCCAATTCTTAATAGAAAGATATAAAAAGAAGTTTCCGTACCTGATACCAAGAACTAGAAACCTGCATCTACTATCCTAGATACCTCAGGGTAATAATGTGGGAAAAAGACTTGACAGTGGAATTTACGTGATAATAACATGATGCAAAACTAAGAATAAAAAGTGGGATGCAATTACTTTGGAATAAATGGGAAAAAAAATATTTTTTCATGTACAAAACATATTTTAAAAGTTATAATTTGTGCAAACGCTATTTAATTTAAAAAGTAATTTATGTGACAAAGATATGCAAAAAAAACTTCTGTCTCCAATTTCATATGATTAAAATTTAGTAATAATGGTTTTCGTTCCCTAATGAAAATGTTTATATTATTGAAAAATATTTATTCATTTCTAAACCTTATATTGATTTATTGTGACAAAACAACTTTATTTTTGAATAGTACTTAATGTATATCCACTTGTTTCTATTTATATTGCATTAAAACATTTACATTTGTTTAGACCTATGTATACACTATTTTTTATATAAATACATTCTTATAAAGCAATCTAAAATGTAATTGTTTTTTGTTACTAAAATATTTGACTACATTTTTATTTACAATTAAAATAAAAATCAATTTAAATTTAGACCTATTCTTGTTATTTTAAAATGTTAATAGTTATAAAATATTGTTTTCATATTTTAATATATTATATATTAATTGAATATTTTTCTACTTTCCTTACGGTTTTTAAAGCCATGGGGTAATATATATTGTAATATATACTAAATCCTACAGTAACATTATTATCCATCCAACATGACAAAACTGTAGCAATAATAAGCAAATAATTTACAATACCTAACTGAAATCAAAGTTACATTTGTTGAAATGTTGTTCGAATATAATAATGATACCTGCAGCACAGCGCCTGGATATCCTCTGGGTGATAAGCTGCGCTATATAAATACATCTTGATTGGTTGATTGAAATCCATTTATAGACATTAAACATTTACTATAGCAACTGCAACCCCACAACTGTTGGGGAAATGGCATATATTGTGGTGTAAGGTTTACTATTCTAACTCCAGTCCCACAGACAATAGGCAAACTGCATCTAATAGGGATGGAAGAGGGTGTCAGATTTAATATCCCAACTCCAAACCCACAAACGTTGAGGAAGAGTGTACATCTTGGAAGACTCATAATTACTATTGTAATTTCAGTCTCTTAAACATTGGGTAAAGTGCATATATTGTGGGGAATAAATTAACTATTCCAACCGTAACAAATTACTAATATACAAATTAAATTTAGAGTTGTTTTGTATTTTATTAAATAACACATTTTTGTAAAAGTAAAATCAATATTTTATATTGAGGTTCTTTTATATATTAAAAATGATATCAATTGAAATACAAACATACCTATGTATTCAAATAGATCTATAGCGCAACAAATATGTATTTTTAATTTTACACTATATATACAAATTGGCCTTTACCTAAATAAAGGACCTTTTAAAAAAAAGTATCATTTATTTTTACTGATCATCCTAATTAAGACTGCCCAACCACCCAGTTCCCAAAATGACCCAATCCCATTTTGGGAAAAAAACTCTAATTTTATAAATATTTAAACCCCAATATTGCAATTTAAAAAATGTTTCATTAAATTAATTTTAAACTAATCTGATAATTAAATAGTTTTACATTAATTAAAAGGACTTAAAAATAACACTATCCACCCAATACCCCAATAACCCCCACAGCTCATCAAATAAAATTAAATACCCAAATCAAAGTTTGTCAAACACAATTACCATAATTAACGGATATATAAATATTTACTTAATATTTTTAACAAAAATGTTAAAATACCATATATATATATATATATATATATATATATATATATATATTTATTATTAATTATAATGAAAGGTTTTCAACTTAAACACTCTACCCACCAAAGGCCCCCAAAAATAAAATCGAAACCAAAAAATAAAAAAACATTTAAAAACTAAAGAAAAATACTTGTATATCTAAATATACAACACATACATACTTACAGCAATGTAAATGAAAACTATCTTAAATACTTAATACTTAATCTTTAATATTGCAACATAATATGGGCCAGATGAACTGAAAGACTAATCGTAACTTGCACATGGACTTTTTGCGTCCAGTTGTTAACTTTGTAACGCAACCTATGTATTAATAACTTGCATGCAAAATCTCCAGTCACAGTGGGTCACATAATGACCTCCCCAATGAATATTAAATAGTCAGGTCACTATTTGGATTTCCTGTGATTGCCTACAAACACAGGGATGGTGGCATGTAAGAAACAGCAGAACAACATTTCTTGTGTTTGCATTCTTAAACTGGAAACTTTTTGTTTTTAAGCAGCCTGTGTTGTTTTTGCCCGAGTTTGTGAATTACAGCGCTTGTGATCGCAAAATGACTTTGTTCATCTGACCCTGTATGTTTTACATTGATACAATTTACAAGAAAAATCATATCGACATACCTTCGATATTGTGTGTCATGATATTGTCTTAGTGACGACTTTAACAATAAATATATTAAATTGAAAGGGATTTCTATGCAAAAGCAGAGCTTCAGTATGAGCATATGCTATGAAGTGTGGCCAGTGTGCACATTAAGTGAGAACTTAGGGGATCCCATTCCCACAGTACGTCACTGGCCGGAATCAAGTTCTGAGCTGGGGGAGCTGCCAGAATTCGCCCTGGTGTGTGTCCAAGTGAGATATGCGTATTGCCTCCACTGGGACACACAGTGGCAAACTCTGTGCACACCCAGTGACACTTGAACCTATAGTGAGCCTGAGTGGAATTAGGTACTCTTTTGTCCACCTGTCAGTAGAGCTGCCTCCAAATCCAAATGCCTCCTTTAAGGATAACAAGTAATTCCTTTTGTCGGAGAGCATCAGCAGGGAGCAGGTATCAAAGTCAAAGGGAGGCAAGTTGGAATGTCTCCCAGACTCAGCTGCCCATCAGGGGCTCTTCCAAACAAAAAAGTTGGAAAATGCGTGTGATATTTGATTGAAGAGTGAAAGTCAAATATGTTTATGTACTGTGTGAAAAATAGCTGACGGAAATAACACACCTATTCAGCACACTTTGTAGCTAATGTATTTTACTTATGTTGGTCTGTGTGTATGTGTAATTTTACTTAAAATCACTATCTATGCAGCACACACCGACTTGTCTTTTTCTTTTGTCATTCACAGACATACCATAGATTGACTGTCACCGACTTTGACCCTTTGCAGAATGCCGCACACATAGAAATAGGAGAAAAAAGCTAGGAGAAATAAAAATATTTCTCCTCATTATGCATCCCCTGGGCATGGATGTTGTTTGGGAGTAGTCAGAGGTCGTAGCTGTGACCTTTAGCTTGCGCCCTGCTACTCCTGGCACTTCCTTTACGACGCCTGGCTACAGAAGAGGTAAAGGTTTTGCCCCCTCTGATGCAAGGGGTCGCAAAGAAAGTGCCAGGAGTACCAAGGGGCAAGTTAGAAGTCACAGCTGCGACCCCCGATTACTCCCAAATGACGTCCATGGGGATGCGTAGCATTTTGACGCATTCCCAAGTGCGCCAGTAATGGTAAATCTGGTAATGTACCCAAATCCATAAGTGTTACGTGGGAACACCCACGCACCACCCATTTACTGCCTCACTGGGGCAGAGTAACGCAACGCAGCAATTTGCGCTGCGTTACTCTACATTTATCAAGCCGTGCAGGGCCATGCAAGGGGGCTTTGCGTGGCTTGATAAATCTAACTTATGAGTTGCGCCACTCCTGGGGGTGTAACACCCCAAACACCCTCCCTGAAGCTACGCCCCTGACTCCAGGTCTATTTTCCTTAGCTGCAAACTTCACTCATTACGTTTGCTCAAGATTTAGATTCAAACAGAAATACGAAATGACCGGGTTTTGCATTTTATAGTTTTAAAATACGGTTTGGAAAATAGCTGACAGCCATTGTGTAAATCTGAACTGAGAAGAGGTCCCAAGTCTCGAGCGTCTGTACGTATAAGAATACGAATCTTCACTCACTCAGCGGTTTCTATACCTGCGTTGAAGGAGAGAGCATCAGATAGTGATGCAACACTGGCACCAAGTGGCATGTTAAAGTAACAGCAGGGGTTATTGGTCAAATGTTACGAGGATGCTTGCAAGGGCGTAGGAGACACTCTTTTCTGGGGGGACAGGGACATACCAGGGATCTGGTTTGGTTCTGAGACCCAAAGCACAGAGCTGCCACCAAAAGACTTAAAATAGGCAAACGATGTCATGAAATAAATAATATGATAGATTTTAAAATGAAAAAAATGTTTCAACGTTTCTCAGTGCCTCAAGTGCATATGATTACATCACTGAATTGAGTAACAGTTATTGGAAGTCATTTTTTTCCAAACATGAATCGTTCCAGAATGCCACCATAACCTAGTTATGTTGCCAAGGGTTAACCACATTTGTGTGTCGATCTCCATTTTAATAGTTTATATTGTTATTAAACGTGAAGAACTATTATTTTATATTAACCATACATAAGTGAGGTTTGGGTAGATTGCAGATCATGTGAATTACTTCAGTGTGCTCTCAAACTGGATGGTTAAGGTTAATGAAAATGATACATAGGGGCATATTTACAAGCCCTCAGCGCCACCGAAGTGTCATTTTTTTTTACGCTCCGGTGGCGCAGCGCCATTTTCCATATTTATGAGGTGATGCTAAGACACTTTGCGTGACTTAACGCCGCCAGCTTGTAAATATGTCCCTTTCTGCCGCAGTCCTCTGCGGAAAAGGGGCGGGCAATGGGTGTTGCTGTGGGCATTCCACTGCAATACCCATTGCTTTTTGACACTGCCCAGGATTTACAAGGCTGAGGCTGCGCCAAAAACTAATGCCATGGAATACCAGGCGTTAGAATGGCGCAACAAGGAGAAAATATTAATTTCTCCTCGTTTTTTGCTCTTTCTATGTGTGATGCATGCTGCAGCACACATAAACGATGCAAATCGCCATTATTGATTGCTTATGTGTAGGAAGGTCTCCCTTCTTGTGAATACAGCGCATCCCTGTGTTTTGAAAATGTCGGGGTGCGGCACTGCCAAATTTGATGCAGCTTTGCGCTCCAACATTTTCTTGTAAATATGCCCCTACGGAAGTAAAACGATAGGTCATGGATCACACAATATGGCCAAGTGGGGAAACCAGGATTTGAGTCCAGGACAGCATATTATGCAGTTCAGAGACTGTAGGGATACATCCCTTTCGCCTCTATTTAACTGCAGAGATGGTTTATGACAATCTATATACTATTGACAATATCCCTTCCTAAAAGCTGTCAGTGTCAGGCGACGTGTCTTGGAATCGTTGCTTTTATTTAATGTCAGACTCCTCATTTATCCAGAACCAACATAAGGCTAAAGAAGTGTGATCTTAAGCCTTATTCTATACTCTATTTTGAAATGCTCTAAATGTGGGAAATACGCCAGATATTAAGAATTGTTTTTCCTAGTGACCAAATGACACAATAAACCAATCAATACATACGATGATAAGACCCATTAAGGACAAAACATTTGGCATATTCATATAAACATATTTTTTATGCTGCTCATAATTTCCTTTGAAGTTTACAAAACATCCAGCTAGAAAATATTTTTCACTAATAAATCAGATTTTTTCAGACTTTCCTATACGTGGAAAAACAGAGAAAGTACTGAATGCCCCAACTGGCTACAGAATGTGATGCAGGTGAGCGTGTGATTTTTACATCACTCTGCACCCACACCTGAATCTTGAGTGTTTTAAAATGTAAAAAAACTAAGGGCATTATTTACAAGAAAGTGCCGCAGCGTGGCACCGCAAGCCCTTTTGCTGCGCCACGCTGCGGCTCTTTCAAAACACAGGGATACGTCATATTTACAACAATATGACGCATCATTGTGCGTTCCCCTGCGCTGGTGCACAATCGGCTGTCATGCACCACGCAGGCTCCCTTGCACCACAGTGCAAGCGTGCCCGCGTTGAGGGGAGAATGTTTCTGTGCAGGAAAAGGTACCTTCCTGCACAAAAACAATAACAAAAACAATAAAAAAAGGTGATTTCCTCTTCCTATGTGTGCCTCACTAGAGTGGCGTAGCATTCTGACGCATTTCCAGGGTTACGAATTCTCGTAAATCTGAAAATGCTGCAGAATGCATGGGTGTTGCGTGGGAACACCCACAGCAACACCTATGTCATGCGCCTTTCACACAAAGTGTTGCGTGAGAAGGGGCCATATTTACAAGGACAGGAAAAGCCATGCAGGGTGGCTTTACGTGACCTTGTAAATATGGGGCAGGAGGTTGCGCCAGCAGTGCATCACAAAAAGTGACGCACCGGTGGCACAAGGGACTTGTAAATAAGCCCCTAAATTAGGTATTACTGAGTATACATAGCCAGTAATACCATAACCCCCCCAGGACTATACCATATCTTTGGTTCTGATTCTGCCAAGGGATCTACTACATCTGATACCTCTTTTTTGAGAGTTGACCTGGCATTTTTAACCTATTATGCACGCACTTTTCCAATTCCCGTAATACTCCCACATAGGACCCACGCTTCCCCTGCGCCCACACACCTGCATGCACCATCCGGCGATATAAAAAAGATCTCCGATAAAGTGACCCTTCGGGGGACCCGTAGGGAATTGCAGTGCCGGCCCTACGAGGAGCAAACGCCCGATGATGAAGCATGACACCCTTCGGGGTGTGTGAGGGCAACAGGTGATCAGATTTGTTCTTTCCCTTTCACTAGTGGGCCGCCCCCCCCCCCTTTTTTTTACCTAGGAGTCTGTTTTTCTTTTCTCTTTTTTCCCTTTCTTTAAGGCGCATGGGTGACTTTTTGCACCCTGCCTCAGGAACAGTGTCCTCTTTTTGTTTAAATGCTGTATTTTTGTGCCACTTGTCTTTGGTACAGGGGGTGCCGGAGGCCCCGTGTTAAAATGTTTATAGGAGATTTCCTTAAACCTCCTGGTGTGCGTGGACCTCGTTGGGTGACTCTCACATCCAAGAAGAGTTGTGATCTGCAGTTTGTCACTTATTTGGATGCAGTCAGATGTTTTGTTTTTGAAGCCTGACCCTGAGGTGCTGTGGTGGGGGTACCTGGGCAGCTGTGAAGGGTTAGAGGTCAGTCAGGCAACACATGAGGGTTCTTGCAATTCTGTTTTTGTCACTGTTGGTCCAGGGTCTCATTGTGAGGTGTCTAGTGGGGAGTTTTCTTGTGGTATCGGTGGTGGAGGTGACAGCATCTTGACCCTCAACAATAGTGATGCTTCTGGCAGTGTCATCTTAAGGATTATTAGGACACCGGACAAGACATATTTTGGGGGCCCCTGTTCAGAACATCTTTGAATTTTACTGCCTATTTTCCAATAATCCAATCCTGCATAATGCTAAACAATATTGAATTGTATTCAAACTTTAACAGAAAACAACTGAAATATGTCTTGTCTGGGTCCAGTGCTTTAAATGGAAAATAGAAGTGCTGGTACTCGCTATTCAAAGTACCTGTTTGCTCCTGGGAAGAGCTGGTACACTTCCATTAAATGTACTGGAGCAGTGCTGAGAACTGCACATACGCTCCCTTTCAAATTAAAGAAGTGAAGGTACTCCATTCCAGACAGCACCTGCCCATTTAAAGCAATGCCTAGGGCCCAAAAATCCCTAACGTTACACTGGCTAGAGTCAGAAGTAGAGGCGGTAGAAATAGGTTCTGAAGAGAGAAATAGGTGTACACAAAAAAAAATCAAGGTGGGGAGAGAGAAGCAGTGATTCATTCAGCTTCCATGCGTAATAGTAAGAAATCAAAAGGGAATGAATTGCGTGTCATGGGATGCCAGGGTCTATGAATGGTGATCAAAGGCCCTCATTTACTCTAACTGATTAATAGAGGAATATCTTGATTCTCCACATAAGGTAGTTAGGTGAGGGGTTTCATCACTGGGTCCTTTTCCGCCTGAGTTTCCCATTCTCCAGGCGGTCAACTTTCCTCCTCCTGGAGGGAGACCATCTGGTTCTGTGACCGGCGCGATTAATGCATGAAAAATTGCAGAAAAAAAGTGTGAGGTTAAAAATACCTCCATTCCTGTATAAAGTGTTTTATTGAACAGGGAGGGGTACTATTAAAAACAATAGCAGGTGCTATGGTGGATGTGTTAGTGGTCCACAGCACTTATATAATTCAAATATCGGTCGTTGACATGTTTCAGCCCTTTACTGTCTCTACAGATAGGCTGGCTTTCACCAGGACCGAGAAAGAGCGATGTGAGTTTGGGCCACTCCTTGATTTTATTATAATAGATAATCTGTACATAAGAGAAAAAATCCAGATGACAAACACATATGCAGAGTCAAATGCGCAATACATGGTTATAAGCATAATGATTTAAGTACCTCAGTGGATGAGACTATATGTAATCAATGTATAATTAAATTTTGTCTGTTTTCCTTTTCCCTTTTTGTTTATCCAAAGTTATAGGTGTCATCCAAACCTATACTAACGTCACATTCTAAGTCAATGTACTCTGTGACGAAGCTAGGTGAGTGACTTAACTTTCCTATCAAGGAGCGGTCCAATTTCACACCACTCTTTCTCAGTCCTGATGAAAGCCCACTAATCCGTAGCGACAGTAAATGGCTGAAACATGTCGACCACCGATATCTGAATTATATAGGTGCAGTGGACCACTAACACATCCACCATAGCACCTGCTATTGTTTTTAATTGTACTCCTCCCTGTTTAATAAAACACTTTACACAGGAATGGAGGTATTTTTAACCTCACACTTTTTTCCGCAATTTTTCACGCATTAATCACTGGAGAACGGAAAACTCAGGCGGAAAAGGACCCAATGATGAAACCACTCACCTAACTACCTTAAGCGGAGAGTCAAGCTATACCGCTATTAACCAGTCAGAGTGAATGAGGGACTTTGAACACCATTCATAAACCCTGGCATCCCATGACACGTGATTCATTCCCTTTTGATTTCTTAAAATAAGTGTATAGCCAGAGCCACAGGAAATATGCAATTTTCTGGCTGCAGCGCTTAAAGCATAACCATGGATTTGCCGCATAGTCACATAATCCATCATCTGCTGCATAATCTTCAGGTTTTAACAAAATATATTTGTTTCTACCTCAAACAGATCAAAAGATACTAAAATGTGGCAGCATGTGTTGCTGCACAGTAAAAGACACTTCTTAAAAGGTTGACTCAACTTCATTCTGATGCTTATTGCTGCATTTGGGTGTCAGACTGGTACTAATAAAGTGAAACCCAACCCCAGATATTGTTAATATGCAACAAGCATTGGCAATGACAATAGGTCTTGCCTGTGCAAGAGCTATTGGCTTTGCCACAAGTTGTAAAGAAGCGTAGCTGATATTCAGCATAGCTAAAACTTAGTGATGTGACATAGAGGAGAGTGGAGCGGTATACAGTGGTGTAAGGTGGAATGGAGTGGCATTCAGAAGAGTGGTGTAGAGTGTCAAAGAGTAGAGTGGAGTAGAGTATGGTGGCGTGGAGTAGAGTGGCATAGAGTGGAGTGAAGTGGCATAGAGATGTAGAGTGAGGTGACAGTGGACTTGCATATAGTGGCATTGAGTGGAATACAGTGGAGTGGTGTAGAGTGCCGTTGAGTGGCACTGTGTGGAGTGGCGTAAAGTGAAGTAGAGTGAAGTGGTCTGGAGTTGGGTAGAGTGAAGTTGTCTAGAGTGGACTGGTGTAGCATGGAATGGAGTGGTGTAGAGTGGAATGGAGTGGTGTAGAATGAAGGTGAGTAGGGCAGCGGAGAGTGGGATGGAGTGACATAGAGTGGCGTAGAGTGGAATAGAATGGCATAGAGTAAATAGGAGTGGCGTACAGTGGAATGATGGTGTAGATTTGAGTACAGTGGCGAAGAGTGGAATGGAATGGTGTACAGGGGAGTAGAGGAAAGCAGAGTGGAGTGGTGTACAGTAGAGTTGCGTAGAGCAGAGTGGTGTAGAGTCGAGTGTAATGGAGTGGCATATAGTAAAGTGGGACAGACTAGACTGGCCCAGATGAGAGTGGAGTAAAATATAGTTGAGTGGGATAGAGTGGAGAGAGTATTGTAGAGTGGAGTGGAGTGGAGTAGAGTGGCGTAGATTAATACAGTTGTGGGTTTAAGTAACTTAAACAAGGAACTAAAGTTAAAATCTATGCAAAGGTATGAGCCATAAAGGGGAATGGAGAAAGCAGCATGAGAAATGGCAACAGAGGAAGTGTCTTGAAATGCATCCATGTAGGGTGATGAGCAATATAAAAATATTTAAAAAACATGTATATAAAAGTGAAGCAGGGAAAGAGATCGTATCTCAATCAGCGTGATCAGCGGACGGACACTAATCAAGAGGAACCAATCTGTGCTTATTCCATGCTCCACAGAAAGAAAAGGAAGTGATGCCCAACATGTGCGGGGCAATTAAGAGGCAGCAAAGAAGCGTGACAATGAAGCCAAAGAATTGTAATCAATAGGCGGGCTCCAAGCCCTTTATTGTAAATAATACTCTTCGCAAGTGACAGCGCATAAATGCACTGTCGGAGGTGAGCCCTAAAAATGACAAAATAATGAGGTAATACTGTCACAAAATTGCTAAAGAATGCCACATAATTTGCCTTTCCTTGCTGCATAATTTATTAAACCCTGCCACATAATTTGGTCCTCCCCAGCCTCATACATCAAGAGGCCCTGGCTATAGCTTAGTGGGTATTCCTTGGCCTCTGGCATGTCAACCAGATGCTGTCACGGGTCTAATCTAGCGCAAGGAATTTATATATTTTTCTTTATTATTGTGCCCTGAGGTCCCTAGGTCTTTCTTCCTTTCACAATCTTCTCTATCACATAACTAGGTCTTTCCCTGCCCCCTCTCTCTCTCTGTCTCAATGTGTTTCTTTCCCTCTCTTATGTCTTCCACTCTTTTCCTGTACCTGCCACTAGATCTCACATACGCTCTTTTGCCCCCAGCTCCCTCTGGTGCCCCAGTATTGTCTCTCTCTCGATAGCAACTCACAGGTCTCTGACACTCTTTTATGGTGCCTGAAGTCTCATCTTTTGCTTGCTCTCGCTTTCTCTGTTTCCTCTGCGTCTTTCTCTTTTGTTGACAGAGGTCTTCTATGTGGCACACTTTCTCTCCTGCACCCTCAGTTCTTATTCCACTACGTGCCCCCCATGTCCACTCCTTCACTCTCCCTGCCCCCCTAGGTCTCACCACTGTGTCCTGCCATCGGAATTCACCTCTTTATCTCCTATTCTGACATTTCTCGCCCGTCCCTTCTGCACCAGATGTCTCTCTTCCCTTCTGTCATTACCTGTCTCTCTTCAGCCTCTCTGTCGTCCAAATCTCATAATAGGCACCAATACATCACCAGTCACCAATCCCTCTTTCCAACCACTGATACCTGGGAGTTTAAACTCATTTGTCAGTGCTTAAATGAAATGTCACAGCCTTCTGCATTTATAGGCAGTGTGACTAGAATTATGCAATTTTGCGGCTATAGCATTTTCCACATAATTATGGATTGACTGCATTTGCAACATAAGCCATCCCCTGCGGCATAATCTGCAGATTTTAATTTTAAAAAAAGTTTCTAGCTCAAACGGATCAAAAGTTACTAGAAGTGCAGCAACAAATTGCAGCGCTGTGAAAGGCCATTTGCAAAAGTTGACTGCCCCCCTTTCTGTGTTGCTTAATGTGTATTTGTGTGTGAACCTTGAGCCAATGAGATGAGAAACCATTGTTCAGACTGTCTTATACTGCGTAAAATTTTAAAAATAAGTAAGTAATACTAGCACAAAATTGCCGCATTACATCACATAGTTTGACTTTTCTTACCACATAATTTGGTCCTCCCCTGCCGCATAATTCCAGTGGCCCTGGTTATAGGCTAGACCTCTGTTCTTTAATACATTGCACAAAGCATAATGCTGGCATCAACTACTGTTGTTTGCCTGCAGTCCAGGTTCACTTGAGGGAGTGTTACAGGGACCATGAGGTAGGTATCGGTTTCTCTGCCTGTGTTGTGTATCATAAAGGGATGAGGGTTTTAATAACTCCATTGCATTATGGGTAAGGCATTAGTAACTCGTTTAGTAAGCCTTTTCCCTCATTGCCACCTGGGACTTCAAAAGGGGTTAGCAACACCATAGGTAGTGTTAGTTAACCTCTGTTACTATCCTGAGCAAAGGAAGGCAGGGGACGTTGTAACAGGAGTTTTAACGTTTCCATGACAACATCGCAATTACATAAACAAGACAAGGGCATTCTTTAAAATATGTCGTTTTTATATTTTGAGATTGCCAATGCAAATATAGTATAAATAATGGCACTGTGAATGGTTAGACTAAAGAACATTTTATGCGTTGGCCCTCTCAGCAGACCCGTTCGACAAAATTCCTGCATTTGGAGCAGCAAGCTCGTTTTGCGTACGATTTCGAGGCCTTTTAAAAGACGTCTCTGAAACGGCTCCATCATGTTTTTGCTTAAAAGTGCACATGAAGCATCCTAACATAGGAATTCACAAAAACATACCTACGCAAAATAAACAGTGGTAATTCAAAATGTGTCTGTCTAAACGTTACTTCATGTGGTAGCACAGGATTTTTTTAAATCTGTAGGATAACATCGAAAAAATGTTTTTAAAAAACACATTGACATTTTTTTAAAAGTTAGTGCTAAAGAAGAGCCTTTCAATGTAGTGCGGTCTTCCTGGGGGCCCTTGGTGTGTTTATTTTTACTTCCTCTTCTTCTTGCCAGCTGTGCCCGCCTGTTTAGTGCCTGCAGGTGGCACGGGGTGGGCCTCTTCCTTCGTCGGTGTCGATGACCGGCTGCCCAGTCTCTCCTCCAGTCTTTCTTTCGCCACCAACAGCGCCTCCGCTGCAGCTGCGGCTGCGGCGGCCGCTTGTTCGGCCTCCTCCTCCGCCATCTTGGCCTGCTCGGCCTCCGCTTTCTTCAGAGCTCTAATTCTGAAACAGACGATATATACGTGTCAGCAAAATATTATTACATGGGTGTAATACCACATAAACTCGCATTTCTAGAAAGACTGAAGTAAAGTATACCAGTGCAATTATCTGTCACTGTACTCGTGGGGGTTAAATTACAGACCAGAAAATAAATCCGAGCAGTAAGCAGCGTCAATCCTTTCCTAAAATAAGTTCGCTCTTTAGCTGTCACTCACTTCAGCCAGCCGGAAAGCAGCATACATGACCTCATGGTCTAAATAGCAGGACCTGACCCAAGCAGATCCCTGCCAGGCAGAAGTGCGCCTTAACTCAGGAACACATAGGCCAGCGTGTTTATATTTAAAGAGCTCGCAACTGTAGGGCGCCAACCGCTGCCCAACACATACCAACTGCGTACACACCGGAGTGTTCAGCTTTTAAATGTGATAAATTAGCAAAATACCGACAACAGCATCAAAGATGTAATTTAGTCAACAGATTCTTGCAGTATTTTAAGTCCTGTTCTTTACAGGTTATTTGATCATTTGACATGAAGAGGCATAGTTCCATTATTGGCACAAGACCCCCACCCCCACAATAGAGTAGGCATGCATAAATAAATACGCCACACACCTTTTGTTTGGAGAAAATAATGCTGCAGGTTTATTCCATACAAAAGTATGCAAAACATGGTGGGTTATCTTACGGGCGATCCAAGGGCAGGCAGCTAAACCAACCTATGCTGCCCGCCCGCCTGCTGAGCCAAGCACCGTGGAGAATCCAATCGGCGCTACCCTTATGGGGGTGATCCCCTTACTGGATCACGTGACACATTGGTCCGAATTACTCACGCCCCTTTCAGGGCGGAGCGTAGCAAGGCAAACCCCCGGTTGTTCAGGCCCACAACCGCCCGGAGGACTAACGGGGCGCCGACGTAATTGTTCCAGGACCCTCCCATGAGGTTCCTGGGGTTTGGCTCTGGCACCCCTATTGTGCTCTTGCAGAGGTACCCTTCTGTACCCGTCCTGCGTCCAGATCGCCCTGTAACTCCGCCACAGCTCAGGAGGCGGCCCCGTCGCCTAAAGAGCCCCCCCACCACACAGCACTTTCATTCATTTGCAACCTGCTGTTTCCAGGACTTCTTGTATGTCCAAGAGAAACAGGTCCATACCAACTTGGGACAAGTGCACTCCATCAGCCTCAAAATAGCCTCTCACCTTCATTTGGATCAGCTCATGTCTGATAAACCCAAAGCCTCGCTGGACTGTAAACTTGCGCTATTCACCCTCTTGCGCGAATGTTCTACTGCTTCAATAGACTTGGCCCCGTGCCAGGCCAGGCGCGGCACCATTTCCGACCAGAAGAGCTCACATTGCCCCAAGTACTTGCTGATCTCCCTAGGTCAGCCTTCATTGCCTGTAGTAGGGCACCCCTGCCCCTGGTAGTGAGATCGTTGCCCCCTAAGTGAATTATCAAGATGTTGGGAAACCTTTCTGCCCAGCCAGGCCCTGCTCTAGCCTGTTCAGGAGACTGTTCCAGGTCATGCCAGGAAAACCCCACCAGACAAGCTTAGTGTTTGTGAACCCTTGCATCCACCTCCTGCGTGCAGCCCACTGAGCCAGTCTGGCGACGAGCGAATGGCCGATCACCCACACTTGAAAACCTGGCAAAATAAACGGATGCCGTTTTTACTCACTTGTTTTAATAAACTTGGTTTTACACAATGCACTACATGTTATGCTACTGGTATTCACTGCACACAATATACAAAACGGATACTAGGATCCGGAAACGCACTTCACTGCACACGTAATATAGGAACAAATGCTTGATTCTGCTACCAGACTTCACTGCCCTCCCCATAACTGCCTTGTCCCCAGGGGACGCCGGCACAGCACGCCGCTACCTGTCCCACTCAAGGTCGAATGTAGCGCGCAAAGCAACGGGACTCCCAGCGTCCCACCTTCTTTATGCTTTCTTGCCCCATGCCTGCCTTAAACGCTGCAGTGGCTGCTCCGATCCGAAATGAGTGGCTAGAATACCTCTTGCCAGCCCGGGTGAAACCCGCCCGCTCAAGGCACGCACCCATGACCTTATCTATTTGGAACTTCGAGAGAGGCACCTGGTCTGCATGAATAAGGAAGTACCCGGGAACCAAGGGGCGAACAGCTAAGTACTCTTTGACTCTACCCACCGGGCAGTACCTCTGATCCCCCAGAGGCATCAGTACTATGTCAGCCCCCCGCCCTGCTTGGTCAGTTTTGGACCTCCTGAGATGGATTACCAATCTATCCGTCACTCTTACATCCGGGCTGCATAAGGCATCTCCTGACTGGTCGGTTTTAGACCTGGCCACTAGTTCGCTAATGCGTAAAGCCCCAAAGAATGCCAGGCAAAAGGCAGCTGCAAAGAGACGAGCCTCAAACTGTGAGAGGGTAACCTGACCTACCACATCTAGCATGCCCTGCAGCGTGTGGAAATCAATAGGCGCCCTGTTATCTGGAACTCTGACTTCTTCCCTGGCCCACCCTTTTAGCGCCGCCCTGATTAAGAACGCTTTGGTCGGGTCCTGTTCTCCTCTCAGTTTGGCGTCGTGGCTAACGCCGCCAAATGGCTGCGCACCCAAGAAAGGCTTCTCTCCTGCCTTTTTGCCCAGAGTACGAAACCCTGCACCTGTTGTTCTAGGGGTGAGATGCTAGGCCCAGTGCCGTGGAGACGTTCTGGAAAGTGGTGAGCTGAGTCCTGTATCTTTTCCTGGTCCCTGAAGCGAGTGCCCGTTCACCCATCGCTCTCAGCTGCTGTTCCATTGCAGAAGTCTCCAAAGCTGCGCTGGGAAAGGGGTCATTGCCGCTCTCGCCCGTGGCCAGGCCTCCCGGAACCGGAGCCACTGAAAACGAGAGAGAGCGTCAGCAGCTACATTCTTTACCCCCTCGACGTGTCTAGCCCTAAACTCGACATTGCAGCGCATGCACACCCTGATAAGTTCCCTCAGCAGACACAGCACCAGGGGGCATTTGGCTGTCTGCCCGTTTATGGCTTGCACCACTGCCATGTTGTCAGACCAGAAAACCACCTTTCTGGCTGACAACGTGTCCGGCCACAGATGAAGAGCAACTACGATGGGGAACAGCTCCAGTACAGTTATGTTCGCTGTAATTTTCTTTTTACGCCAAGCATTAGGCCATTTTTGCGCGCACCAATAGCAGTCCATAATAGCACCAAAGCCCTCCCTGCCTGACGCGTCTGTGAATAGACAGATGTCGGGGCTCCCAGCCCAGGGGATCTCCAAAAGACTGTGCCATTAAAACTCAGCAGAAACTCGTGCCACATGAGGAGGTCCTCTTTCAAACCCTTCGCTAGTCTGACCATGTGATGTTTTCTTTGCACATTGGCTGTGGCCCTTGCTAGTCTTCTTGCAAAGACTCTGCCCGCTGGTATAACCCTGGCGGCAAAGTTCAGCTTCCTAAGAGGCTCTGAACCACAGCCAAAGGGGCCTTGTCCTTGCCCCGGAGTGCCTGGATATCCCGCTGCAGTGCCTGCACCTTCTCTGCAGGGAGCCTGGACACACCTTTGATGGTGTCCATCTCGATGCCCAGAAAAGTGAGGACCTGCGCCGGACCCTCGGTCTTCCCTGGTGCCAAAGGGACCCCCAAGTGACCTGTCAGTTCCTGAAAGTGACCCAGTGCCCTGCTGCAGTCCTGAGTCCCTGCCTCCCCTATGAAGAGGAAATCATCCAGGTAATGCGTGACTCCACTTGTGTTGTAAGACCAAATGAGCGCCCACTGCAAGAAGCTGCTGAACGCCTCAAAGTAAGCGCAGGACACCGCGCAACCCATCGGCATACACTTGTCAAAGTAAAGTTTGCCCTCCCACTTGAAGCCTAGTAGGTGGTGACTGTCTGGGTGGACCGGGAGCAGGCGGAAGGCTGACTCAATGTCAGCCTTGGCCAACCAGGCCTCCCTCCCTGCTCTCCGGACCATGTCCACCGCCAAGTCATAGGAACAGTAGGAAACAGAACACGTTCCGTCCTCCAACCAGTGGTTGACAGAGTCGCCCTCCGGGTAAGACAAGTGATGTATCAGGCGGAAAGACCCAGGTTGTTTCTTTGGAACTACTCCAAGGGGAGATACCAGGAAATTATCCAGGGGGGGTGGTCAAAAGGCCCTGCTATCCTCCCCAGAACCGTGTCCTTCAGGAGTTTTTCCTGCACTACGCGTGGGAGCTCTCTGGCTGACCGCAGGTTGTCTGCATCCCTGCAAACTAGTGGCCCTTGGTATGGGATCTTGAAACCCTCCAGAAAACCCTCCGCCAGCGTCATACTGTCCTTTGTGTTGGGGTAGATCCTAAGCAGAGGGAGGAGGTTACCAATAATAATGGGTGAGGGGCCCTTAGAAGCGGAAACCTTGAAATCGGTGGAGTCTGGAGGGGGGGATGCTCCTGGGTGAGGCTGGAGGCAGGCAGGCAGGCGGAAAAAGGTCTGTCGCTATAGGCATGTTAGTTGTCTTGCTTGATGGCGGCTGGCTTGGTGTTGCATGACACCGCCGGGTGACTGGCGCCGCACTTGCTGCAAATGTGCCCAAACTTGCAGGCCTTCCCCCAAGAACAA
This sequence comes from Calotriton arnoldi, assembly GCA_963921515.1. Classification (NCBI taxonomy): domain Eukaryota; kingdom Metazoa; phylum Chordata; class Amphibia; order Caudata; family Salamandridae; genus Calotriton; species Calotriton arnoldi. The sequence goes on along the minus strand of CAWUFW010000527.1, from coordinate 3,669,482 downwards.
GACCCTGCGTTGTACAATCTGAAATGAAATGAAATTTGTACTTGTAAAGCGCACCCATACCCCCAAAGGGGTGTCCAGGCGCTGTACGCATACCGCTGTGGAACCCTTCCTGGCTTTTCCCTGTGAAATGTCCACTCCTGGGCACCCCCAGGGTGAAGCCAGGCATCCCAGCGCTGTTGGGGCCGTTGTGGAGATTAAGCAAGCTATTGCCCAGAGTTGCAGAGTGGGACCCATGATTAGAATAGGCACCGAGGCGAGAATTATCAGGTCCGAGGAAATTGAGCCCAAGACCCGCCGAGGCGGGAATTGAACCCTGGTCCCGGGCCAGATCTCTGCATCAGGGTCTGCCGCTCTAACCATTGAGCCACACTTCTCCACTAGTGCACTAGTGCACGAGCCAGAGTTGAATCGCTTGCCCCCTTTCCCCTGGTTGCCGCCTCCCTGGCCTTTCCGAAAGGACTGCTTGGACTGACGTTTCCCTGACTGCTTCTGTCCCTTCTGGTTGCCCTGCCCCTTCTGACTTTTCGTGGTCCCCTTGATATCTACAGTGAACTTCCCCATGTGTTCTACCCAGAGCTGAATTTCCTTTTGGTCCCAACTTAGGTCTGGACACAGCCATTCTTTTGCGGAAGTCACGATCGTAATTGTACCAACCGATGCCCCCAGTTTTTTCAGCCTCATTATGGATAAGACGGGAGTACTGCCACATGGCGGGACCCTGTTCTGGGTATTTCTCCGTCACCACTGCTGCCAGTATTGCGAAAGCATCCCCCAGTTCTTAATGGTCTTTTCTGGCCAGGTCTGAATTTTACCTTTTTCTCGTCATCTTTTAACCCCATCTTCCTGGTGTCAAGTCCGTCTGCCCCATGCATTAGTAAAGTAAAGATGTCTACAAATTCCCTTCTCCAGATCCCTTCTTTTGCAGCCAAAGGTACTTCCCAAGCCAGTGAGCAGCGCCCAGATGCTAGTGGTGCCACTGTGACGAGCGCCGGAGGTGCTGCTGGGTCCGACAGGCCTGCCTTTGCTGCTGTGGCGGGATTGGGACCCCCTGTGGCCCCGCCCGCTGGGAGGGCCACCTTGTCTGCTATGCCGGGACTGTTGGGGGAGGCCCCAGCCGATAACTGTGGGATGGGAGTCGCCAGCAACTGCGCACTTACTGTAAGGCCGCCTCCGCCAGAGGGGTCCCTGGTGTCGCGCTCTATTACTTTTTTCGCTAAGCAACCCTGCTGTGCCCCAGCCGGAGCCCCGGCCACAGAAGGACCCGGTGCACTCAGAGCACTCGCGCTGCTGGCCGCTTCCCCCAAACTTGAGCAATGGATGGAGGCCCCCAACGCTAGGTGCAGCAGCCACGGGCATGGGTGATATTACAGTGCTGCCAAGGCGAGATTTAAAGTCCTCCAAGATGCCCAACATAGAGTCCATCATCTTACCCATTTTGTCAGTGTTCGTGTCGCTCCCTGCGGTAGGGAGGGACGGGACGGCCGGGACTGCGGGCACCGCTGTCCGAGGAGGGAGGTCACCCTGACTCTCTGCACTGTGGGCTCAGGAGGGAACTCCTTGTTTGTCGCGCGGCGGGCCCTTTACGCCCGTCCGAGAGTTGCCTCTTCTGGCCTTGCTGTAGCCCCAGTGGGCACATCCTCAACTACGCCAGAGTCTGCTTGGTCTCGGGCGTCTAGCATCCCTTTGGCCCAGGACACCCCTCTGGCCTTCGCCATTTCCATGAAGTCAGCCCAAATGTCCTCCTGCGAAGTGCCGGCCTGGGACTCTTCCACTGTGGTGATTTGGGAGAAGAGAAGGGAAGGGGATCCTTGGCTATCCATGCCTCTGGCTTGTCGTGCAGCAACCTCTACGCAGGTCCTGCAGGGATAAAAGCACGTGAGTATCTACACAAGAAGCCAAGGCTGAAGAACGGCTCCCCTCCCTCGTTCAGCTAGGCCGCAGTCCCTCCCCCCTTGCGTCTGCTGTACTTACTTCCGTCTTAGCTTCTCGTCTCCCCTATCCCCGGTAGTGGGTCTGCTGTTCGCACGCTTCAAGAGGGAACCCTGTGGGGGGCGGGTATCCGTGAAAGCCGGCCAGCAGGGGGTGGGTGTCTCACTTAGCTGTGGATAAAAACTACGGTTAGACTGAGTTGCGGAGCGGAGGCCCTCGCAGCGGAGGGGGGGGGTGGGGTGATGGAAGGGTGGGTGTAGCTCATGTTTACCTACGCCGAGTCCGCCGGGGACTTGCTCTTGCGTGGAACGACTGTCAACCGGGCGCCAGCTCCACATCCTGAAAGAAGAGCAGTTAGCACGGGGCAATAATTAGCGGCTAGCACCCTTCCCGCCTACCACCCCCCCCCCCCAACACAGGGTGGGGGGGTCCACCTGGAAACTCACTGATTCAGACGAAATGTGCGCCTCGGTGGCCTCCCTTGGTCCTCTTGCTCGGTGCGTGGGGGAATGTTCGAAACCTTGGTGATATAAATAACAATGGTTATGTCCCTTCAGAGGTTAACCCTGCATAACCTGACGTAACAGGTGTGTTAGCAAAACGCAAGAATACCCGCAGGTGTCTTGGCGCAGAATAACAGATGCTTGTTGTTACCCAACTCAACTGTACAGATATTGACCTAAGATGGAAGGAGAGGCTGAGTGGACCCACAGGGAAGTGAACCAGAGAGCATGCGGACGAGCACCGGCCTAGCGGGGCAGCATAGGTCCAATAAGCCACCAACCCGCCGCTGAGCGTGCTCCTACCTTAACTCAAGTCCGGGGTCTTACTCCCTTGGATACCCCCTCTCCAACGGGCCCCCATCCCAACTTGCTCCCCCACGCCTACCTCTGTGCAGCAGCCGCGCAATCCTGCTACGGCTTAGCCCTCGGGCGCCTGAACCTGTCGTCTCACGCGTCGAGCTTTCTGATTCTCTCTGGGGGTAAAGACAGTGGACGTTAAATGCATGGCGGACCAGTGAAAAAAGTGACGATAAAACATAAAGATATTGCCCCCAGTCGATCACATCCCTGCTTGGTGATGGCCTTGCGTATTCGGCCGTTATGCCTCTGCCGTCAGGCACTCCATTGGAATGCTTGTCATTGTGGATGACAGACTCTTGCACTGCGAGGTACCCTGTCATGGGCATACCAGACATGGATACAAGGTAACTCTGAGGACTGAAATGAAGTAGTTAAGTGCTCTCCCCCCAGCGCAGGTCAAACCACATCCTATCCTAGATATAATGCTGGGGGTTATGACAAAGAGGGTGCTGCGCGGACCCCAGCTGCAGAGCAGGAGAGGCGGCTGTCCAGACACCATGACTTGCCACGCTGCTAAAGAGCCCAGAGTCGGGCGTTGGGCACAAGCGGCGGGCGGCATGACTCCGAATCGGCAAGCCGCCCGAGAGACTGCCTCCAGCCTCATGCCCTGTGCCGCCCGTGGACAGCCTCCTCCCCACCCAATGCGAAGAGACCTGAGCCGGCAGCCCACCTAGGGGACGCAGAACCGGCTCAGGGGCAGAGAGAGGAAACTGAGGCTCCCGGAGGTGTCGGGTTGAACCCGGGGCCTAAACATGTGACGCGTGTGCTCACCACTGAGCAGCATACCGCTTACAGCCAGGTGCTCCGACCCGGACGGAGGAGCCGCCAACCCCCCAAGGTGCCAAGCAGTAATCCATCGCCTAAGCACTAGCGGTGTTGGCCCGAGCCGGACGCTACACTCACCGGCCTGACACCGCTGCGCTGCTGTCGTCGCAAGGGTGGGGATGCCGGGCGGAAAGCCCGAAGCCCGGGGACTGAGCAAGCAAGGCGTGCGCTCTCCCTACCCAGCGGGTCTCCATCCTCATTGGGCTACTGCAGCGCGGGATCAACTAGCGCAATGAAGTTGACGCGCGTCATCTATACTCCTGCACGGGGACGACAGAACCCGGGGGTGCACCATAAGAAAACAGGGGGGGGAGGGGTAGGCACTGCTCCGGTTGCAGGGAACTCGGCGGGCGTGCCCGGTGCAGCTGCGCCGGCCCATGACCCCCCCGGCCCGCGGGGGACCCTGCCAACAGACGGCCTGGCCCTGGGCTGCCCAACTAGCTAGCCCGAAGACCGGGGACGCATACCTCCCGTGGGTACGGGGCACGATTGGAGAGAGGGGGCGAGAGGCACGCACGCTGCCCCAGCCGAACGCGGGTAAAACACGGCTATGCAAAACTCCCACACCCTGGGCGACCCCATGCCAAGCTTGACCTACCCTGCCCACCGCCGCTGGCGGTTGGCCACACAAAGTTGCCCACCCCTCCCCCAGGCAAGTCGCGCCGTGGCCTGCTGGGCCCACCGGGACTGCCCCAGAGAAGGGGAGGTGGCCTGGAGCAGGACCGGACAACGGGGCAGCGGCGACAGATCACCCTCCCGCTGGCGTGTCAGGGGCAGGAAGCCTTGAGCAGCCCCGAAGGTGGTCTGGATCCACGACCGTGGATTGAGGCACGGAAGGGGTCCAAACCCGATAATAACCTGCCCGGAGCGCAAGGAAATCTCAGTCGGGCACAGGGCAAAGGCCCCCCCCCCTGTACAAACGCATACGGGCCCGCTCGCTGCAAGTAGCGCCGCCGCGCCATGCCCCATACGGAGCCGAGCGCTCAGCCCACTACCGCGCCCCCGCACGGCAGAATAACCCCCGGCCCCCAGTTCGTCGGGTGGACCCGGCGCGCCCGATCGAGCGCGAGAGAGGTGACGGCCTGCCATGCACCCCGCCCGCGGGTCCCGCAGCCATGAGGCCGTCGGCGAGCCCCAGACAGGCCCCTGCCAGCAAGGCACAGGGAGGCCGAGGGGCCCGACACAGACCAGCACCGCCCGCGAGTCGGGGGCACCCCAAGGGCCGGGATGGGAGGAGGGAGTGCTGCAAGTACACCACACCAAGGCAACACCCCCCCGACATAAGCCAGGCAGGATGACTGGGGCGCCGCTACCTGGACACTACGACCGGGCACCACCGGCCGCCCCACCGCAGTGCTCGCAAGGGTAGCAGGCGCGTGGGGAGGTGGCCGGACCACAGGTCCTAACCGGCCGCCTCGAGGGCTGCAAGGCCATGAGAGGCGCGCAGGGCCGAGACACAGCTGTGTTAGCACGACCCGGGATGGATAAGCGACGTCTGAGCCCACAGGTCAGGGCTGGGCAAGCACTGCGGGGCCCGCGACCACCAGGGCCTGCTAGTGCAGGGGCACCGGACGTGGCCAGGACAGCCCGACATGTGCGAGTTGCCCCTGGCCAGGGCCCAAGCGGGCCAGTAGCAGCCCAAACCCCACCTCGCCCTAGGCGGACAATAACCTCAGAGATGGCTGGGTCAGGCCATCAGCCTGGGGACGCCCAACCATGGGGATGGGGAGAGGGGCAAACTCACCGCGCAAACTGCTCTGGGCCCTGGTGAAATCGGCACACAGCTCGTGGACACGTCCAGCGAAACGGCGTGCCAGGCGTAAAAGAGGGCACAAAATGGAGTGGGGAGGCCTAAATACCCTCCCCTCCCCAATCCTAGCCGGAAGTGACGTGCTTGGGACGTCATGTAAGGGGACTCCGCTAGGAGTCCCGCAATACCACAACGTAGGGGGTGGGGACGTGCCCAAATGCCACTAAAGGGGCCGCCCTTTTAGGGTGGCCCCCTGCGGGGGCCGCGGGCAGCCTCATATTTACAATGAAGCGACGGAGTGCGTTAGCCTTCCTGGCTTAACGCCTCTCTCCGCCACTTCAGAGATGCAGGGCTGCGCCATATTTACAACAATATGGTGCAGCCCTGCGTTTCCCCCTGCGCTGGTGCTAAACTTAGCAGCCTAGCGCCAACGCAGGTGTCTGCTTTGAGGGGAAGATTGTTTATTTGCAGGAAGGTCCCCCTTCCTGCACATAAACAACCTTTAAATGCTGTTTTGTAACTTCTATGTGTGCTGCTTAATGAAGCACACATAGAAGTTGCAAAATGTCATTTCTTTTTTTTTTGATTGTTTATGTGCAGGAAAGGGTCACCTTCCTGCACATTAACAATCAATGGCAATTTGCTGTTTCTATATGTGCTGCACAACGCAGCACACATGGAAACAGCAAAAATGAGGAGAAATAAAGCATTTCTCCTCGTTTCGCCTGTTTAAGACCTGGTTTTCCCTGATCTTAATTTTGTTGCTGCCTCCTATTTACGCCACCCTTGCAAATGGGGGGCAGTGTCAAAATCAATGGGTGTTGCGGTGGAACACCCACCGCAACACCCATTGCCCTCCCCTTTCATGCTAAGAATAGAGTGAAAGGGGGCCTTATTTACAAGGCAGTGTTAAGCCACGTGGCTTAACACTGCCTTGTAAATAAGGCGAAGCCCCTATCGTCATCACAACGTCACTAAAAGTGATGTTGTGGTGGCGATAGGGGCTTGTAAATATGCCCCGAAGTGCGAATATTTAATCGCATTTCATACTCAACCAGATACAAACAATGGGCAAGCGCAGTATCTTGGGATATTCCTGTGCTTAACGTGTAATTTCTGTGAATATTAAAGAATTTCCACACTACCCTACGGCAATTGTCATGTGGAGGGGTGCCTTGAGTACAAATGTCACAAAGACCACATTGTGTTGTCTTTGCTCTGTGCCGCAGTGCTTGGCATTGTAATAAAAGTGCTTTTTTTGTTCTTTAAACTGAGCAGGTTCAAGACTGATTTGCATATGACTGGGTCCAAACTGAGGTGGCATGGTGAGCCAAAGAACGATGGGTAGGAATGCTACCCGAGCAATCGCCAGTGGTTTGACTTATTGCCAGCATTCCTCCCATCACCTTTTGTGTTGTTGATAACGCGCCCTAAGTGGCATGTATGCTCAGCCGTGGGTCCTGTACTCACTGTGCCACTGGAACCAAGCAACACCCGAATGATGAGCCCCAATAAGGATGAAACAGGTCATCTGTTCCAGTTCGGGGAGGATCTGGCTTGGAAGTTCGGCTGGACTGCTCTTATTGGAGGCGCGTCAAGACTTATCTGCACATGGCTGAGTCCAACCTGAGGTGGCATGGTCCGATGAGTTGGAATGCTACCCTGAGGGATCGCCAGTGTTTAGACTTATTCCAAGATTTCCTCCCATCAACTTTTATATTTTTGACATACGTCCTATGCTGCTTTACCTGTTTTTTTTTTTTTAAATAGAGAGATGTATTTAATAAAAAAATATTTGCCGATTCATTGAGAGTAACTTGCCATTTATCATCATTGTAAAGGAGAGGAAAGGCATCATGCTCTACTTGAGGTTTTGCTTCTTGTGAATTAAGATCCCTCTGCACACTGAACATTGGTAATGAAGAGCATACCACACTCAGTGCATCTGCATATACACTGTGCATGCCCCAAATACCTAAAGTTAAAGTTGATGGGGCTGTAATAGTTGACACACAGCAAAACCTAAAATATGGGAAATATACAAGATAAGGGGCTACTACTTAACACTTTCCTTCCACACGCAATTTTAACTTTACCTTAGCTCCCACTTCCGCCATACACTCTTTAAAATATGAAACATGCCTTCAGACAAACACTACCACATTACATAAAATACAACCTCACAAGTTACACCCATAACAAAAAAAAGGACACTCACATTTGCAAAAAGAAAAACCTTTAACACAATGCAACATGCAAAGTACTACGTACACTCATGACCGTACCAACAAACAGAATGCTAATGCGCTCAAGCTCTGATACTTTCACAAACTACACATACCTTCACATGCATGAAAAACATTTGCAGACACCATTTCATTTCTATGTGGTTCTAATTATTTAGTCAAACGATCATGCCATCTCTTATCCAGATATTTATTTAGTCTCTCATGAACATCTCATTTCCACCTCCCACAAGTGATGGAGGAGGCGGGCTATTGACAGCCACCTGAGAAAGGGAACAGCTGCTACGGTGCCTTCTTCACATTGTAAGCAGTGCGATGGGTCAGCTGTCACCTTTCCTGGACCTCTTTGGGTGCAGAATGGTCCTGACCAAAGAGGACAGCAGCAGACCTCAGTTAGGGAACCCTAGACTAGCCCAATGTACCCAGACGGGGTCACTAAGCCACATTCCAGCAAGCAGGCCCCTTTTCTAGACCAAAAACAGACAATTCGACTTATTGAGCCCAGTCCAACTACGTGATTCGCCTTCAGGCCCAATGTTTAGTACTGTTACTCCCCATCCTAGCCCAGTGACAACTACTCAGACCCTAGAAGGCCCCCCTCTTTTCTAGCACAGTAAATCCATGCATTGCTCAGGGATTTCCAGTCTGGCCGAGTCACATCTCTCAAACCCAGTCCAGTCCAGTGACTATGAGTCCATCGAATAACTCGTGGTCTAGCCCAGTGACCTCCAAGCCAGCCCACTGACCCACATCCCAGAACCCCCCAGTTTACACTTGTGACATCCGCTGGCCCAGCCTAGGCTTCAGATTGACGTTTACCATAAACTAGATGCAAAGTGCTCAACATGGCATTTTTTCCTTTTGGCTGTGAGTACCATAAACAATCCTGGCTTTGTGCTGAAGAGTGAAGGCCTTTAGACAAGTGCTGCTCTTCTGAATAAAGGTGTTTAGCTGCAATCACATTTGAAATCAAGTCAGTAATGTGTACTAACAGTAGCTGTAGTAAACTTTGTATGAGGGCTGGTGTAACTCACTCCTGCTCTTACACCTACTTTCTCCTTATGCCTACTCTTACTAATACTTACTCCTACTCTTACTTCTGCTTACTCATACTCACTCCTGATCTTTCTTCTACTGCTGCTTACTCTGACTCTTACTCCATCCTACTCTTACTCCAACTTAAATATACTCATTCCTACTTCTACTCACTAATTAATCCTATTTGGCCACAAACTATGTATATTATCCATACATTCACACCTACTTACACCTACAGTCACTCCTACTTAGGTCTCTTACTCTTGTTCACACTGCAGAAATCTTCTCCTACGAAAAACTACCCTTACTCCTACTCACTCTTACCTTAACACCTACTCATACACTTATCCCTACATATTCCTACACTTACCCCCACTTGCTCGTACCTCCTTATTTATTCCTATACGTACTCTTCAATATGCCTACATTTCTCCTACTTACATCTACTCATGTTCTACTCTTACTTCTGATTACACCTCCTTTCCCCCACTCCTACTTATGTGTACTTACCTCTACTTATTTCTAGTCTTACTCCGATTTGCTACCATTATTGCGCCTATTATTGCCTACCCTTACACCTATTTACATTCCTACTAATTCTTATTCCTGATGCTCTTCTACATACTCCAAACTACTAATAATAATAATAATTACTCTTACACATACTATCGCTTTATCTTAGTCTTACTTATGTCCACTTGTTGTCCTACTTTTATGTAGGCCCACTTACACCTACTCGTTCCTATGCCTACTTACATCCATCTCCATGTGTCCATCCGTTCGCATCCAAACATCTATCTATCCATCCATCCATCCACACTCAAGCATTCATTCATCCACCCACAGTTACATTTATCCAGCAATGCAACCACACCATTACAATGCCTAAGGAGGAAGGCTTGAATACTACATAAGACCCGCCCCCTTGTTCACAGGGGGAGAGGGCTTACCCTCCACTCCAATTGATCAAGAGTGGATGGAGGTGACATTTCCACAAAAACCCCACAATTTGTCGAGAGAAGGGGCTGTATATTTCCCCCACCCTCCTCTGCCCCCTTGCCCAAGAGTGAGAACCGGGATTTTCCGGCTCCACCATTCTCAATAAAGGTGTTTTAATCTCTCACTAACTCACTGCAATGCAATTGGTCTCGCCTTTGGGACCTCAATATTTAGCCATGCAGCACATTATTGGGGGTACAGCAACATTAGTCAAGACAGAAATCCCCTTTGGGTATCCTAATATACTGAATCACATACACACAGTCACCTGTTCAAATCACCAGAACATAACACCACCACCATCAAAGGCCAATAGCTTATGGAAAAATATACAAATTTTATTCAATGTTAAAAATCATTAAAAATTTTATTGAATTCCAAAATCATTAAAAATCATTAAAAACACAATAAAACAAATAATAATCACAAAATTTTTCCTAGGGAACACATTTAGTACAGTATTGGGAGAACTTGCAAGAAAAATGGTTTCTAATCAATTCAACAGGCCAATACATCAGACCAAATTCTTACTTATGACATTTAGTTTTCGTCCATTAAACATAATTGTCATACAATAAACTTAGCATCATTAGCAATTGTCATCAACAATCTACAGTAGGCCTGTTATCAAATGGCGTTGACGCGTATCGGTGGGTATTGTCACTTTAAACACCACCTTCTTCAGGACAAAGAACGATATCTCCCAGAACACAGTACAAATCTGTATTCAATCCCAAAATTCTGGACTGAGGACTTCCTCTATATCCACATTCAGAGGGGTTAAAAAACCTCACTCAGAGTCAGCCACAACTATTATATTCAGTAAATTTTCTCACATGTTTGTAACTTTTATTTCATCTGATAGAATAGACTCTATCCAGTACAAAAAAAAATTATTTGTTAATAGTATGGACGAGAAGAAAGAACAAACATAGCTAAAATATTCTTTCTCGTCTTCTCAATTACTGAGTACAGTCGCAGATCACAGTTGATCTTTTAGTGTGTCGATAACTTCTACGGGGAGAGAAGCACCTCCGTAATCGGGAATCGGGATTCCCTCTGTGATCTGTGATCTGCGACTGTACTCAGTAATTGAGAAGACGAGAAAGAATATTTTAGCTATGTTTGTTCTTTCTTCTCGTCCATACTATTAACAAAGACATATTTTTTGTACTGGATAGAGTCTATTCTATCAGATGAAATAAAAGTTACAAACGTGTGAGAAAATTTACTGAATATAGTAGTTGTGGCTGACTCTGAGTGAGGTTTTAACCCTCTGAATGTGGATATAGAGGAGTCCTCAGTCCAGAATTTTGGGATTGAATACAGATTCGTACTGTGTTCTGGGAGATATCGTTCTTTGTCCTGAAGAAGGTGGTGTTTAAAGTGACAATACCCACCGATACGCGTCAACGCCATTTGATAACAGGCCTACTGTAGATTGTTGATGACAATTGCTAATGATGCTAAGTTTATTGTATGACAATTATGTTTAATGGACGAAAACTAAATGTCATAAGTAAGAATTTGGTCTGATGTATTGGCCTGTTGAGTTGATTAGAAACCATTTTCTTGCAAGTTCTCCCAATACTGTACTAAATGTGTTCCCTAGGAAAAAATTTGTGATTATTATTTGTTTTAATGTATTTTTAATGATTTTTAATGATTTTTAACATTGAATAAAATTTGTATATTTTTCCATAAGCTATTGGCCTTTGATGGTGGTGGTGTTATGTTCTGGTGATTTGAACAGATGACTGTGTGTATGTGATTCAGTATATTAGGATACCCAAAGGGGATTTCTGTCTTGACTAAGGTCTATTTGGTGCCCTACTCCTTTGGTGGTGTAGGGGCCCCTCTCATTTTTTGCTAAGGTACAGCAACATTTACTGGTGCATTAAAAGCGCCCGGCCTCCTGAAGCCGCTGCATTTGATGAAAGCGGGTGCCGTACTGAAAAATGAAGCATGGCGCCCGTGTAAGTTTTACGCCATGCACTAAAAGCGCCTGCCTCCCAAAGCCGCTGCATTTCTTGAAAGAAGAGCATAACGGAAGCTCTACATGACCGCTCCTCCAGTGTTTAAAAAAAAGCGAACACAAGCAGCGACGATGGGAGGTGGTGGTGTGGGGACTGCACTGGGGAGATTAAGTAATGGCAGCAATGATGGGACTGAGGGGGTGCGAGCGAAGAGGCAACAGATGGCCAGAGCTGCCCAACCAAAAGAAACAATCGGTGACATCCGCTGGGAGGGAACCAAGCACCCTAAGGCGGGACAGATTGACACTACTGACCAACCAGAATTAAGGAATTTCAAAGGCAGGCCAACCAACCAACCAAAAGTGCTGGGCAATGTGCAGCGGGCCATTGAGGTGGTCAACAATCTTCTTTTATGATTTTTTCTTGTAAAATATAGTAACTTTTTCAGGCAGTGCGACTTTGAATTTCCTGGCTGCATCCTGTAATTTGTGAAAAGCGCTGGGCATGTTGAAAGCCCATAGACCGAATACAGCAGGCCTCGCAAAGCAGGCTGCCTTGGCTCGACCTAGTAAAGCACTAGAGGCCTTTCCCCCGAAGAGTGAAAGGGTTCAATATTGAGGAACAACCCCCTATCTTGTCCAAGGGCAGGTGTTGTTGTTGTGTAAATATCCATCATCCTTCTTTCCACAATGTTGGGTTGTACAATTTGCTCCCTTTTCCTCTTCCCAGCCCAACAGGAGAGGGGTTAAAAGCACGGGCACGCTGCAATTATCAGCTGCATAGCTGGCATGTGCATAGTTTTCAACAGATAAGCAGAACAGATGTGAGCTGTCATGGCCCCCTCTCATTTTCATTTTTAAATGTTGGTGTAGGGGGATTGTGACATTTACGAACATACCAAAAGGCAGCAATAAGCAGTCACAGGATGCCTTCACGGACAAAAAATGAGGGTGAGAGCTCACAGCAGTTGAGCATGTCTCTATACAAGTGAAATAAGGGCAGCAGTCAGCTTTCCCAGCCTACCTTCACTGCCACATAAATGATGAAAGAGGGCTGTGACTGTACATATATGCCCTGTTTTTATCTGCAAGCAGGACACCTATGAGCTATCAAAGCCCTCCTTCACTCTAATTTCTATGACTGTGAATGAAGGCTGTGATAGCTCTCAGTGGGGCTGTGCCCCAAACACCTCCACCTAGACACAGGGAGGGGGTTACAGGGTAGGAAAGGTCTGCCTTATTTTTAGCCTAACCTTGCTATTACCCAAGGCAGGGAATAAGAGTGCAAATTTCATCCAAAACCCTTGAGCAAGGCAGGGAGATGATAAAAAAGTAAGGCTGTTTAAAAACAAAATTGCAATTTAATTGCAGCTTAATAGGTAACAAAGACAGAGGAGCAGGTGCGCAAGATGCTTGGACAGCTTTAATATGTCCCTCTCCTCAGCAGCTGCACAATGCTGTAGACTATAGATAGCCGGCAGCTTCACCTGTACCCTGTTCGCGGGTGGGGCATCAGCCATTTGCTCCTGATACTCCTCCCCCGCTGGTCCATGGTCCACCAAATGTCCCCTCATCACCTTGCCCTTATGCAAGGAGATGGACCAAAAGTCTCCTACCAATGGACAACACAGGAGACTGTAATTAATTTTCTCCCACTGCACCTGTTTGGACACAAAGGACAGAGTAGGGGTGAATGCATTTTTATCTCCCTCACCTTGTTAAAGCAGGTGGATGGTACAAGAAGGGGCAACAGTACATGTATTTCCAAGGCCCTTGGAGAAAATGGGTGTGTAACAAATGTCTACTACCTGCAATTGAGCGGGGGAATATGGCACCAAGGCGCTAAACCCTGCAGTGAGCTTTATCTTTTTCTGCCCTGCCCTTGAGCAAGGTAGGGTGGGGGGGAAGTCCCATCTGGATTTATTTAGAGCCCCTCTTCTCTGGTCCTGTGTAGCCCAAGGGCAGTGGGAGTAACCCTCTTAGAGTGGTCGGCACTTTAGAAATACAGTCAACGCACATCTATATGTAGACATTTCAGGTGTGTACTTCACATCACAGTCCTAGACTTTAGGGTGGTAATTTATGAAAGCCCATGTTTTTCAAAGAACTTTCTTGTGAAAAAGATCTTTGATATTGTGAGAAAAGTGTTATCAGCATATTTCACTTCACACAGCTATCACTCACAGTAGAGGAAAAGCATACATATCAATGTGTGTAAAACTTCAACAATCAAATCTTACTTTGCTTCTTCCTCATCCTTTATGGCCATCAGCCGTGCAAGCTCGACCAAACGAACATTATTCTTGGGTATTTCTTGTTTCAAAATTTCTGCTTGATCGTGGGCAGGAAAAAAGTTTTACGTAAAAAATACGTATATTTGACTTAGCCAAAAAGCAAACTTGACTTCTTGGCTAACTGGTTCTGTAATGCAAAAAAAAAAAACACAATTATAAGAACAAGGATTTAAGAAATGTTTAATACATTCCAGTAACAATATAACACTTTATTTGGCACATTGGTTCAATCTACTAAACGTAAGCCCTTGTCATACTAAAAAGGCAACCACTATTAGCATGTAGTTGTCGATGTACAGACAGTTTAGTTCGATCATAAAAACATTAAAAATCTAAGTCATATACTTGCTGGGGACTCGGCGGCCGGTCGGGCCGCAGGGGGAGCGGGCATTTGTGGAAAGACTGCATCGCCGGGGGGCTGCCCTGATTTTCTGGCCGTGTGGAGGTGCTGTCGCGGCGGCTGCCGGAGGGGCGATTCGCGCCCAGGTGGCCAAGTGAGCTCGGACTGGTGCGGAAGGAGCAGGGCTCATCTTTGGTGTGTGGGCAGCCACTGGTCCGGCGGAACCCGGCTGCGCTGCAATGTGACTTGGTGGCCGGATCGGGTCACGGAGGTGAGGTGCCATTGGGGGTGCATGATATGGTTGGCGGGCCGCCATGTTGAGGCCATAGACTTTTCTGGGAGGCGCCCCTACTGGCTCCCTGGGGGTGTGTGAGGCCCTCCACGATATCAACTGTGCCGCTGGGCCTGGGGGCTGTTTGGGGCCTGACACCACCAATACGACGCTGTGAGGCGCCTGCCTCCCTCTCCTCTTTGAATCAGCGCCTGCAAGGGATTCGGCAGCCGTGTCGGGCCGCGGGTGGGACGGGGATCCGCTGACCACCAACACCCGCGCGCGTCTTGGTGGAGCCTCGGCCCATCTGTTCCGCTGCTGGGTCCAGTGCGCAGTTGGGAGTGCGATCCTGGCTCCATCCTAAGGCGAGGGGGCCATCAACCGTCTCGGGGTGAACGGGACCGCTGGAGCGGTATCCCTATCTCCCTTGTTTTCTTGGGCCACTATGACACGGGACAAACCAGGCAGCGGCTCTGGCAAGCAGAGCACAATGGATAAATTTACGGGACAGGGGGCTCCGGCAGCTGCATCCGGGGGACCACAAAGTGCGGTGCCTGATAATGCGGCCCTCCTGGCAGCTATCACCCAATCCAGAGATGCTTTGGAGGCCAAGATTGGGGCGGTCGGCTCTGATGTTATGCTCTTACGCCAAGATTTGAGGAATGCGGTCGCCCGCATTACTGAGACGGAGACGAGGGTCTCAGGTGTGGAAGACGCGGTCGCCATCCTGCAGCAAAAAGTGTCGTCCCTGGAGACTACACAGCGGGGCCTAGCATCGAGAGTGGAGGATGCGGAGGGGAGGGCGCGACGTAACAACTTGCGCTTTGTGGGCTTTCCGGAGGGTTGCGAGGGCGACAGCATGGAGCGGTTTCTTGCAGACTGGCTCAAGGGATGGCTCCCCTCTGAGGAGCTCTCGACATGCTTCGTGATAGAACGGGCTCACCGGGCCCTGATGCAGAAGCCCCCACCAGGAGCCCGCCCGCGGCCTGTCATTGCTAAGCTTCTTAATTACCATGACAGAGATACCATTCTTAAACAGGCCCGGGCAAAGGAGCCGATGCTGTTCGACAACTCCCGTATCATGATCTTCCCAGACTACACAAAATTAGTGCAGCAACGGCGGCAATCGTTCCTAGCCGCCAAGGCCCGCCTCCGTGAACTCAAGCTCCCCTACGCGTTGCTATATCCTGCCCGGCTGCGGGTGGTGTACTGGTCTCGCACCCACTTTTTTGATTCACCGGAGGAGGTGTTCCTATGGACAGATGAGACGGTGCGGTTGCGTCCCCATTCGCCACCGGGGCGTAAGTCCGACTCCTCTTCGGGTGGGCCGGCCCGGGATCGGCCCCGGCCGAGGGGAAGAGGTGGCAGGCGCTCTAAATCCAGGCGTCGTAACCAATCTGTGGGATCCTGTGCGTGAGGGGTCTACTACTCGACAACATGCTTCGGCGGACTGAGTTCAGGGTCCTCTTATGGGGGTTTTGTTTGGGATGAACTGTATTGACCGGAGAAACACGTATGAAGGTCCATCTCCTCGTGGGGCTCTACCCGTGGAGAAAGGGCCGGTGGACCATGGGTTGTGAACTGGGGATCCATTGGCTGGTGAGGGGTGGGACCTTTTGTTTGGGTCAGCCTGCTCTGCCTGCCGCGACAGGTACTTCACTGTTCTTGAGGTACAGAGTGGGGGGATTTGTTGGGTCGTGCTTGGGGGAGGGTGTTTCTGGGTTGTTGGGAGGGGGTTGTTGGGTTGCTTGGGGAGGGGGTTCTATTGTTTGATCGCACTGCCCTACGCTACATCAGAGCCGTATCCAGACCACATACTCTTGCCTTGTACACATACACGCTCTGACTTTCCTCATGACTGGGTATTCTAGTGCTACGCAGGATCCCTCTGGGATCCTCCACATAATGAGTTGGAATGTTAGGGGGGCGCTGGATAAAATCAAACGTGGCGCCATACTTAAACAGGCAAAGCACGCACGTGCGGATGTCCTGATGCTGAAGGAGACGCATCTTATGGGGACTAAGGCGCTATGCTTTCAGCGCTTTGGGTACATACATGTCTTTCACTCCGGGTTTGTGAGGGGTTCCCGGGGGGTTGCGATCCTTCTACATCGACGAGTTCCATACACACACATGAAGGCTTGGAGGGATACACAGGGCAGGTACTTGTTTCTTCAGGGACGGGTGGGGATGGAATCCGTCGTTTTGGGATGTGTCTATGCCCCACCGCCCCTGTCATGGAGCATGGTGGAAAAGATTATGACCTTGTGGCCAGATATGCTGGATGGATTGACTGCGGTGGGGGGGGGACTGGAATGATGTGCTGGACCTGGTCGGTGACCGTTGGCGGCCTGGGGCCCCGTTGACTGCGGGTGGGACTACTAGGCTGCAGTCACTGATGGCCGGTTTGGACTGGGTGGACCCTTGGCGTCGCCTACAGGGGTCGGCACAAGGCTATACATATCTGTCGGCCGTCCACGGTTCCTTCTCCCGCCTCCATTACATCTTCGTTCCCCGAGCCTTAGTTGATAGGGTGGTTGCCGCAGATATTCTTCCGTGTGGACTGTCCGATCATTCACCGATTACTCTCACATTACGTATGGGTCGGGCACAGCAGCCATTTCGGTGGCGTCTATCAGTGTGGAACCTCCAGGGGGAAGAATATAGAGAGCATATGGAAGAGGCCATTGACCAATATTTGTCGACTAATGTAGGGACTGTGGAGGGGGCTGACTGCCTCTGGGAGGCGATGAAGCCTACGCTTCGTGGTGTGGATATCTCATTTTGTGCAGCTGCCCGCAGATTGTGTAGGGAGGCTCTCGTCCAGGTGGAGGCGAAGCTATTTGACTTGGAATCTCGCAGCAGGGAAGGAGCGGATCGGCAGGCTCGTCGCCGACTCCTCCTGGCGCAGCAGGAATACGCCCATATTCTCCTAGACGAAGCCCGGCAGGCGTGGTTGGCGACACGCAGCAGGATCTATCAGTGGGGAGATAAGTCTAGCAAACTATTACACAGGTTGTGTCAGAGGTCACTGTGTCCTCAGTCCCTTCCGGGCATTTTGGGTCCGGATGGGTCCCCTCTCACGGATCCCTCCGTGATCGCCGAAAGTTTTGCTACATATTATACAGACCTTTATGCCCCTCTGGAATGCCTTCCTGCAGCCGCAGTCGGCCGCTTTATCGACGATCTGCCACCTAAGACCCTCGCTGATGACATGCGTGAGAAGCTGGATCTCCCGCTCACGGAGGAGGAGCTGGGCGCGGCGCTGGGCGAGATGCAATCTGGAAAGACCCCCGGGCCGAATGGCTTCCCATGTGAATTTTTTAAACGTTATTTCCTGCAATTGGGACCCCATTTCTGTAGGGTGGTTGAGGAGGCCAGGGAACAGGGGTACCTGCCTCGTGATTGGCGACATGCAGAGATTGTGGTGTTCCATAAGCCTGGAAGACCCCCAGACCATCATGCGTCATACCGTCCCATATCCCTTCTTAATGTGGAGGCTAAGGTGTTGGCCAAGGCGTTGGCCAATCGTCTGCGGGCACATATTACATCTTTGGTCCACCCCGATCAGGCAGGGTTTATGCCCCAGAGGGCGACCCGCCATAATATTCGGCGCGCACACGTAGCAGTGGCGACTGTCCAGGGGCTGGGGGAGCGGGCCGCGTTATTGCTGGCGGATATGGATAGGGCTTTTGATTCCCTTAGTTGGGTCTACCTATTCGCTCTTCTTCGCAGATTGAACTTTGGACCGCGCTTCCTGTCCTATGTGACTCTCCTGTATACAGATCTGACGGCGTCGGTGCGGGTGGCGGGCTCTGTTTCCACCGCGTTCCCTATTGGTCAGGGCACCAGGCAGGGCTGTCCGTTGTCCCCCTATCTGTTTGCTTTAGCGATGGAACCCTTAGCGTCTTGGGTGCGAAAGGATGCTCAGGTGACGGGTCTGGTGTGGGCGGCGGGTTTGTCGGATCGCATCGCTCTGTATGCTGATGACGTACTCTTTTCCTTACAAACATAGATAGAACGGGACCGCGCCTTCTCCGCATTATGCAAATCTTCGGGGAGGCCTCGGGCCTCTACATGAACCCGAGCAAATCTACACTATGGGTCATTGGGGGAGGGGCGGGTCCGGGTTCCTGGGCCTCATCTGTTCGGGTGGCCACGGAGGGATTGAAGTATCTGGGGGTGTTCCTGTCGGATTCGCCTACCATCTCTTGGGAAAGGAATTTGGTTCCTGTGTGGGACCGTATGCGCGAGGATCTAAAAACCTGGTCCCGCATGCCCCTGTCGATTTACGGTCATCTTTAAGATGGTGTCGCTTTCCCGTCTCCTCTACCAACTACAGAATCATCCCTATCCGATTTCCCCCGGATGGTTCCGACGGATTAATACGGCCCTGGGCCAGTTTCTGTGGGCTGGTGGAATGGCAAGGGTGGCTCTGCGGACCTGCTTCCAATCTATGTATTGTGGGGGACTGGCGACATCTGATATTCTATCCTATTATATGGCTTCTCACCTGTAGGATCTCAATGAGTGGTGGTATGGGGATAGGGGCGACCCAGCCTACGCGGTCGAGCGGCGTTATATGGGAGATCATACCTTGCACACTATACTCTATTCTGCGCCACTACGCAGCTCCCTAGCACCGGCTACGAAACTCATCTTTCAAATATGGCGACAGGCGCTGAGGCGGACCGGGTGGTGGAACAAGTTGACACGGGAGACTCCCCTTTGGCACAATGGACAATTGCCGCAATTAGCTGCATTGTCCGGTTTTAGAGGCTGGGACCGTATTGGTATCTCCACTCTCGGGGACGTTATGCGGGGATTGGTACTGAAGTCCTTTCAGGATCTACAAAAAGACTTTCAAATGCCTAAGTCTCAATTTTTCCGATATCTGCAGCTTCGGCATGCTATTACCCCCTATATTGAAGGATTGGAGTCCCTGGCTGAGTTTAGTCCTATAGAGGCAAAGATCTTTATGGGTGATCTCTGTGACCACAAGATCTCCAAGTTATATCAGTCCTTGGTCACGCATAGTTCCCCCACACTGCAGCGTCTTAGGGAGGCCTGGGAGGGGGATGTAGGCCCGCTGGAGGAGGAAGACTGGGTGGAGGCCCTGTCCTCCCCACGGGGGTCCTCCATAGCCATAAGTCTCCGCCTTATCCAGTTTAAGTATCTCCACCGGGTCTACTTCACTAGGATCAGGCTCTGGAGGGCGGGGTTGGTGGCCTCCCCAGTGTGTCTCCGATGCCAGCATGAGGAGGGCACGTTGCTCCACACTGTTTGGCACTGCGCTGCCTTGGCACGATTTTGGCGGGGAGTTCTGTCGTGCCTCTCTGAGGTTCTGGGATGGGATCTCCCCAGCTCTCCAAAGCTGGTCCTATTACATGTCATGAATGATATTGGAGGTAACATATATAAACGCCATCTTCTGTTGTTGGGATTCACCTTAGCCAAGAGAGATATCGCCAAAGCTTGGAAGGCTCCGAGGGCGCTCTCGGTATCTGTGTGGAAGAATGGCATGGATTTCTGTTTGGGGCTGGAGACCCCGGTCTTTGTGGCCAGGGGGTGCCCGCTTAAACATTATAAAATCTGGCGGAGGTGGGCAGAGTACCGCGGCCTGGAGTTGGAACCTGCCTCTGTAGCCAGGTCTACTGACCTGGCGTCCCTTCCATAATAGTAGATGTGTACTGTTGCTCTGTAGATGTAGGCGTGTTGTGTCTGGATAGAGGCGACTGCTCTTACCCGATGCTGCTTTGGGGTAGGCGCCAGTGCGAAGGGGGGTGGGCTTTGGGGTTTGTTACCTTTTTATGTTCTTGGGTATTATTTCAAATGTATCGCTCTTAATTTGTCCTCATACATTATTGAAAGTGTCAAAGTCATTTCTATGTACATTGTATGTGCATGAGTTGCTGGGTTACACACTCTGCGGTATATTTGTTATTTGGCAAATAAAATTTGTTCTTAAAAAAAAAAATCTAAGTCATAAACTTTGTCAAGTTTTTAAAGATTTGATATCATGTCACACATCAGGTCCTCATTGAAGTAGAACTAACATTCAAAGTCCCAAATAAAATGTGAAATAAAGAGAATAAAAAGTTACCCATCTCAAATTCTTTGTTCCTGTTCTTTGTGCTGTAATTGATTTCTTTCATTTTGAACATTCAGCTCTGTCAGTGATGGCAGTGGACTACAAATTGAAGAGGTAGTCTTCTACTGACACCATATCTCTTTATCATAACAGTACACCTTAAAAGGCATAACAATCTCAATGTTTCTCAATTCCTGTAGATTCCCAGGTATCTTCAGACAATCACATAAAACAATATATCAGTCTAGGAACCGTGAATAGGATGGGCGTGCCTGGTAAACGTCATGTGAACACAACAGCTAATAGATTACCTTTATCCCAATAACCTGTGTATTTCAGGCAGAGAAGAGTTGGGCATATCAAAGTAGAGGCAAAATATTTCTTTTGAACACTGGTATGCAAAAATATCTTAAAGAATATAAGGTTCTAGGGTATGTATACAAGCAGGTTAGAATAAGAATATTGATGCACAATATATCTTGTTAACAGCTACAAAATGTCAAAAGACGCAAAAAATAGAATCTTTTCAGATAATGCACGTCTTCGTAACATGTCATCTAGGCACCCTTTGTCTGATTCACAAAATATGGAAGATGTATGAGGAGTCAACCTTGGACGTTGAATTTCCTCAAACCATTAAGAAGTCTATTGTCCTTTTTAACTTGGAAAATAAAGACTCTTGATGGTTTATAGGGATATTTTAGGATGCACTTACGGCCACAACAAGAGATGCCATGATTTCATTATGGCTAGTTAAAAAATAAATCCAATAATGCAGGTCTAGACAAACCCAATAAAGAAATCAAGCAACTGGAAACAAATGAATTTAAATGAAAAGATTATAAATCGTGCAATCTTAAGCACAAACATAATGGAACACTAAGGGGCCGATTCCGATCTCGGCCGGTAGGGCTCCGAATCGGATTCGGCTTTACCGGATCCGATTCGGACGCCCTGTTTCCGACCGAGTCGGACGTGCGTCCGGGCGAGCGAGTACGATGCGAGCGTCGCGCGAAATCGCCCGACCGACTCGTTCGCGGGACCCAACCGCTCCGACCGACTCGCACGGACACGACTCGCACCGCGCATTGGAGATGTTCCCCGGCCGGGTAAGTACGATGCGCGCCGCAAGCAGTCCGACCGACTCGCGCCGTCCGGCTCAAAAGTGCAGTCGGAGCCGCACTTTGGGGGTCCGTGTCGGACCCCCCCCTGTACGCCTAGTCGTGCGAGTCGCACACAGGGGGACCCATGGGTCCCCCTACCTGTGCGTGTACGGGCGTGACCCGCTTCGACGCGTACCCGCTGTAGGGGCGCCCTTGTTCGCCTCGCACCCATTGAGTCAATGGGAGCCCGCGTACGCGTTGTACGAACGGCTCCCATTGACTTCAATGGGAGTCCGACCGAATCGAGTCCGATAGCATGCGAACGCATCGTACTCGTTCGGTCGGACTGCTAGGGTCCGATTCGGTCGGAAATCTCTCCGGGTCCGGCTCGGTCGGAGAGATTTCCTGCCCGAATCGGAATCGGCCCCTTAGTCGAAGGGTGGGCATCTGGATACACAAATAAAAGCTAAGAATCTTTGAAAACTCAATAAGGCTGTTAACATTTCGTAAAATTACCTAAAATGTAAAAACTCCAAAGTTCAAATTGCAGCAATCAAATATACATTTAATATAATCGACTTGAAAGCACCAGAAATTGCTTCAGCATTCAGGGAGTCCTTGTACTCTGGAAACAAATCTATCAATTCCTCTCATTGCATATTGCATCTCTGCAAAATTGTTCTTCCAGGCCTATTGGAAGAGCCAGATATAAGCTGGACATATTGTTAGAGCCAGCAGAAATGACTACAGTCATATTTGCTTTCCCCAAAGGCAATGCACCAGGACCTGACAACTTTTCTGCTCTCTTTTATAAATCATGCTATGCAGAAATTGCTGACCCACTGTTAGAGCTTCCCCAAAAGGTCTCATTATTGTTTATTGTTTCGGGGACAGCAGCTAAAGGTAGATTTGTACTGATGCATAAAGAACATAAGAATCCACGGGGCATATTATCAAGGAAAGTATCGCCGCTTTTCTGGCACATATCGCCGGAAAAGCGGCGATATTTCTATCGCACTATCACCAAGGACTCGCTAACATGCGTTAGCGCTTGTTTCCTTGAGACAGCTGCCGCTTATCCTGCCGCTTTGCATGTCAGCGATATTTATCGCTAATGATATGCAAAGTAGGCGTTCCTTACTAAAATAACATGAAAACTGTCGCTAACACAACTTCCCCCTATTATCAATCCGGTCGCGAACCCGCGTAGCGATAATAAAAGTAGCGCTAACCGCGATTATCGCTGGTATCTGAACGCCTGATTTAAAACTGACAGCTATATTATCCTATGGGAGGTGGATTGTCAGGATAAGTCCACCCTGCCCTATTATCAAGGAATTCCCTATCGCTGTAATATTATCGCTGGATTACCAGCGATATTCCAGCATTTCGCCGCTTTCGCTGGAATTTTTATCGCATTGGAGATAACCGTTGATAATAACATGCTATCTCAGCGATTAATTCCAGCGATAGCCGGCAATAACTAAAATCGCGCTAAGCGCGCTTAGTGATAATTATCACTGGCTGTTGATAATATGCCCCCACGTCTGACCTAAGAATTACAGGCCATTATCACTGATAAGTTTAGACTGCAAAATCCATTCCAACATATTGGCTAATCATTTTGAAAATGTTATCTCTGAAATTATATATCCGTCTCAAACTGACTTTGTTAGGGGAAGATACTCTAATGATAATACAAGACTATACCGTCACATAATTAAATAGTCAATGTTTGTGAACTCACTCCAGCTGCCAATCTACTACATGCAGAAAAGATATTCAACAAGAAGCCATGGGCTTTTCTTTGTTCGGTGCTTAACAAATTCCAATTTAGGGATCGTTTTGTAAACATGGCATAGTATGTAATGTCTTTTTTTGGAAGATTGGGCTAGATCCAGTTTATCTACAGTAGAAGATCCAAGCTAACTGTGTGTGCCTATATCCTCTGCGTAAATTAAATCTAAATTTAAACTACACAATGTAGACTTTTTATAAATCCTGGAAACTAAAAATGGCAATCTCAAAACTTGGGCACCTTATGCATCCAGAATTCCAGATCTTTTGTTGACATTGTCTGGATGAGGCTACTTAGTCTAGAAAATTTACAAACGTTTAGCATTACAAACCTCTGAAGTAAACAGTAAAACCCAAGGAAATGTATTGCTCACTTTGAATAGGCTAATTGTAGAGCAATGATCCCTGATTTGGAAATCTTCCTTTAGTGCTAAAATATTTCCACCGCTGGGGCAAACCAGGGTTGGAGATCCCTAGATTGTTCTAAATGCCTTTCAGATTACATAAACTAAGTCTTATCAAACCAAACTCCAGCTGACATTGTGACTCTACAAAAGGAGTTCTCCTGCATATGATGTTTGAGTGTATCCTGATCTTTGCGCTATGGGAACGTATCCAAGATTTTACAAAGAAGATTTTCCATTTTTATTTAGATCTTGACCTATGAAGCGGCTAGACAGACGGTTCTCGTTCCGTCCTGTCTCTGAGCTAGTAAGCTACCTGACATTATTTTAATGTGTTAACTCTTGTACGCCTTTATTTTAAATTGTTTTACTTCAAATTGCACTGATCATTTGCACCTACCTCTTGGCACATTTCACCTCCCACTTCCCGGTCCACCGCGGTTGCCGTTTGTGTGGAGGGAGCAGGAAGAGTGGGGGGCGGATTAGGAGGCGGAGCCCGGGGTGGAACTTCCGGCTGGAAGCCTCATCAGCGCATGACAGCGCGGACGCGCAGCGGCTAGACAGACGGTTCTCGTTCCGTCCTGTCTTTGAGCTAGTAAGCTACCTGACATTATTTTAATGTTTAACTCTTGTACGCCTTTATTTTAAATTGTTTTACTTCAAATTGCACTGATCATTTGCACCTACCTCTTGGCACATTTCACCTCCTGCTTCCCGGTCCACCGCGGTTGCTGTTTGTGTGGAGGGAGCGGGAGGAGTGGGGGGCGGATTAGGAGGCGGAGCCCGGGGTGGAACTTCCAGCTGGGAGCCTCAGCAGCCGCATGACAGCGCGGACGCGCAGCTGCTAGACAGACGGTTCTCGTTCCGTCCTGACTTTGAGCTAGTAAGCTACCTGACATTATTTTAATGTTTTAACTCTTGTACGCCTTTATTTTAAATTGTTTTACTTCAAATTGCACTGATCATTTGCATCTACCTCTAGGCACATTTCACCTCCCGCTTCCCGGTCCACCGCGGTTGCCGTTTGTGTGGAGGGAGCGTGAGGAGTGGGGGGCGGATTAGGAGGCGGAGCCCGGGGTGGAACTTCCGGCTGGAAGCCTCATCAGCCGCATGACAGCGCGGATGCGCAGCGGCTAGACAAACGGTTCTTGTTCCGTTCTGTCTTTGAGCTAGTAAGCTACCTGACATTATTTTAATGTTTTAACTCTTGTATGCCTTTATTTTACATTGTTTTACTTCAAATTGCACTGATCATTTACAATTTACACCTACCTCTGGCACATTTCACCTCCCGCTTCCCGGTCCACCGCGGTTGCCGTTTGTGTGGAGGGAGCGGGAGGAGTGGGGGCGGATTAGGAGGTCGAGCCAAGGGCGGAACTTCCGGCTGGTAGCCTCATCAGCCGCATGACAGCGCGGATGCGCAGCGGCTAGACAGACGGTTCTCGTTCCGTCCTGTCTTTGAGCTAGTAAGCTACCTGACATTATTTTAATGTTTTAACTCTTGTACGCCTTTATTTTAAATTGTTTTACTTCAAATTGCACTGATCATTTGCACCTACCTCTTGGCACATTTCACCTCCCGCTTCCCGGTCCACCGCGGTTGCCGTTTGTGTGGAGGGAGCGGGAGGAGTGGGGGTCGGATTAGGAGGCGGAGCCCGGGGTGGAACTTCCGGCCGGAAGCCTCATCAGCCGTATGACAGCGCGGACGCGCAGCGGCTAGACAGACGGTTCTCGTTCCGTCCTGTCTTTGAGCTAGTAAGCTACCTGACATTATTTTAATGTTTTAACTCTTGTACGCCTTTATTTTAAATTGTTTTACTTCAAATTGCACTGATCATTTGCACCTACCTCTTGGCACATTTCACCGCCCGCTTCCCGGTCCACCGCGGTTGCCGTTTGTGTGGAGGGAATACTTTGTATGACTCTCTGCGTAACCAATATGCCAGAGAGTACAAGTGGGCTAAATCACAGCGTGCAACAACATGAATATTGGAACACAACAATACAACAAGAAACTCCAAATTGCTTGCAAAAATTATTATTATTTGTTATTTTTGAGTTTTCACAAAACATTTTTAAAAACACATTTTTCAAGGGCTGTCAAGGTGAGGCGCAATTGTGAAGTGACCAGTATTTCAAAGTGACAATGAGTGCTCAGTGCTGGTAGTGCAGTGCATATATACAAGAGTGAAGCTATATACAAGTATGTACAAGTTGATGAATGGTCAGAACAGCAACGAAAACAATATCTCTGGTTGTGGCAGGGCCGCTCTATAGTATACACCAAGAGATTTGTTACGACTGATCCATGTGTTATCGTCGACATTTCGACCCTGATAATGCGTTAGTATGGTGTCATAGCGGGTCTTCTTCAGGACAAAAAGACAGCCCAGCAAGTGGGAAGTATCCCTAGGCGTCCCTCTCTGTGTGGAGGCTGCCAGAAAGATCTGCACTTGTCAGGAAAGTTCAGGTAAGTCGAATCTATGAGATGAGGTTGAATGAATAATTCGCCTTAAAGCAACACAGCAATGTTGTGCCCTATGTCGAGTTGGCAGTGAATCAGTGAAACTGGAGATAATTCGAAGAAAATCCAGGCAAAACGTCCGTGGATGTCTGCGCTTCTCAGTCAGCAGCCCTGCCACAACCAGAGATATTGTTTTCGTTGCTGTTCTGACCATTCATCAACTTGTACATACTTGTATATAGCTTCACTCTTGTATATATGCAAAGTATTCGTAACAAGATTCGTCTTTATTAGCGATGTAATTGTTGTCTCCCCGACAGAACCATTGTAGCTCTACGTATACTTACCCAGGTTCTGAGGGACACAGGGTTCCCCCATTGTATCTATACAATGTTTGTGTGGAGGGAGCGGGAGGAGTGGGGGGCGGATTAGGAGGCGGAGCCCGAGGTGGAACTTTGGGCTGGCAGCCTCATCAGCCGCATGACAGCGCGGACGTGCGGCTGGCGCGCCTAAGGCAAGCCCGTCTGCGCCCGTCCGCACCCGAACGGGACCAGGGGCCAGAACCCCTGCCCCACAACACACAGGTAAAATAACATATTCCAGCAGCCTTCTACTCAAGCTAAGGAACCCCTGCCACCACATATGTTGCCACTCTATGTCCCCTCTTAGTGAGGAGCCCCAATGCTCCAACTGTACCTGAACCCCGGAGACAAAACACTCCTACACACTCAAAATGTTTCTCTTAAACTGTGATCGGGTACGGGCAGTGCCCTGTGAGAAGCGCACCGAGGCAGAAGTCTCGGAGTGTAAGTTGGCTAAGAGGGCCACAATGTCTGGGTCCACCCCCATCTTGAAGAGCAATGCCCAAAAGTTTAACACGGTTAACCCAGTCAAGCACGGATGTCAAATCCATAAAGGCTAAGTGCAAGGATTCTGACTAGGCAACTGTGTATTTATTGATGATAAGATGCAAGTTCGGGCGTTGATCAGAGGTGGACCTACTGGACTTAAAACCATATTGAACCATATTGAACGTCACTCATAATGTTATTTGTATCTGCTCACTCCAGAAGCCTTTTAAGGATTACCCTGCCCAGCACCTCTACCACCGCATCTAGCAGTGATATGGGACAGTAACAGTGAGGGTTGTCCTTGTCTCCCTTCTTAAAGACTGGGATAACTGCCATGGACCAAGAAGGCAATGCACACAGCAGTGCAGCCGCATTCAAGACCTGAGTCAAAAGGGCCCCCCAGACCTCTACACTGGCCCGAAACAAGTTCGGGGAATACCGTCTGGGCATGGAGCTTTGTTGCAGGATAGCGCCATGATGCCCTGGGTGACTACATCAAGAGCAAAAATCACTGGGGCACTACGTAAGACCGGTAATGCCCCATCTTCAGTCCCCCCCATACCTGGTTATAGAAACCTTCAAAATGGTCCACCCATTGCTGTTCAGGCATATTGCTGGGCCGGAGCCCTCTGCAAAACAGGGCCTATTGACCACCTTCCAACAAAGAGAGCTGTCCCTACTTTCACACACCTGAGACAACTTCTACCAGGCAAGCTCCTACAGAATATATTTGCACTTGCACCTGCAACCAACCTCCTATCCCTAGGTGATTGTTTGCAGCCTTCAGTTGTTGAAGGGACCTTGCACAATCCCTATCAAACCATTTTGGGTCTTGGGAGCATCTGTGTTGTTATTGTCAGTAAATTAAGAACTCCAATACCACCAAAAGCTCGCAAGACCATACTTCCTTCAGCATCAAAGTCCAAACAGATGGCAATCTCATGAGCAAACTCAGCAAAAAGGGAGGCTTCAAGGTGCAAGGGATGCATCTGGGACCACTTGAGCCTTCTCCCCTGGTCCACCAGGGTAAGCCCCCCGAGTGTCTTCCCCCAGGTGGACCGAGGGACCATAGGAACATCTAGGGCCAGGGACATTGGGTTGTGGTCACTAAAGGGACTGTAAATGATGTTAAAATTAAAAATAAACAGGAACAGTGGAGCGGTGTTAGAAGGTGGTTCTGACACTATGGGCCGCCCGGATTTTTCGCTTTTTGAGCACCTATGTGTTGAGTTGTTACTGTGGGAAAGCCTCATAAATTGGGACTCATCCACAGTGAACTCATGATGAAAGAGACTGCATGTGGATTTTACTGGTGTCCCCCTAGCTTGACTAGGCCGCTGCGCAGCAGCTGGAGTAAGGGGCACCGGACTGGTTACATGCAGACACCTGTGTACATGCGTGTGCACACGTGTAGGGGCTGCGCAGGGGAGATTCTTGGCGTGCGCAGTCCAGGAGCAGCTACAAAGTGAATGGTGTGGCAGGACTTATGCAGAATTGGGTGGTGACACGGAGTAGGCCTTATACACTAGGAAGGAACATGCCAGGGAAAGTCAGTGTGCTTTACTGTGTTTTTCACTTCATTATTCCCCTATGGGGATGTGGAGCCCATGTGCTAGATTAACTTCCATAAGGCCTACAGATTCCAGACACGCACTAAAGTCCACTGTAGCGGATGTGAAAAGGAGTATTCTGCAGAGTCCCAAGTCATATTTGTACTGCTTTTGGGTCGTCCAGAAATGTCACATTTCTCTGAGTCAGTCATAACCAGGGCCAGGCTGAGGGCTGACCTCAGCTGGATGGATTGAAAACCTTTCTTCCACAAGCTAAGGCCTCCTCTCCACGAAGAGAAGATGGGTGGGGCTACAGGCTCATCCATCAGCAGCTATCACTGGGTGCCAGACACCAGGCTGCACCAAGGGGGGAAGGTAGCCAGAAAGGAAGGGCTCGTGTTTCAGAGACCATGTGGCCAGAGACCCTGGACGACGCCATTTTGAACAAACCCAGAGGCTGGACAAGGAGGAGGGAGCAGGGGCAGGGAAGTGATGTGTCGCTGTTTGATAGGACAAACAGAGACTTCCTGCCAGCCCCCTACTCAACTTTTAAAAAGTACTGGAAGAGGAAGAGAGCTCTCTGGGGTGTGGTCGGCTGAGGTGGAAGGTGCTGGAGCCTGGCAGTTGGAAGGAGGTACCCCCTGACTGCCCCCCAGGCCCCTAACAGCGCCAGAAGAAGAGCCCAGGACCGGTGCGCAGAAGCAGGGGCCTCTGCGCAGGGAGAAGAGAGGCCCAGGAGGAGAGCCAGGCGAAAGTCTGGCGCATGGAGCCAGTGAAGACCGCTCCCTGCAGAATGCCCCCTCTTGGAGACCCGGAGGGCGAAGGAGAGTGCTCCCCGTGGCTGGGGACCGCCGCCAGGAGCAAGAGGACGTGAAAATGGGGCAGATCGGACCCCCAGGGGCTGAGATATGGCCCCGGAAGGTGAGCGACCTTTGACCCCTGGGGAGGAAGGGAAGCCGGGGAGCGCCGTCGCGCTCCCCGTGAAGGTGACCCAAGAGGGGCCCGGGACCACATCCCCGGGCCCCGAAGCAAAGCCGGGGAGCGCCGTCGCGCTCCCCGTGAAGATGTCCCCCTACACGGGGTGCCAGGAGCCCACCCTGGCCCCCGCCGAGCAAGTGAAGACGGGGGCGGGGGAGCGCCGTCGTGTCCCCCCACGAAGACAGGAGGCGGGGGAGCGCCGTCGCGCCCCCCGCAAAGAGTGGCCAAAGGGGGCCCGGGACCCCATCCCCGGACCCCGAAGAGGGAGAAGTCGGGGAGCGCCGTCACGCTCCCCGTGAACTGAGGCCCAGGGGCCCGGGACCCCATCCCCGGGCCCCGATGGAGACAAGGAGACCGGGGGAGTGCCGCCGCCCTCCCCCGTGGTCCGGACGGACCGCCGGAGACCTTGTGTCTGCCCGCAGGAGCGGGCAGACGAGAAGACAGGGCCGGCTCCCGCGGCCACACCCAAGTGTGCGGGCCGGGCGGGGAGCCGGCGGGGGCAGCCGGGGTGGGCTCCCGGGCTGCCCTCCAACAAAGGGCCATGCGGGGTCCCGGGTGGGACCGGGGCCCCGATAAGGACCACCAGCGGTGCGAGGGGTCCCGGGTGGGACCGGGACCCCGGAACAAGAAGGAGGGGCCTGGGTGGGACCAGGCCCCCAAAATCGGCAACGCGGCCGGGGGTGGGCTCCCCGCGCTGCAAGACTCACCTGGGGGTCCGGGTGGGACCGGGCCCCCCACTGAGGGCCAGGACCGCGGCGAAGCCGCCAGCACCACTAGCGCGGCTCTCCCCGGCACAGCGGGAGAGCCGCTCATCTAATATGCGGGAGCGCCCATAATGCCTTGCAGGCCTAAACCGGCCTGCAAGAGAAAAATTGCTGTTTCTCTGCTTGTGGTGGCCCCAGGAGAACGGGGTCGCCACCACACGTGTGCCTGAGTGCAGGGGGAGCTGCAGAAGCAACGCAGTCTCCCCAGCACGAAGAGAAAAGTCCCACGCTAAGTGTCTTGGGGACGTAAAAAGGATAACCCCTCAAGGGCTCAACCTGCATTTAACACCTTCTGGGCTGGAACTTTTGTTCTACAGCTGAGGGTGTATGGAGAAGTGCTTCACGGAGTGAAGGGCTGAGTTGGGGATGTCTGGAGTAGGGCATCCCCTGGAGGTGAAGAGGTGTAATTGCACCAGAACTGCATTTACTCACGGTTATTCCTTTTTAGAGGGACTGAAGGTCACATATGTAATGTGAAGGTACCTGTGTAAGGTGATGTCATAAGCAAAGTGGGTTATGTTGCCAGACACTCCTGCTAGGGTGTCTGGCTGTATATGCGTAATCCTGTGATTTCATCTGTGATGCCTTTAGGGGCTGTAATTGCAATGCATTCTAATGATCCACAAACGTGCTGAGTACTGTCATTCTAAAGTGTGCGTAAACATGTATTCTTGCTGCTGCGCTTAAGTGAGGAACAACCCAGACTGTTCGCCCTGAATATGTAGGGGTGCATACTGTATGGTCAATATAAGATGCTCAGTCAGGGTTATGTGTCACTAGGGCAGGTGAACCTATTTTTAATGCGTGTGGAGGTAATGGGGTGGGTCGCCACTGGGATGGTGCCAGTGCGCAGGGCCCTCGCTCCAGGTTATGCGCAACACACTGCATTAGGGGGCAAGATGATGTGCATACATAGGAGTGGTGGTACTAGACCCCACCCCCCTTTTTGGGAGGGGTGGAGATGTTACGCAATGTCACAAAGTAATTCCAACAGCTTATGTATATTTGTAAATTGGTGCATAGTATTGAGTAGTGTGTGTGTTTAATAAATGTACTCTTACTTTTATAAAGCAAAGTACAGACTGGACAATCAATTATTGAGTGTTATTTCTGCGCACCTGCAAATGGCGATTACTAGCCCACACCACCTCCCTTGAGTAAAGCCTCAGACTGCTCTGCAACGCTACCCTCTGAGAGTCAGGCGCTACAATTGGGTGTTTGGTACCCAGTGAAGGACAAATGTAGTCATGTTATTTGTGCAGGCCTCACAGATACTGCCTCGTTTTCCAACGTTGGTGTCTAGCGGCGGGAAACATAGGGGCATATTAGCAAGACCCACGTTAAAATTATCGCCGTTTTAGCGGCAGGAAACTGCCGCTAAAACGGCGATAATGGGCTTGCTAATATGCGTTATAGAATTCAATAGAAGCCCAGGTTAGATGTGCAGGACATCTAACCTGGGCTTCTATTGAATTCCATAACGCATATTAGCAAGCCCATTATCGCCGTTTTAGCGGCAGTTTCCTGCCGCTAAACGCGACATGTTACGTGGGTCTTGCTAATATGCCCCATAGTATCCCATTCTGGTGCGCATTTATAGCATTTGATAAGTCCAGTTTTGCCACACATTACCTATGCAGTAATGAGCAAATGGAAGAGCGCAAGGCTCTGAGAAGGGTTCAAAGTCTTGGTTAGGTGAACTAAAGGTATGGGAAAGAAAAGCCCCGCGCACATACGTGTCATGTGAAGATATTATGGTTGAAATGTAAACTGTATTGATATGACCGCGCTATGTTGATTATCATGTGCTAGCGGGATGGTGCTTTCCAGGAAATTATTGCATACAAATGTTCTGAGACATATTGTACACCTTTGAACCCTAACACTACATACACTACACCTGCATGAGGAGGGTGTCTCCTCAAGAGATAGGGACAGCAACTGATACCTACATCACAGGTGGAGGTGTAGGGGTGGATTGACCTTTGTGGGGGACAGGAGAGAGAGGGGGTCCTGGGAGATTCCCGCGCTTTTTAAGGGCAGGGAGGGTTTCCACAGAAGGGGCCCCAGGTATTCTTCCCCCGCTGAAAGTTTACTTGCCATTGGCGCAGGCCAAAACCACTGGAAGGGTGGGGCAGGAGGTTTCTTTACCCCGGGTAGTAACGCCCCAGGGGTTCCCATGGTGGGGGACCCCAGGAACTTTTCCCAAGGTGGGAGGAGGGTGTGGTAGAGTTGGGTGCCCGGCAGGCCCCCAGGTGAACTGGTGGGGAGGTGAGCGACCCAGGGGTGGCCCCTGGTAGGGGGTGGCCCCAGAGGAGGGTAGTTCTTGAGTGATGGTGTGTAGTGGTAGCCCCTAGGTACCCTAGTTTGGCTAGGTAACTGACCCAGTGGAGATCTGAGTGGGGGTGATGTACTCCCTGGTTTCCAGGTGAAGGGTTGGTGGCGGACCCTCAGGTGTCAGGGTCCGGTGAGTGGTTACCCCGGGGTGGCCCATGGTGATGGGTGGCCCCAAAGGTGGGGTAGTGCTTGAGCTAGGATGTCACTCTGGAGCTTGTGTGGTGAGCCTGAGGTGGTGGCTGGGGCGATGCCTGGCCAGGTGACCAGTCAGGTAGGTCCTAGGGGACTTGTATCCCAGGACCGGAAGCATAAGGGTGTTCCCCAGCTCGATGTAGGAGGTGGACTTCTGCAAGGTACTACCACCCTGAACACAGGTGGGGCCTATCTTAAGTGACGGGATCCTGTGGTTCGCAAAGGGGTGGTGCAGGCCTAGCCTGGATCTTTAGGGTCCCTGGCTTGGTGTGGTCATACTACCCTGAGGGCAGGTGGGGCCTATCTTAGGGAGGGGACCCTGCTCTTCATAAGGGGTGGTGCAGGCCATCCAGGGACCATGTAGGTACCTGGGCGGTCTCCCAAGGCGCTGCTGGGAGACCGGGGAGGGCCATGAGAGGTGGGCCTGGGTCTAGCTAACTCGGGGCCCACAGGCTCTCTAAGGGTACTCTGGGAGGAGAGCGCGCCTCTCGGAGGGAAGGGTGCATAGGCCCTGTTCTCGCAGCGGAGAACAAGGAAGGGGTCTAGGTTCCCAGGGTAGTTTCCGTGTGGAGCTAATGACGGGGGGAATGAGCTGTAGGATGTCTGACAAGGCACCCTCAGTGTTCCTCTCTGGCACTGCCAGTGTGGTAGTGAGGCCGGTCTGAGGTCCTATCAGGGAGCCAGGCCAGTGGCCAGAGGGTGCTTTTCTGTGTGGGGAAAGCACAAGTGGCTGTGCTTTCTTTAGGGAAGCCAGTCATCCCGAAAGGGTGGTGGCAGCAGAATGACCTCAGCGGCAGGCTGAGGGGGAGGGTCCAGAGAGGTTGCATCTTTGGGGTGCACGGACCTAATGGAGAGAGGGTACTGGTTGGAACAAACTCCGGATGGGGGAAACCAGCTAGTGACCCCGGGGATGGGATGTAGACCTGTCCCGGAAGACCGCAACGGTGCTGAGGCACTGGACCCTTGTCCAGAGAAGGGGTAGGCATAGTGTTGCATGCCCAAGGGCAAAGGTGGGCCTAGTGAGGCCAAGTCCATGTAGACCATGAGTGACCTAGAGGTATCTAACCTAGAGCCCGGAGGGTTCTTAGGGTAGTCTGGGATCCCTGTCATGGGTGGAGATTTCATGGATGGGAGGAGTAGGTGGTCTGAGCGGATAACTGGTGAGTAAGGGGGTCTGGTCAGAACCCCTTATAACTAGTTATCGCTGACTACGGGAAGAATACCCATGTAGAGTGGCTACTTCTTCCCTGTAGGAATCAGCTGGGCGCGGCGTGTGTTAGAAGGTGGTTCTGACACTATGGGCCGCCCGGATTTTTCGCTTTTGAGCACCTATGTGTTGAGTTGTTACTGTGGGAAAGCCTCATAAATTGGGACTCATCCACAGTGAACTCATGATGAAAGAGACTGCATGTGGATTTTACTGGTGTCCCCCTAGCTTGACTAGGCCGCTGCGCAGCAGCTGGAGTAAGGGGCACTGGACTGGTTACATGCAGACACCTGTGTACATGCGTGTGCACACGTGTAGGGGCTGCGCAGGGGAGATTCTTGGCGTGCGCAGTCCAGGAGCAGCTACAAAGTGAATGGTGTGGCAGGACTTATGCAGAATTGGGTGGTGACACGGAGTAGGCCTTATACACTAGGAAGGAACATGCCAGGGAAAGTCAGTGTGCTTTACTGTGTTTTTCACTTCATTATTCCCCTATGGGGATGTGGAGCCCATGTGCTAGATTAACTTCCATAAGGCCTACAGATTCCAGACACGCACTAAAGTCCACTGTAGCGGATGTGAAAAGGAGTATTCTGCAGAGTCCCAAGTCATATTTGTACTGCTTTTG
The DNA here is from genome assembly GCA_963921515.1 of Calotriton arnoldi. NCBI lineage: Eukaryota > Metazoa > Chordata > Amphibia > Caudata > Salamandridae > Calotriton > Calotriton arnoldi. The sequence goes on along the minus strand of CAWUFW010000527.1, from coordinate 3,634,586 downwards.
GGTCGTCCAGAAATGTCACATTTCTCTGAGTCAGTCATAACCAGGGCCAGGCTGAGGGCTGACCTCAGCTGGATGGATTGATAACCTTTCTTCCACAAGCTAAGGCCTCCTCTCCACGAAGAGAAGATGGGTGGGGCTACAGGCTCATCCATCAGCAGCTATCACTGGGTGCCAGGCACCAGGCTGCACCAAGGGGGGAAGGTAGCCAGAAAGGAAGGGCTCGTGTTTCAGAGACCATGTGGCCAGAGACCCTGGACGACGCCATTTTGAACAAACCCAGAGGCTGGACAAGGAGGAGGGAGCAGGGGCAGGGAAGTGATGTGTCGCTGTTTGATAGGACAAACAGAGACTTCCTGCCAGCCCCTACTCAACTTTTAAAAAGTACTGGAAGAGGAAGAGAGCTCTCTGGGGTGTGGTCGGCTGAGGCGGAAGGTGCTGGAGCCTGGCAATGGGCAGTTGGAAGGAGGTACCCCCTGACTGCCCCCCAGGCCCCTAACAGCGCCAGAAGAAGAGCCCAGGACCGGTGCGCAGAAGCAGGGGCCTCTGCGCAGGGAGAAGAGAGGCCCAGGAGGAGAGCCAGGCGAAAGTCTGGCGCAGGGAGCCAGAGAAGACCGCTCCCTGCAGAATGCCCCCTCTTGGAGACCCTGAGGGCGAAGGAGAGTGCTCCCCGTGGCTGGGGGCCGCCGCCAGGAGCAAGAGGACGCGAAAATGGGGCAGATCGGACCCCAGGGGCTGAGATATGGCCCCCGGAAGGTGAGCGACCTTTGACTCCTGGGGAGGAAGGGAAGCCGGGGAGCGCCGTCGCGCTCCCCGTGAAGGTGACACAAGAGGGGCCCGGGACCCCATCCCCGGGCCCCGAAGCAAAGCCGCGAAGAGTGGCCAAAGGGGGCCCGGGACCCCATCCCCGGACCCCGAAGAGGGAGAAGGCAAGTCGGGGAGCGCCGTCGCGCTCCCCGTGAAGATGGACTGGGGGCCCGGGACCCCATCCCCGGGCCCCGAAGAGGAGAAGTCGGGGAGCGCCGTCGCGCTCCCCGTGAACTGAGGCCCAGGGGCCCGGGACCCCATCCCCAAGCCCCGATGGAGACGAGGAGACCGGGGGAGTGCCGCCGCCCTCCCCCGTGGTCCGGACGGACCGCCGGAGACCTCGTGTCTGCCCGCAGGAGCGGGCAGACGAGAAGACAGGGCCGGCTCCCGTGGCCACACGCGAGTGTGCGGGCCGGGCGGGGGCAGCCGGGGGTGGGCTCCCCGGGCTGCCCTCCAACAAAGGGCCATGCGGGGGTCCCGGGTGGGACCGGGCCCCCCTGATGAGGACCACCAGCGGTGCGAGGGGTCCCGGGTGGGACCTGGACCCCGGAACAAGAAGGAGGGGCCTGGGTGGGACCAGGCCCCTGAAAATCGGCAACGCGGCCGGGGGTGGGCTCCCCGCGCTGCAAGACTCACCTGGGGGTCCGGGTGGGACCGGGCCCCCCACCGAGGGCCAGCACCGCGGCGAAGCCGCCAGCACCACTAGCGCGGCTCTCCCCGGCACAGCGGGAGAGCCGCTCATCTAATATGCGGGAGCGCCCATAATGCCTTGCAGGCCTAAACCGGCCTGCAAGAGAAAAATTGCTGTTTCTCTGCTTGTGGTGGCCCCAGGAGAACGGGGTCACCACCACACGTGTGCCTGAGTGCAGGGGGAGCTGCAGGAGCAACGCAGTCTCCCCCAGCACGAAGAGAAAAGTCCCACCCTAAGTGTCTTGGGGATGTAAAAAGGATAACCCCTCAAGGGCTCAACCTGCATTTAACACCTTCTGGGGTGGAACTTTTGTTCTACAGCTGAGGGTGTATGGAGAAGTGTCTTGGGGACATAAAAAGGATAACCCCTCAAGGGCTCAACCTGCATTTAACACCTTCTGGGCTGGAACTTTTGTTCTACAGCTGAGGGTGTATGGAGAAGTGCTTCACGGAGTGAAGGGCTGAGTTGGGGATGTCTGGAGTAGGGCATTCTCTGGAGGTGAAGAGATGTAATTGCACCAGAACTGCATTTACTCACGGTTATTCCTTTTTAGAGGGATTGAAGGTCACATATGTAATGTGAAGGAACCTGTGTAAGGTGATGTCATAAGCAAAGCGGGTTATGTTGCCAGACACTCCTGCTAGGGTGTCTGGCTGTATATGCGTAATCCTGTGATCTCATCTGTGATGCCTTTAGGGGCTGTAATTGCAATGCATTCTAATGATCCACAAACGTGCTGAGTACTGTCATTCTAAAGTGTGCGTAAACATGTATTCTTGCTGCTGCGCTTAAGTGAGGAACAACCCAGACTGTTAGCCCTGAATATGTAGGGGTGCATACTGTATGGTCAATATAAGATGCTCAGTCAGGGTTATGTGTCACTAGGGCAGGTGAACCTATTTTTAATGCGTGTGGAGGTAATGGGGTGGGTCGCCACTGGGATGGTGCCAGTGCGCAGGGCCCTCGCTCCAGGTTATGCGCAACACACTGCATTAGGGGGCAAGATGATGTGCATACATTGGAGTGGTGGTACTAGACCCCACCCCCCTTTTTGGGAGGGGTGGAGATGTTACGCAATGTCACAAAGTAATTCCAACAGCTTATGTATATTTGTAAATTGGTGCATAGTATTGAGTAGTGTGTGTGTTTAATAAATGTACTCTTATTTTTTTTAAAGCAAAGTACAGACTGGACAATCAATTATTGAGTGTTATTTCTGCGCACCTGCAAATGGCGATTACTAGCCCACACCACCTCCCTTGAGTAAAGCCTCAGACTGCTCTGCAACGATACCCTCTGAGAGTCAGGCGCTACAATTGGGTGTTTGGTTCCCAGTGAAGGACAAATGTAGTCATGTTATTTGTGCAGGCCTCACAGATACTGCCTCGTTTTCCAACAAGCGGAAACAAAGATAAAATCAATGATTGACGTGCAGCCCCTACTCTTGAAGTTAGGATAAATAACAGGGTTGGGAGACTCAACCAGTTAATCCAGGGCAAAGGCCAGGTTGTGTGAGTCCAAAGTTGTACCAAGCTCAAGACCCTCCTTGCAATGGACAAAATGGAGCCCCTCAAAGAGCGAGCACCTAGGTTTTGGGGCATTGGAACCCAGAGGTGGGTCACAAAGATGGCAATTAAAATCCCTTGCAAGCACAATTTGTTCCGTACCCATGTCACGCAGGGCCTTCAGGGCCAAATTAAGGAGAGAAAGATTGGCGACCCTTTCATGCCCCATCCAGGTCTTATACGAATTAGCTAAGATGATCGGAGGGGAGCCCGGCACAGAAAACAGCAACCCCTGCAACAGCTGGGCCTCCCAGGGCAAATCACGTACATACCCACTCAGGTCTACCATTATGAACATGATCAAGCCATCACTGTGCCCTCCCTGCCACCGAGGGCATGGCCGGGTGGAAATAGGTGATATAGCCCTCCAGAAAAAAAGATATTCTTAACCTTCCAAGTTTCCTGGAGACAGATGATCTGTAGGATTTTACAAACTGCAACCAGCTAAGATCAGAGAATTTAGCAGAAAGACCCGTGATATTCCATGACAAGAGGTTCAGCCCCTTGAATAAAGATGGCATGACCTCAGGGGGTGGTGGGAGCCCTGGGGATGACAAGGAGGGATGGTGGGTACGCAGTCAATCACACAGCTGTAGATTACTCAAGGGGGTGAATCTATTAGAAGTGCTCAAAGGGGTAAGCTGCCTCTATGCTGAACAGGCGCTAGCAAAGGGAGCCCCTCCCTCACGTACCACAAACCTAGGGGGATGGCAGACCCTATCAGGCCTGTGAAAATACAGATTTTCAGTTTACATGTTTCAAGTCGTGCCTTTAATTACATCGGCAAAACACACAAGATGATGGACGGAATGTTGCACAATGGCAAACATTCACCCCCAGTCACAGATCTGGGTTTAATCCATCGTTATTTTGCTTCACCACGCCACCCCAGTTCAGACATGGCCATATGCAAATCAGTCTTGACCCTGTGCCTCATGGGAACAGTCCAGACCGAACTGCCAAGCCATGTCTTCCCTGGACCGGAATCAAGCATCCTAGGACCGGTTTCGGGCATTCAGCCCTCATCAGCCAGGATAGCCTGACTCCAGTGGCGCAGTGAGCACGGGACCCACGTCTGGGCATACCCTTCCCACTTGGGGCGAATTGCAAAACACACAAGATGATGGACGGAATGTTGCACAATGGCAAACATTCACCCCCAGTCACAGATCTGGGTTTAATCCATCGTTATTTTGCTTCACCACGCCACCCCAGTTCAGACATGGCCATATGCAAATCAGTCTTGACCCTGTGCCTCATGGGAACAGTCCAGACCGAACTGCCAAGCCATGTCTTCCCTGGACCGGAATAAAGCAGCCTAGGACCGGTTTCGGGCATTCAGCCCTCATCAGCCAGGATAGCCTGACTCCAGTGGCGCAGTGAGCACGGGACCCACGTCTGGGCATACCCTTCCCACTTGGGGCGAATTGCAAAACACACAAGATGATGGACGGAATGTTGCACAATGGCAAACATTCACCCCCAGTCACAGATCTGGGTTTAATCCATCGTTATTTTGCTTCACCACGCCACCCCAGTTCAGACATGGCCATATGCAAATCAGTCTTGACCCTGTGCCTTATGGGAACAGTCCAGACCGAACTGGGGGTGAATGTTTGCCAATGTGCAGCATTCCGTCCATCATCTTGTGTGTTTTGCATTTAATTACATCGGCCACGCCCCTTTCAGAGACCCCCCCAGTTTTTTCATCCCACTTAAGCACTGGGGATAGCCCGCCTCTTCCTGCCGCTGACAGGCTCAGGACGGGCCTGCCCTTGGCCCGGGCTTTGCCCGGGCGTGGGACTCTGGAATGCACTTTGTAGCACTATGTAGCTGCCCAGGTGTGCAGGGCTACAGGGACCGCCTCCTGGGACCCTGTGGATGTTGGTCCAGGTAGTCCCAGCTACCAAAGTGCAGGAAACGGACACTGAAACACCCAAGCCGCGGGACCCAGGCATGAGCTTTGTAACGTGGCAGTCCCACCAAGCATATTGCGGCCTCAAGGCCGCAGTGAAACTACCAGGGATCTCTGATCCCTGGCGGTTGCGGTGGTGTAATGGTGGTCCTCTGATGCGGCGGTGGCGGGACTGCCACTGCCATGCCACCGTGAGTCTGGCGGTCCATGGACCGCCAGACTCATAATCAGGCCCTATGTCTTATTAGCTATTGGGGCAGGTCAATCCAAGGTTTTAAACTACTTTCCGCAAGTACTCTAAATTCCGGATATATTCTGGCCCTATTCACTTTGTTTCATTTGGACATTTAGGGCCTGATTTAGATCTTTGCAGGACTCCCGTCATCCCTCCATGGCGACGGTTACAAGTACACCATCGAGCTGACGGAGTCCTGCCTGCCGTATTTAAATGTGGGCTGGTTGAACAGCCGTCCGCATCTACAGACTGTTTTCTGTTGTGAACCTGCGCTCCTCCGTCGACACGGTGGACTCCTCTGCTGGCTAACAGTACTCCGTCGCCGTCAGACCGGCGGATTTGCGCCGAGCCTATTTGAATTTCCCCATTGTGCTGGCATTGTCCGAGCGGGGGATTTCTGATGGAGTGAGCCCCAAAACACGTAGGTAAGCCCTGAGACTTTAGGAAGGAAAAGGGCCCTCCTAGACATTAACATGCCTCTAGTAGTGAAGGTGCAGGGCTCTGCCGCTCCTTCCTTTTCCGTGCAGAGGTCTATACCAGGTGTGCAGTGGACTCCGCAGACATAGGTCTACATTTTAGTAGTAAATATGGGAAGGACAGGTGGTGGCAGGAAAAAGGGGAGTACTTACTACTAAATGGGAGTTGTTTAGAAGGGTAAAGAGGGTTTCGAGAGGGACATACAAATACAAACACCCCCCACCCACAAAAAGAGTCCATTGCTATTCACAGACTACACTTCTAAAGTTACGACAGCCAAAAACGTCCCAGAACAGTAGTAAATGTACTACAGCCCAGCCTTGGAGCAAGTCCAGCACCACACATAGACACTCACAGGTACTCAAACTCACATAGAAAATAATTGAGGTAGGTACTTAAAATAACACCCCAAAGGAAATAATGTTAAATAAAATAAATAGAATTGTTTTAACCTTTAATATATATTGGTGTGAGCAAACCTGCGGATGCAGGCGAAACGCGTTACCAAATCGAGAAATAGAAATAAAGAGAATCTCTTCTTTATTAAACTGATGTTCCGTGTTGGTGTCCAGGTACCGGATGGGAACTGGAGTTGTTGTTCATATATATATATATATATATATATATATACATATATAAATATATATATATATATATATATGAATGAATGACAATTTGTTGAGCGCGATAGCTACCCTTAGGCGTCCTAGCGCTGCGGACAATACTGGCATGAAAGACACTTGGGGCTGTCCGGGTTTATTGAAACAGAAAAGTCTTGAGGAGCTTACGGAATGAGAGTATATTAGACTCCGATCGCAGATGCGGGGGAGAGCATTCCATAGTTTGGCCGCGTTGTACGAAAACGAGCGGCCACCCCATCTAGTTCTTTTTATCCTGGGTACTTTGGCAAGAAGAGAGAGGATGACCTAAGCTGTCTAATCGGCCGGTAGGGAGTGATCAGCGGTTGATTTATGGCGGGGCCTGTCTTCCAGAAGGCCCTGTGGGTGATACAGAGGGCCTTGAATTTAATTCTCTCCCGGACTGGGAGCCAATGTAGGCTTCTAAGCCCAGGACTGATAGGAGATCGACGGGGAGTCTGAAGAAGCGTTCGAGCGGCGCAGTTTTGAATGACCTGAAGCTTATTCAGAGTGGATTGTGGGGCTCCCAGATAGAGGGCATTTCCGAAGTCCAGGCGTGACAGAATAAGGCCCTGGACCATGATCTGTCTCGCCTGGAATGGAAGTAAGGGGAGAACCTTCCGAAGCAGCCTCAGTAGACCATAGCAAGTGGCCGCGAGTTTGGTTGCTTGGTGATTGAAGCTGAGGGTGTTATCCAGCCATATACCCAGGCTCTATATATACACACACACTCATATATATATTTTAATGTTAAAAATTTATATAATTAAGATCTTATTATATTGTTAAAAAATTAAATAATAAACTTATTTTACTTCTACAATGAAATTAAGCTTTTAAATTACTGTTAAGAAATTAAAAGTAATTTACATTAATTCTATACTTAACTTTTATTAGATGTTAATACAGATTAAATATAAAAGAAGCCTTTTACTCTAGGTTGTTTTTTTCACAATTATTCTTTAGGCAATATTATTTAAAATGAATAGACATATTTTAATCAATGAATTTTTAATAAAATTTAATTTAATGTGCTGTAATATTTTAAAGCACTCCACAATAAAATATTTTTATTAATTTATTTTATAGCTTATTCAACTTTTTTATTTATTTTCCCTTTACTTTCTCCATAGGGAGAACTCCACTACTTTTTTCTACATGTAAAAATGTATGAGTAATAACTTTACATCTGTAAATCCTTGTATAGGATGCTCACCAGGGGATGTAGAATTGTAAGTCTGCATCTTGGATGAACCTTACACTCAGAAATGGTGAACAGCAAACAATTGTAAAGTTACTACTAGGTGCAGCATTAGATTTATATGTGATTCAAGTTAAGATGTAAATTTACCTTTGTGAATAGGGCCATATATGTTCTTGCGACTAGTCTGAACCATGGATCCTCTACTGAACTTGTCAGCTAACACAGAGCAATCCAATAGCGGTTTACTAGTTTAGTTTAGACTGGGATGCCTCCGGGGTCTATGGAGAAGGAATGTTTGACTTGATTGGCCATCAAATCCCTCTCTGGGGGGCGGAGGGATTAGGGGAAATGAATTGTTGATCTACAGATGGTTGTACTTTTTCCATCTACATTTTGCCTCTCTTCTTCTTCTCTTCCTTGATAAGGTCCACCAGCACCTTTTGTGGTGGTTTCTGTGAGTTAAGCAGTGATCATAATCCCTGTATGTATGTATGTTGGTTTTTAGAGATGACGGTCTGTTTATAGTTATCTACATCCTCTGGCTCATTTATAATGGGTAAAATTTGTTGTTTACTGGGAAAATTCAGCGTTGACATTTGCACTGCTTGTATTTGCTGAAACTTTATTTTTACTTTCCTTGATGCTGAATAAAAAGATGTAAAGTTGAACACGAAGGTAAGAAACTTTGGTCAGAAGTAATAATTTGAATTCATTTTTGAAGCTTTTACAAATTCTCGTTTACCTTCGTAGAAAATTCAGATACCCTTAGCAGGGCCGGACTGGGAAGAGCAACCACCCTGGCAGATTGCTGCTCGACTGGCCCTGGGAGTGAGGGGGTGAGGTGCCTGCAAGAAGCACCGCTTCCGCTTTTGTTACAGCATTGCTGGAATACCAGCCCCCAGTGGCAAAACCGGCCCCCACGGGCACAAAAAAGGCCCCCACCCCTCCGGCCCAACGGGGAAATGCCCGGTGCCCGCTACGGCAAGTCCGGCCCTGACCCTTAGGCTTGTCAGAAGTTCTTGCAAAACTTAATGCAGGGCCCATGCAGTGCCCTCTTGACACTTCTTCTGTTTTTACCAGGTACAAGGATCACCTGCTTCTAAGTATTACAATACATGCAATCCAGAGAAGAAACATTGCATCTGGTGGCATATATTGGTATTGCCACACAAGCTGTCTTGTTATGAATGAAGATGGCCTTTTTCCTTTCATTCACAAATCGATAAATACATTTGCTGAAGTAGAACAGGCAACTGGAGAGTCTTGGACTTGGGGCCTGGGAGGCCCTGCACCCTTCACTGTGTGAAAACTCCCATCATGGCAAGGACATATTGTATGTGGTTTCTGCAGATGCACCTCCACGTTAGGGGGTCACGTCCTGGAGACACATGTGTGACAGAAATTTCCCTGAGCCACCATGGCACGGTGAACCACCCATCACAGACAATTCCCCAGAACAGCGTCATCTTAAGGATTTTGGGGGTCTCTGGCATGACATATTGCAGGGGGCCCGATAAGGGAATTTTTGTTATTTTATCACCCATTTATTGTTAACTCAATCTCCCAGGAAGACAAAAATACTAAATTATGTGTTAAACTTTAACAGGGTAACACAAAGATGTTGTAATATGTCTTTCCTGTGATGCCATGGGGTAGAGAGACAAAATCAGAGATAAAGACAGGCGGAGAGTTAGAGAGGTATAAATAGAGAGAAAGTTCACTTTCGCAGGGGGCCTCTTGGAATGTGGGGGCCCTGGGCAATTGCTTACATTCCCATGCCTTAAAATGTCTCTGCCCCAGAATCAACTCTCACCATGTCGACGAGTGAATTTGGGGTCCCTGGAGTTGCAGTGAGAAAAGGGGAACCGGATTGAAGCGCTGTTTCACTGGGAGTTAACCCTGCCCTCTATTAAAATTTCCTGGAGCCCTGAGAGTTGGGGTGGAAGGAAGTGGTGTAGCGAACCCCCCACTTTTGCAGCTTAAGCGGGGGTGGTGTTGACACTCATTTATGAGACTTTCCTGTCTGCAGCTCTGCAGACAAAAGCTCAAAAATACAAAAAGAGGGAAAGAGGGAAAGAGAGAAAGAGAGAGAGAAGGGGCTGGAAGGAAGAGTGGAATGAAGGGCATATGAAAATAAAGAAGAAATTGTGACGAGAAGGAAGGGTAAAAAGGATGAAAGGATGGATGCAAGGGCCAATTTACTGATGAATGTAAGGATAAAACAATATTTCCACAAGTGAGAGAAGGAAAGTGGCTGGAATGATAAAAGTCTGGATGGATGGGAGAATGGATGAATGGTCGCCTGGATGGAGGCATGGAAGGATGGATTTCTGGATTGATAAAAGAAGAGTGTATTGGTGGAAGGATGAAAAAAAATGGATGAATGGATGGGTAAAAGGATGTATGAATGTTTGGAAGTGTGAGCGGAAGGATGGAAAACTGATAATGAAAGGGTAGATGGATGGAATGGTGAAAGGATGGATGAACGTATGAAAAGATGGATAGATGGATGTATACATGAAAGGCTTAAAGATGAATGGAAGGCGTTAATAAGGGACCTAATCTAGAGTGGGTAAGGCTTACTCGCTTCGCTTCGCTCACCCAATGGCATTCGAAGTCTGGTTCAAAGTAGGGGGGTATTTTAATTTGCTGGCTACCCCCTTACACCGCTCAAGCAATACAACTGTACTTACTATTACATGTCTAGGCGTCAAATGGCGAGGGATGTCACTTTTAATTCCCTACCATTTCAATGAAATGATGCTAGTGACAGACATCAGTGCTTAATTTGACCTGGTGGCACTCACCGGTACTCATTTTTGGAGACCTGCATTTATTTTTCCTTTTCAGATACTGACCGCGAGCAAGAAAGATACAACACACAAACGGCAAAGGAGGAGGAAGAGAATGATGGGAAAACGGGGACAAATGGAGAAGGCAGGACTGGCAAGAGTGAGATAAAGGGGCAGAGAGTGCCTGGCAGTGGATTATAGATGCCTGATGTGATATGAATTCAACATTAGGCATCCTTGGTATTCGGAGCGCCGATTTTTAAAAGGCCCGTCGGAGCAGAGCTTTGGGCACCGGCACTCATTCTTTTACATATTAAGCAATGGTTGGTATAGCGCTTTCCTCAGCATCTGTCTAAATTACTATTTTTGTCACTGATCAGAGACTCACCAAACAGCCACAGCAACAAGTAAATACTGTCAGTGATCGAATGAATAGGATCAGACTAAACAAGCAAAGCTCGTGACGACCTGTAAATTAAAACTAACACCGCAAAACGACCTGAACATAATTACTATATCCAATATATATTCTGTTAACATAGAATTATATTTGTATTTTTTACTAATATTTTTCCATGTTTATACCATTACCTCTTGTTACAGTTGTACATATTCTTCCTTCCTGTTTCAGTAATCTATCTATCAAATATGGTCTACCTTCAGCTTCCCGAGCCCTGAATCCTACTCAGCACGTATGTTGGCAATTCCCCATTTTCCAGAGCCTATACCACTGCCAAAATATAGACCAAGGGGGATATTTACAAGGGAATATCGCCACCAGAACATCCCTTTCAGAGACGTTCTGGTGGCGATACCCCCTTCTCCCTATTTACAAAGCAACTTTAAGACACTTAACGTGGCTTGATGCTGCCTTGTAAATAAGGCCCCTTTTCACACTTCACTTAGCGTGAAAGGGTCGTGCAATGGGTGTTGTTGAGGGCGTTCCGCCGCAACACCCATTGCGTTAGGACGCGACCCCATATTTACAAGCAATGGGGCAGTGCCAAAAAACTAAGGCCAGGTAATACTTGGTCTTAGGATGGCGATACGAGGAGAAATCATTATTTTCTCCTCGTATTTTGCTCTTTCTATGTGTGCTGCAGAAGCAGCAAAGCGCCTTTCAAGATTGTTAATGTGCAGGAAGGTGTTTCTTCCTGCACATAAACAATCGCCCCTGCAGCACAGTCACCCATGCAACATGGTGCAAGGGTGCCTGCACTGGCGATGGCAGCTTTTTTAGCGCCTGCACTAGGGGAAAGGCAGAGGTACACCGTATTTTTGTAAATACAGCACATCCTTGCATTTAAAAAATGGCGGAGCGCGGCGTTGCCAATTTTTGCGTAACACTGCGCTCTGACATTTTATTGTAAATATCCCCCCCAAGAGTCTTGTGATCTTAAGTCACCTACCAGCCTCGACAAGGAATCTGCAGCCAGACTTTGCGGGTAGGTTGATGAGAAAAGGGCACTGTCTGATTGTTATGTTATGTTATAAATTTTTATAGAGCGCACGGCTGCCCCAGCAAAGGGGCGTCCCGGCGCTGAGCGCAGAAAACTACAAAGCAAATCACAAGACGAGACAGCTTATAGCGGAGGGAAGAGGTATGTTTTCACAGCTTTCCGGAAAGGCAGGTAGGACTTTAGACTGCGAATGGAGATGGGGAGCGCATTCCAGAGCTTCGAGGCCAGCACACGAAAGGAGCGCCCACCAGCGCGCGTCCTCCTGACCCTAGGGACAGCCACAAGATTCTGTCCCATAGAACGAAGTTGGTGGGAGGGGATATAGAAGGTATGAAGATTAGTCAAGATGCAAGGAGATGAAGAATTAAGAATTTTAAAAGTAATGCAGAGGGCCTTGAACTCTGAACGCTTGGCCACAGGCAGCCAATGGACGCGGCGAATGGTATTCGAGGTAGAACACCTCCTCGGCAAACCAAGGAGGGCACGAGCCGCTGCATTCTGAACCCTTTGTAATCTGACAATCTCAGACTGGTTGACCCCCAAGTAGAGGGAACTGGCGTAGTCCAGTCTTGACAGAATCAAGGCCTGAATGATAACCTGCCTGATAGGGGGATCAAAAAGCCCAACAGGGGTTTGAGCCCTCGCAATAGCCCAAAACAAGTCCCTGCCACCTTCATGGTTTGGGTTCGAAAACAGAGGGCGGTGTCTATCCAAAACCCTAGGTTTTTTAAAACCTGTTTGGGAACAGGCGCTAACCCCATCGTGGTAGGCCACCAGTGCTCACTCCACAGCTCTGCATTTCTCCCCACCAGCAGTACTTCAGACTTGCTGGCGTTGAGCTGGAGACAGTTGGCAGTCATCCACTCCGAAATGGCCTCAAGATCGCTACGAAACTTACAAGCGTCCCGGGTAATGTCATCGGAGAGTGTGACCACCAACTGAGTGTCGTCTGCATACGACACTATCGTAAGCCCTCTGTTCTTGGCCACTCTTGCCAGCGGTTGAACGTACAAATTAAAAGGGTAGGGCTCAAAGCAGAGCCCTGCGGTACACCCTGCTTGATAGCAATAACTCTAGAGGTAAAAGGGGAGCGGTGACCTGGAAGGTCCTTCTAGAGAGAAAGGAAGCAAACCAATCCAGGGCGGAGCTCGTTATCCCGCCTCCTCCAAACGCCTCAACAGGATCTGATGGGAGACCGTATCAAACGCAGCACTGAGATCGAGCAAAATCAGTGCCGACGTGCGGCCCTCATCTAAGGCCCATCTCAGATGTTCGGTAACAGCAAGAAGAGCAGATTCCGTACTATGACCCGCACGGAAACCATTCTGAGAGGGTTCTAGTATGTTATTTTCCTCCAGATACCCAGTCAAGATGGAATTGACATAGACCTCAGAAAGTTTAGAGACCCAGGGCAGGAGGGAGATGGGGCGGAAGCTCTCCAGTTTGGCCGCATCCATGTTAGGCTTTTTTAGCAGGGGAACCACTTTAGCGTGTTTCCAAGTACTCGGTACGACAGCCATAGAGAGAGATAAATTGATCACATGGCTCAAAGGAGAAATGAGCACAGGTAAGATTTTCAACGCATCGGCCGGCTTGAGAGGATCGGATGGGGAGCCAGACTTGACTTTGCTGCATAACTCAGACAGAATCTCATGAGAGATAGCAGGAAGAGTAGTCAGAGTGTAAGGAGTGGGGGAACGAGGCACAAGATCTGAAACAGACGCAATCTGGGGGAAGGAATTATAAATCTTATCAACCTTCTCCACAAAGAAGGAAGCCAGAGCGTCACATTGCTCATCAGATGAAATCGGAGTGGCGGCCAGGGCAGTGGATGATTTCAGCTCCTTCAGTATCGCAAATATACTTTTAGAGGGATTCGCACTGCTCTTGATCACCTCCGCATAGTAGGTGGCCCATACCGACTGAATGGATCTATGATATTGCTTAATAGCTGTGCTATAGGGCTTCTTTAGATTAGGGTCATAGCTCCTTCTCCATGCTCTCTCTAACCTCTTACACTCTTTACGCAGGCAAGTAAGCTCAGTGTTATACCAAGGACTGGATTTGGTGCTACGGCCTTTAGACCAATTTACAGGAATAAGAGAGTCAAGAGCACCGTGAATCCAGTCGGACAGTGATTTATCTGCAGAATCTGGGTCTGCTGGAAGAGTGGGCGGGGATGAGGAAAGAAGGTCATAAAGTTGCATGATATTAAGTTTATGCCAAGGGCGCCTAAGTGTGCGCTTCTGAGGCTCTCTACTCATAGGTGTAATCCCAGGGAGTGTCATTGTTATGAGGTGATGGTCCGACCAACACAGCGGGGAGGGAGAGTAGACAGTCAGAGGAGCAAGATTGGTAAAAACAGGGTCCAACAAGTGGCCAGCAGAGTGCGTGGGCCCTTGCACCAGCTGGAGAAGTTGGCATGCCGCAAGATCAGCCAGAAAGTTACCCATGTCGGCATCATGAGGATTATCCAAATGCAGATTCAGATCCCCAAGGATACTGAAATTAGCTGTTCTCATGGCTAAAGGCCCTACAGTATCAATCAAGGCCGTTCTGAACTCTTTAGAAGGACCAGGTGGTCGATAGATCAGTAAGCCCGACAGAGTATAATTAGCATTGAAGGAAATCCCAAAGTAGGCAGCTTCGGAACCAGGAAGAGGCTCCCTAACAAAGGTGCACATATAAGAAGATTTAAAAATAACTGCAATGCCACCCCCTCTGGACCCTCTATTAAGCATCATAATACTAAAACCCAGAGGGAGCGCCAAGCCAGGTTCTGCCACATTTTCGCCCGACAGCCATGTCTCGGTTAAAAAGAGGGCATCAGGGGCTTCGTCCAATAACAGGTCATGGACATCAGCGTGATGTTTCACTAGAGAGCGACAATTTAGACTAAGCAATTTTATTTTGGGGCTTGAGCTGGGGGCAGAAACTACGGGGGTAGAGACAGGGGACGCCCAAGAGTTGAAGCCACAATGCAAACAACAAAAAGGACCCTCCAAGATGGTACAAGGAGGATGTCTGCAGAGGCGCATACCCCTCTGAATACTGACGAGATCTACAACAGAGAAGGTGACCGTACCTCTGTGAGGACCAGCAGCATGTCTGGCGTCTGGCGGCGGACAAGCGCGGACGGGCGCAGACGGGCTTGCCTTAGGCTTCCTTCTCCACAGCCTGCCTTTTTTAGGTACTGTACTTTTCTTCTATTGTTTGCATCCACGATCGGCAAAAATGTATCTAGATTGTGGGGTCGTCTTTCTTCCCTTTTTCCACTCAGAGAAGCTATTATACATACCAACTCTTGCTTCACTTTAAATCAGGCTTCTCCAACGAGTAGCTCGTGAGCTACTGGTAGCTCTCTAGCTACCTGTAAGTAGCTCTCCTGTGAAAAGCACAGCCTACTAACATAGAACCTTTTGCTTGTTTGAAATTATGTATGCTGAAATTGTGTATTTAAGACACATGTATATTTTCAAAATTCATAAGCTGATATTTGGAGAAAAAAGGCTGGATTTCTAGAGTGACAATTCATGTGGGGAGATTTATTGCTACTATTACTCTTGTGCCAGGGTCATTGCAGCTTTGGCTATTAGAGACTACCCATATAGAGACATTTCAAATGGCCAAAGCCTTTTCTACATTACTGCTGCAACCCTGTCTGATGCACTGAGGGGATCACTGCAAGTAATCATGCATATGGTGCCACTAACTTAATCGTGTCTGTTTTGGTCACTATCATAACACTAGTAATATTAGTAGCGCACAATCATTTTCATTGAACATAAGTAGCTCTTATTACACAAAAGGTTAGAGACCCCTGCTTTAAATAGACACTCCCCTATTCCCCTTATAGAGAACTAAGCCACAAAGTTAATACCTAACTCTCATTTCATTGTCCCGACTGGTACCCAGCTAGGCAATGCTTCCCATATATAGGAGTGTATTACTTCCCCTCAGTTATTGACCCCTCCCATCATCAGCCAGGAATAAAATACCAGGAAGTCATGTTGTCCTTAGTCTTAGATCCCACTTACCCTGTGAACTATTTCCATAAATCTCGTACTCATCCTTTGCATCGCTAACCTGCACCAAACCTGTCAACGACACCACAAAAGTCTATCTGATCACAATTCGAAAGTGACAAAAAAAAATGTATGTCCTCATTTAACAACAGGTGGTTATCACCCGCCAGATGAGTTGCAAATACCTCAATAAAGGTATGACAGAAACTGAAAAACTCCTAAAATCATGGACTAGCCTGCCACTTACGATGATAGGGAGAGTAAACATTATAAAGTGACAACAATGGCAAACTACTTTTCTATCTGACTTGGAGGAATAGCCTCATTCCATGTCTCCCTATGGCTCAATTATCAGTGGATCCTTTCACTAAGGCTCCTGAATTTCCAAAACACTGGATCTCAAACTCTGATCTCTAACACCAATAAATACTGTATAGATCGCACTTTGTAGTCCAGAGTTAAGTGAAGTAGGAAAGGTACTGTTCCCTAGGCTGAATTTGGCTCATCCACAACAAATCCCTAATTCAAGAAAATTCAATAGATTTTCAAAACAGGTAAAGGTTTCCCCTTCTTTCCTTCTTCATCTTCAGCTTCCCCAGTGACCCATGGAAAACGGCGCACCTACCTTCTTTATGGATAAGAATAAGCAAACATCTTAGAAAAACTCTTTCAATCACCAAGAATACACAGTTGAAACCTTCATATTACTCCGACTGCGAACTGTCATGAAGCACTAAAAGAACCATGGTTAATATCTCAAATCACTGACTCTGCCCACTAGGTAAAGGGGATTATATAGTGGGCAATGTGCATCCAGTCCACCATCATCCTCAAAACACTGGAGGTCTGCCCAACTGACATTAACAACTGATGCCCTCCATGTTAGTAAAACGGAGCTCTACCAATAGAGAATATCTGCGCACAGTTTTCAGTAGGCATAATTCCTTGTTTTCCTGCTCCACTTTGTCTATGCGCCAGTCACTGCTTTTGCATATTTAATCTTCTTTCCAGGATGCAGTGACTATCAGCAGAGAAGATAATTACTTTCAAAGCACTTTATACGGTAGATAGAGCTGCTCATCAATCAGGCCCCCTCCATCTTAGGTCTAAATTTGTCCCATATGACCCTCTGATCCACTCAACCTATAATTACATACTAATTCTAATTTTCTGCCATTTATATTTAGATCCATCTCGATATGTGCTGCCACACTTTGGCACAGACATCCACTCCCCATTCATTCCACTCAAAACCACCTTCAATTTCATTAATTAATCCCACAGCACCAACATATGTATGTGGTAACAGCACACTTAAAAAACAGCATAATTAGGGGGTTGTTAGCCAGGCCGAGCACCAAGATGGCCGCTCGTACGTAACGCTCCGGAGACGCTGCAATCCTACCACATCCTTACCCCTGCTGATCGGTGTTCCCGCGGTGGTGTTTGGGTTGAGAGATGCCCCCCGACTCGTGGTGGACCCGCGGGGGCTAAACAGTGGGCAGGGCACTTATAAGGAGACGCGGTGGCCCGTGTGATCGGCTGCCTGACACAGCCCTCAAAGACCCCGGGGCGACAGGGGTCCCGGGCGAGCCTGAGGGCGGGGCTGCTGACGTGCAGGGCCGCTGCACTGCACTCGAGGCCGGGGCTGTTTCGCGGCCCGAGACAATGTGGAATATGGCCCGCACCATTAACTGGAGTGCCGATTAAAAAGCAGGCTACGGCGGTGAGTGGCTAATTTTTTAAGAGTTGCTGCTTTTCCTTGCCTCGGCCCGGCTGGGCCTAATGATCAACGCTCCATACAATAATTGGGAGATGCAGCGGTGAGGTGTACCTAGTGGCGGACCCCCTCCCCCACTAATCTTGATCGTCGATTGCCTGAATGGCTATAGGTGAAGCCTTAGCGTATAATTTATCACCGCTGTGAGTAACTGCGACCGCTCCCATTCACCATCTGGGCGGTTTCGGCACCCCGACGAATGCCGGCAGCTGGGTAAGAACCATTGGTGTTGGCACTGGGACATTTGTTTGAGACCCTTAAAGGCTACTACGAAGGATTGCACTATCTCGGATCCCTCTTTGGTGCTGGCTCCTGGGGCTACACTTCCGGCCCTCTTTAAAAACTTTGGGAGAGGTTTACCGCCTTCTGTTACCCGCGCTGATACAGCATAATCCTCTCCTTCATCGAGGTGTAGTGCTCCCCCCTGCCAAGCGAGGCGGAACAGTGACCCTAAACTTCGCCAGCTCTCATTTGATGCGGCCAGGATGCCTCGACGTGAGGAGAATGATGGCCCTCAATGTGGAGACCCTCCTGGGCATGCTGAGTTGGAACCCCCCCCCTCCGGATGGCGCTGCGGCCATTATGGCAGAACTGTGAGCCCGTTTTAGAGCCATCGATGCATGATTTGATACATTGGCTGCCCGACTGGATGACATGCACGGCCGCATAGACCAGTATGAGACTCACATCGAGGCTGCTGAACTGTGTCTATCTGAGATGGAAGATGCCCAACCCGTGGTGGCCAAGAGACTCCTATCATTTTGACTCCTCAAAACGATAGCTGCTAAGGCGGACGATTTGGAGGCGTGATTGTGCCGGAATAATATTCGTATTGCCAGATTGGCGGAATCTACCAACACGGGCCCCAGAGTGCATATGTGGAGCGACTGCTAGAAGGTTTGTTTGGCAGAGACGCTTTCTCATCAACGTTTGCAGTGGAGCGCCCCCATCGATCGCATGCCCCAAGATTGGCTCCTGGTGCCCCTCCACGTTTGATCACCGCCCGGCTCCTCAACTACCAAGATAGAGATGTAGCTCTTCGCCTGGCCCGAGATAAGGGAACTATTCAACACCAGGGCATGATACTTGCCTTCTTTCCTGATTTCACTCCCATGGTGCAGGAGGCTTGCCGCAAATTCCTGGACATAAAGCGAACATTGCAAAAGGCAAACGTCCAATATGCAATGCTTTACCCGGCACGGATACGCATTCACCTAAGCGGCAAATCCCACATTTTTGATTCACCTACTGAGACGACCAACTTTTGGAGACAGCATCGACTTGGTTCTGTTTCACCTGCTGGCAACGGAGCTGCAGTCTCCCCACATTCACTTCCCGCAGCCCCATGAACGCTAAACTACCATGTAACCATCTTTGTATTTTGTTCTTTATTTTTCTTCTCTCTTCTTATCACTGAACTGGTTACCACTTTTCATGTTAATGGATCACTGATTGACACAGTGCCCCCATGTTGTATAATGTTGGGCTCTTCAACGTATCCTTTTAATAACTCGATACACTTGGCTGTACATGTTTTCATCAAATTCATGAGTGTTTTCTGGTGGTCTCCTTCGAGTGTTTCCTCCCCCCAAGGAGATCTCCTACTGTTGGATTGGAAAATGTTGGGATTCACTGGATAGCGGTTGGTTTGTTATCCGATGTTGGTGGGGGTATTGAGTGGTTACGTGTTTCATGTTTGTTGATTATTCACCCAGGGCATTGATTACACTACAGTCTGCCTTAGGGCCCTTGTGTACATTGATACACATTCACAGATATATCCATGGTCTTGATGACATCGCCAGCTAAGAGTCCTGGGGCAGTAGAGTTAAAATGTATGTCATGGACTGTGAGAGGACTGTCCAACCCTCGGAAAGGACGACAGGTGTTATCTTACCTTGCCTAGCGCACTGTCCAAGTGGCATTTTTACAAGAGATTCATTGCCCCAAACTGAACTAATCGGTTTGCATCCAATTGGGGAGGCAATTGTTTCTTCGCAAATTATAGTACTTACTCTAGAGTGGTGTGCATGCTAGCCCCCAAAGCAGTACAATTTCAAGTGCATAAAGTAGTTGCGGACCCTGAAGGCCAATACCTACTAGTGACTGGCACACTGGGGACAGAGATCCTACTCCTGGTAAACATTTATGCCCCCAATGTGACACATCAGAATTTTTCCCCAGTATATCTACACACATTTCCCAACTTTCCATTGACACTATTTTAATGGGTGGGGATTTCAATCTTACATTTAACCCAACTTTAGACATGATGGGCTCTGGGCTGATCACCAAACCCCACTCTGTGCAGGCACTCACTACTCTTTTACAATCCTTTTCTCCTCGCGGATCTGTGGCATACCCAACATTCCTTTGGTAAAGGATTCTCTTCCTATTCAGCCCCACATGGGACTTGGTCACGTATAGATCATTGGTATCTTTCCCCTAACCTTTCATTGAATGTCCTCTCTATTGAGCATCTTTCCCGCACTCTTTCCGACCACTCGTCGGTGCTTTTGACCCTCTCTCTATTCCCAATGCCACTCAAGCCGGTGCACCCTGGCGCTTCCCGGCAGAGGCTTTGCATGACAGCGTGTTCAGAAGTGAGAACAGAAACGCCATAGTGGAATACTTTCAGCTAAACACTGGCTCGGTGTCCAGCTATGCCATACTTTGGGAGGCGTTTAAAGTGTGTATCAGGGGAACCTGTATCGCTAAACAGTTTTGGGCGCTTCGTTCTATCCACCAGGAACTTGAGACTATCGAGAAAGCATTGAAAGAGTTTGATGCACAGGCCTTGATAGACAACCCCGCACCTGTGTTACACCAGAGGGCGAAACTTCTTGCAGAGTTTCAAGAACTCGCTGCTCGCTAGGCCAACTATCTTGGTAAATATGCACGGGCACGGATATACGGTGAGGGTGAGAGATCAGGCTGAACGTTAGCCAGAATATTACACCCCCAATATCTTTTTTTTTTTGTCCTCATCTCACCAATAAGCTTATACGGGTCTTATGAAGCCGATGTTTCAATCTGTGGGCCCTCCGGCTTACCGTACTTGCTTAGGTCGCCTGACCAGTCCTGCTCGTTTTGGGACTTGGTGTAATCATAGGACGAGCTATATTAATCTCAGATTACGTCCCCATCTCGTGAGAGGCAGCCAGATGTTTATCAAACTATCCCCTTCTCCTTCATAGTCCAGGCGGGCCATAGCAAATGCGGCTTTAAGCCAATCTTCACTCTTCGGAGGGAGGGGGTCTTTCCACCTTTTACATATCTCTCGCCGCGCAAGTATGATCATATATAAAAGTAGCCCACGATGGATCTGCGGTGCAGTCTGACAGAAAAGTCCATTGTCCCCAAAGAAGACTAGTGACAAATTGACATCGATGTTAGCTTTAAAAATGTCTTGAAGGGTGTCGCCAATCCCCTTCCAAAAATGTTTTAATTCAAGGCACTCAAAAAAGATATGGATGTCATTGGCGGTTGGCGTCATACATCTAGGGCATTTTGGTGCTGGGGACAGGGCAAACTTGGCTATCTTGGCTGGAGTATAGTAAAGTCTATTGATAACAAAGAAATGGTTCTTCTTTAGACTTGCGTGTTTAATAAATTTATATAGTACTTTCAGTGAGGGCTCAAACAGGGCGTCTATGCAGGGTTCAAGAGGGGTTTGATTCCAGACCAGGGTAGGGGATGGAATTTCCTGATTTTCAGCTTCTAATAAGTGGTTATACCACACTGATATCTCCTTCTTTATTGGGTGTGTAGTGTGGCACAGACTTTCCATATCCCAATTCCCTCTTGTTTCGCCTTTTTCTGCATCAAACCAGGATACCAGTTGTAAATATTTAAATCTGGAGAACCCTGTACCAATCCTGGCCCAAGGTAGTTCCCAGGAGTGTATCCCCCCTGAATCTAACAGGTCGGACCAGATGTTTATGCCCGCACTCTTAATGGGTACCGCCAGGCTATCTCTAAGGCAACAGGGTGTTCCAGGGGAGCCCCAGATAGGTGCTAGGTCAGAGTAGTATCCTATCCCCCATCTAATTCTGACTTTGTACCATGTTTCCAGAGCTGCCCTGAGAACCTTCAGACGTACTCGCTTGAAGTATTTTGGAGCCCCGAATTTATATAAAAACGCCTCACCGCCTCCTCCTCCTTCCGTTCTTACCATTTCTCCCAACAGCATTCCTCACGCCGACTCATCTGGTTTCGCAAGTAGCATCCGAACTTCCTTAAATTGAAATGCTGCTGCGTACCAGCTTATATCAGGAAGAGCCAGCCCCCCTTTATTTAGTCTACGAATCAATTTCTTCCATGACAGCCTCACACCCTTATCTCCCCAGATGAAGCTCCCGATCTTACTCTGCACCTTACTAATGCACTTATGTGGAAAGGCCAAGGGTATTGTAGAGAACAGGTACGAAAGCTTGGGAAGAATGACCATCTTTACTAAATTAACTTTCCCGTAAATGGTTAAGGGGAGGTTCCTCCATCTAGCAAAGATGCGATCTATTTCTTTAATAATTCTATTCAAGTTAATCTGGGGAATTTTTTCCAAGTCTTTAACAATGATGATACCTAAGTATTTTAACTCCTTGCTGGTTGTGCCTTCCCATTGATCTAGATTCCAGCACATCACCTCGGTCTTTGATGTATTTGCTAGATAACCTGACAGGGTCCCAAACCTCTCCAGAAGCTCCTCCACCCGGGGAATAACCACCTCAGGATCGTTAGTGTACAATATTAAGTCATCAGCATACAAAGCTAACTTACGACTACATCCTCCTAGGGGACCTCAACTTCCACCTGGAGAACAGCAACGACAGAAACACCACCGCCCTGCTGGACAACCTCGCCAACCTCGGACTCAAGCAACTGGTGAACACGCCCACCCACTACGCCGGCCACACGCTTGACCCCGTCTTCTCGTCCAGCAAGCA
Source organism: Calotriton arnoldi (assembly GCA_963921515.1). NCBI lineage: Eukaryota > Metazoa > Chordata > Amphibia > Caudata > Salamandridae > Calotriton > Calotriton arnoldi. Next base: position 3,612,054 of record CAWUFW010000527.1, on the reverse strand, counting down.
CATCTCCTTCAGCCACGCCACCGGACTCCACTGGACCGACCACAGCTGCGTCCACTTCAGCTTCAGAAAGACTGCGACCCACCACCACCCGCAACAGGCTCCCCGCCGGAGCTGGAGCAAGATCACCGCCGAGCAGCTCACCGCCTCCCTCAGCCAGAACACACCCACCAACACAACGGACCCAAACGAAGCAGCCAGCAACCTCGCCAAGTGGCTGACCGCCTGCGCCGACGACCTCGCACCACAAAAAAACCCTCCCAGCAGACCCGGAAGCAAGAAAACCCCTTGGTTCACCAACGAACTCAAGGAATCCAAGAAGAACTGCCGCACTCTCGAGAAAACCTGGCGACTCGACCAGACCACAGACAACAGGACCGCCCTCAAGCACGCCACCCGCAAACACCACCAGCTGATCCGTGCCACCAAGAAGTCGGCACTCAAAGAACGACTGGACAACAACGCCCATGACAGCAAGGAACTTTTCAGCATCGTCAAAGAGTTCTCCAACCCCAGCGCCGGAAACAACGACATCACCCCCTCGCAAGACCTCTGCAACTCACTCTCCGCGTTCTTCCACCGCAAGATCACCGACATACACAACAGCTTCGACGCACAAACAACGCACCCTACCGCCGAACCAACGCCCGCCACCACCACCCTCTGCAACTGGACCCCGATCAGCACCGAAGACACCACCCGCACGATGAACTCCATCCACTCCGGATCACCAACCGACCCCTGCCCACACCACGTCTTCAACAAAGCCGACGCCACCATCGCACCCCATCTCCGGGACATCATCAACTCCTCCTTCCACACCGCCACCTTCCCGGAGAGCTGGAAGCACGCCGAGCTTACCGCCCTCCTGAAGAAACCAACGGCGGACCCCACCGACCTCAAGAACTACCGTCCCATCTCGCTCCTTCCGTTTCCAGCCAAAGTCATCGAGAAGACCGTCAACAGACAGCTTGCCGCCTTCCTCGAGACGAATGGATCCCTCGACCCCTCGCAGTCCGGGTTTCGGGCCAACCACAGCACCGAGACCGCCCTTATCGCAGCCACCGACGACATCAGAACCCTAACCGACAACGGGGAAACAGCTGCCCTCATCCTCTTGGACCTCTCCGCGGCGTTCGACACCGTCTGCCACCGCACCCTAGTGAAGCGCCTCAGCAACATCGGAATCCGAGAGAAAGCACTGGAATGGATCATCTCGTTCCTCGCCGGAAGAACCCAGAGAGTCCGCCTCCCCCCGTTCAGATCCGAAGCCACCGAAGTCATCTGCGGCGTTCCACAAGGATCCTCACTCAGCCCAACCCTCTTCAACGTCTACATGAGCCCCTCGCAGCCATCGCACGCCGACACAACCTCAACATCATCTCCTACGCCGACGACACCCAGCTGATCCTCTCCCTCACCAACGACCCCACCACCACCAGAGCCAACCTACACGACGGGATGAGAGACGTCGCCGACTGGATGAGGAACAGCCGCCTTAAACTGAACTCAGACAAGACGGAAGTCCTCATCCTGGGCTCATCACCCTCCGCCTGGGACGACTCCTGGTGGCCCCCGGCCCTGGGCACCGCGCCCAAGCCAACGGACCACGCACGCAACCTGGGCTTCATCCTGGACTCCTCCCTGTCGATGACCAGACAAGTCAACGCCGTCTCATCTTCATGCTTCAACACCCTGCGCATGCTCCGCAAGATCTTCAGATGGATCCCCACTGAAACCAGGAAGACCGTCACCCAGGCACTCGTCACCAGCCGACTGGACTATGGGAACACCCTCTACGCCGGAACCACAGCCAAACTTCAAAAGAGACTCCAGCGCATCCAGAACGCCTCCGCACGACTCATCCTGGACATCCCCCGACACAGCCACATCACCGGACACCTGAAAGACCTGCACTGGCTCCCCGTCAGCAAGAGAATCACGTTCAGACTCCTCACCCACGCACACAAGGCCCTCCACGACCTGGGCCCAAAGTACCTCAACGACCGCATGACCTTCTACACGCCCACACGCCAGCTACGATCAACCAGCCACGCCCTCGCCACCGTACCACGCATCCGCAGAACCACCGCCGGAGGAAGATCCTTCTCCTACCTGGCAGCCAAGACCTGGAACTCCCTCCCCACTCACCTTCGGCGAACCCAGGACCATCTCTCCTTCAGGAAGCAGCTCAAGACCTGGCTGTTCGAGCAGTAACTTACCCCCTCCCCCAGCGCCTTGAGACCCTCCCGGGTGAGTAGCGCGCTCTATAAATGCAGTGATTGATTGATTGAATGTTGAGACTTAAAGGGATAAATTAAGTCGTCTAATCTAATAGCTTGAGCCAACGGTTCAATATAGATGTTAAACAGGAGAGGCGAGATCGGGCAACCCTGCCGGGTCCCCCTCTGGCTGTTAAAACTAGGAGTCAGCAGACCGTTCAAAAGGATCCGAGCAGAGGCTCCCTGATAGCAGTTTCTCAAAGTTTGAATACAAATCGGGCCGAACCCCATTGCCTCTAGCACCTCCCAAAGGTACACCCAGCAAACCCTATCAAAGGCCTTGGCCGCGTCCAAAGCATCTATGGCCAAAGGGTCAGATCTTTCAATGGCCAAGTCGATGTTTCCCATTAACAATTGAGTCTGTTCCTGAATGTGCCTTCCAGCGACAAAGCCCTTCTGGTCAATATGGATCAGGCTAGGGGCCAATTTCGCCAATCTCCCTGCTAGAACGCCCATAAAGATCTTATAATCGGCGTTCAGCAGGGAGATTGGACGATATGAGTCGGCCTTTAACGGGTCCTTGCCTGGTTTTAAAATCAGGACAATTGTAGCCTCCTTCCAAGACTCTGGGACTTTACCTGTGAGGCAATACACTGAATTAAAGATGATACTCAGTACCGGGGTCAGCTCCTCTGCTAACAGTTTATACACTTCATTCGGAAGCGAGTCCATACCTGCAGCCTTTTTGTTCTTATATTTTTTAATTTGCTCGGTTATCTCCTCTGATGTAATGGGGGCCTCTAAATTGTTACGACTCTCCTCTGACAGGGAAGGCAAAGATTTAGTCCTCAACCATGCTTGTATAGTGCTTGGGAACGGAGCCAGATCCTCTTTGTAGAGATCCGAAAAAAGAGAAAGCAAACAAGTTTGCATATCTTCAAAGCTCCTCGATTTCTCCCCTTGCTGTTAACTATCAATTCAGTAATGTTGTTCTTAGAGCGATCGGTTCTTGCTTTCCAGGCCAGTAGGGCACCTGCTTTCTCCCCATATTCAAAGTTTTGCATATTCTTGGTATGCTATTGTGCCCTACACTTTGTATCTAGTTTTCCCCTGTAATCCTGTCTTGCATCTTCTAGGTCGCTCATGACTTGTCACAGATGCCCTTGGTCCCCATGACTTAATCTATTCCTCTCGCTCTCTAACTTGGCTATTTTTTCCTCAATTGTTTTTAGGGCCCTAGCTTCGGCTCTATTCTTGGAACATATAAGCCCATGGAGCCTCCCTCTCAAGTTTGCCTTGTAGGCATCCCAAATAAAATCCATGGTTGTGGAGCCCATATTCAAAGAAAAAAATTCTAATGTAGACTGCTTAACAGCCTGGATAATTTCGGAATCCAGAAGCATAGCCCTGTTGAGCGTCCATCTTGTCTGTACCGAGCACCCTTTACTTTGAAATGAAAACTGCACTGGGGCATGATCTGAAAGGTGGCTTGGCAAGACTGAGATTCCCTCCAGACCGTCCAGAGTAGATCTATCCGTCAATATATAGTCGATTCTGGAGGAGTGACGATGCTTTTTGCTGTAAAACGTAAAGCCCTGTAGATCTCCCTTCTTTGCCCTCCACACATCCACTAAGTCCAAGTCATGTAACATGTTTAACAACTTGGACCTATCTTTTGAAGGGTCCAAGAGGACATTGAAGTCTCCACCGATTATAAAAGGAGGAGTTTCTGTTGTCAATATTGATTGCAACTTGCAGATATATGTCGGATCATCTACATTTGGGCCATAAAACGAGGCACAGACTAAGTCTGAGTTCTCCAGAGCCAATTGTGCAACCAGCCACCTCCCAGTGTGATCCGACTGCGAGTTTTTTATAGAACAGGGGGCACCATGCTTAATCAAAATTGCTACACCTCTACTGTAGATCGTTTGCTGCGAAGTACAGTAGCATTTTATCCAGGGCACTCTTGAAAAAACAGAACGACTTTCCAAAAAGCTCAGATGTGTCTCCTGCAGAATACATACTTGGGGCGAGGAAAGTTCTAAATATTTTAAAATCAGCCTTTGCCTACGAGGACACCTTAACCCATTAACATTCCAGGATATAAAGATGGTCCTACTATCCCTTTTATTTTGGTTTCCTGCCATTGATCTGCTGATCTGTTATACCGACTTGACAGTATTTCCTTAAATCTAAAGTGAGATGAGGTTCATTTTTTTGGTTTTTTACCCACTGCTCCCCACCCGGTGCACCCCCCCCTCCCATCTCCCCAAGTACCTCCCCTTCCCATGAGGATACCTCCCTTCCAATAGGCAAGCCTATTCGGCCCCTTTCCCCCCCTTGGGGTAGAAACTACATATATAATTTAGGTCCTGCTATCAGCAAAAAGATAAATTAGATGGAAAACAGATCAAATCAGATATCTCCCCTCTTCCTCAATGCCCTCCTTCCCCCCCCTGCTCAGTTTTAATTTTCGCTATAAGTTCATCTGCCTCCTCGCTAGATCTAATCTGATGCATGTGGTTTTTCCACATTACGCGTAATTGTGCAGGGAACTTTAACTGTGCCTTAGCCCCGATGCTATTCAGCTCCTCTAGCCTTTTCCCTAACTCCCACTGTCGTGTTGCTGTCACATAAGAAATGTCTGATCTTATTTGAAAGGAGAAGGGACTAGAACCATTAGAAGTTATGGTGCCTTCTTTAAGGGCGGATGACAAGATCTGCTCCTTGACTGAATAAGTTAGAAAATTCACCAATATTTTCCTGGGTTTTTGTCTTGCAAGGTTCCTTTTGAAGGGGTCGCGATGAACCCTTTGTATTTCACTTGCTAGGTCTACTTCGGACGCATTCTTTAGCACTGTCTCTTTTAACACAGATATCACAAACCCCTTTATATATGATCCTTCCAATGCTTCAGGGACATTCAAAAGCCGCAGGTTGTTCCTCCTGGAGTGATTCTCCAGGCGCTCGATATCATCTTTCAATTCTTTGTTCTGGGCCCTTAGTTTCTCCAGCTCCGCTGTAGTAGAATGCATAGTGTCCCTAATTTTAGGAATTTCCAGTTCAATTGCGTCTGTTCTTAATACGACTTCGTCTAGCCTTTTAGCTAGTACTTCACAGGATGCTTGAATAGCTGCCTGGTTCGCTTCGGAGACTGCAAATCTATTGGTCATTTCAGCTTGATTTGTCTCGGACACAGTAAATCTGTTGGCCATTTCATCCTTCATAGCCAATAATATATCGGCCAGGGAGCATTACGTACCTGGTGTACCTGGCGTACCTGTTGTGCCAACTGATTTTTCCATTGTTGCGTTGTCTTCTGTAGTATTGAAAGATGTAGTATTGGAGGCCTTAAGGGATTTCAGAGACACATCTGGGGGTTCATTTATGGCTAAGACTGAATATCTATTTGATAAGCTCACTGATGGATGCGTACTTAATATCCTATCAGAGGCTATATCAGGCACTTTCACAGCATTGCCCGCCCCCCCTATTGAGGAACTTACAGAACTGAGCGCATCTGCCGATAGACTGCCCTGGCCCACGTTCTTTAATATGTCGCCTACTGAGGCAGTAGAGGTGGACATGACTTTATAATAGGTTTTAAGCGGGGCGTAATTTTAACCTTAGAGGGAAAAACCCTCTTACCCCTTCCTTTTCCCTTGCCAACGTCAGCCTCTTTGCCTTTTAGGTTGGCGCCGTCATCCGTAATAGGCCCTTTATGCCTGCGCTGTCGCGTAGATGTTTTTACTTCAGAGATTCCTGGGGGAGTTCGTGGAAACAGACTGGGTTTGATAATGTCGTTGTTAAAGGAGTGGGCAACTCTTGTCCGTAAGGTGTATCTATTTATTTTTGGTACATGGTTATCTGCTGCCACCGGCCCACCTAGCTTGCCAGCTTCTCCTGTCTCCATACACTTATCTTGTATCTTACCCTGTGCCTCTCTTGCCTGAAATATTTTCCTAGTTTGAAGACTATATAGGCCAAGCGCCGGGGATGTTAAGGCTTCGTTTTTAGTACCCCCTGGAAGAAAGAAGAATTTCTTCTTACCTTCGTTACTGCCCTTAACATATGCGTCCTCCGGAGATATGTGGGACCAAACTCGGCGACACCCTACCTGAAGGTCTGCAACTACTCCCGGGACACTGCAGACACGGGGGGTTGGAGGCACGCATACGCTGGTGCTGGCTCTGCCTCCCGCGACTCGTAACAGGAAAAGAGCCGAATTACGTCTCCACCGAGTCCGGGCTGCTTCCTCCCAGCGCCAGCCACAAACCACGCCAACCGCTCCACTCTCCCTACTGCCGATATCGGAGTGTCCAAAACCGGGAGAAATCAACTCCAATTGCATATCCTCAGGTACAGGGGGGGGGGGGGGACAAAAAAAGGGGAGAGAAGATACAAAAAAAACTCCTCTAGCAGGGATCCATAGCTACTTAATAGGACCCGAGGGGGAGCCGAGCCGCGGCCGTTTAGCTAGCGGCCGCCATGTTCCTCAATCTCCGTCTCTGTCCAATCTACACCCCCAATATCAATCTTCGTTCATTACACAGCTTCAATTAGAAGGCAGTAAATCAATTACAAGTAGCGCTGACATTACCACTACTTTTTTCTCTTACTACTCTCAATTATATACCACCCGTTCTCCCCCCTCTGATGACGTCCTCACCAATTATTTGTTTGAAGTGGCCATGGTCTGGCTTGAAGACGGTCAGCTGCAGTTTTTGGCCTCGCCCATTACGGCGGATGAGGTCTCTCAGGCAATAGATGACCTTAGCGGGACCTGAGACCCTGGCACTGACGGGCTAACAATATTAATTAAACATATAAGCCATTGCTAATTCCTCATCTGTTGGAGGTTTATGCAGAATCTTTAGAGAACGGACCGCTCCCCCTTGCGAGAGGCCATTATCTCTCTGCTCCTTAAGCCGAGCAAACCCCTGATGTGCCTCTTCCAGATCCTTATCTTTGCTAAATCAGGACTATAAAATCTTAGCTAAGATCCTTGCGACTCGTATTTCTCTCTTGGTGGACAAAATAATATAAATAACACAAAAGAGAGGTAAGAGGATAAATCCCTGGTCGCCCTCCTACAAGCTATAGATCCACACAACATGGACCAGGGACTAATAGGATCAGGAATGTGAAGGGAAAAGATAGGGGGTATGGAGGTATAAAGGTATAAAGAAGGGCACAAGCAATGTGTAAAACTGCCCTCACACACAGCAAGCTGTGTCATGCTTCATCATAGGGCCTGCAAACACACCTCTGCGCTAGTCAACGCTGGAGGTGGAGCAATAGGGAGGGAAACAAACAAACAAACAACATAAACGTGAAAATTGTGTGGGATTTAGAAGGTGAAAAATGTGGCAGAACAAATTTTAAAATTTGTTCTGCCACATTTTTCACCTTCTAAATCCCACACAATTTGTTCACGTTTATGTTGTGTGTTTGTTTGTTTCCCTCCCTATTGCTCCACCTCCAGCGTTGGCTAGCGCGGAGGTGTGTTTAGCAGGCCCTATGATGAAGCATGACACAGCTTGCTGTGTGTGAGGGCAGTTTTACACACATTGCTTGTGCCCTTCTTTATACCTTTATACCTCCATACCCCCCTATCTTTTTCCCTTCACAATTCCTGATCCTATTAGTCCCTGGTCCATGTTGTGTGGATCTCGGACAAAATAATATCCCCATTTCAAACTGGGTTTGTTCCAAATTGATCCACTTCCGTGAATCTTCGCAAGGTATTTGCAATTATTAATCAAATTACTCCTGAACTTCCTGCTACAGCGATATTGCTTGACGCTGAAAAAGCGTTTGATTCACTCGAATGGTCCTTCCTATATGCCACATTACGCAAATTGGGTATCCCCAAAAGTTTCTCTGATCTTATTCGCCTCCTATATACGAACCCAGTGGCTCGGCTCCATGTAAATGGCGGACTCACATATCAGTTTACGCTATCGCGGGGAACCAGACAGGGCTGTCCTTTCTCGCCATTACTGTTTATTATCGCTATGTACCCCCTTGTGCATCATCTACAGGAGTGCCATTTACAACATGGGCTTAGATTTCATCAAGGCCCCCTATTGGCTTCGCTATATGCAGATGAAGTTCTGCTATTTGTCAGGGACCCCGAAACTAACCTCCCTCCACGTGAAATTGTACGGTTTGGGGTGTTCTCCGGTCTTGTTATAAATTGGACAAAATCCCGATTTCCACTTGCGCTGGTGTGACAACACCCCCTCTATACCCCCCGCTCACCCCCCCCCCCCCCCCCATGGTACCTGGGCATTTTATTGCACCGTAACACAGTGGAGGTTTTTTCGGCTAAATTATGGGCCTGCAATTGATCGATTATCACCTCAAATTGACCGGTGGATCACACTCCCTCGGTCAATCGACGGAAGAATTGCCATCATTAAAATGGTGGTACTTCCTCGCTTTTTATATCTTTCCCTCAACATTCCCATTCACCTCAAAAAATGTTGATATGCTGCGGGCATGCTTACTAGACTAGTCTGGGCTGGTGGGCAGCCACGCATCAGTTGGCAGACATTGACAATGCCCTATCAGCGTGGGGGATTTGGCGTCCCGGACTTTTGTTTGTAATATTTAGTAGCGGAGGCACAATTTGCATACTACTGGTACCATCCGGACGCAAGATTGCAATATCTAAAACCGGAATGGTCACAAGCTAGCCCGCATTCTCTCTCTCTGCTATTATACCTCATGGGCTATCTAGATCACCTACAGAAATACAGACACTTCAGATGACATACTAGGCTTGGACTAAGCTACGTCGCTATCTGAATGCTGACCTACTCTACTCCCCACATATACCGCTTTTGGATAACCCATAGCTATCCCCGACTATGGAAACATTAACCAAGACAACCCTAACCCGATGTGGACTGCACACTTTAGGTGAGCTATTCCGTAACGCCCAGTTGCGATCCGTTGCGGATCTTGCAGAGGGCCATGATGTGTCCCATATGGATAGGTTTCTCCTACACAGGACGCGCTCCTCTATGACTGCCGCAATTCAAGCTTCTGCAGCGGAACCGGCGGATTTTCCACAGCTTTCACTTGTCATTACATCTGCCAGTAGCACCCGCTTGGTCTTCAACTCTATCATTTAGCCCTGACACTCCGGCCGTCGGTGGGGATAGGGGCAAGCGCGGCATGGGAAAGGGATCTTGGACACCCTCTGCCAGATAAGACATGGGCCTATTGCTGTGAACAAATCCTGCTAATCTCTTGCAACCATCGACACAAACTATTACATCTTAAATATATGCATAGAGCATACATAACGCCGAAATTACTGGCAAAGATGGAACCTACTAAACCTCATGGTAGCCCTAGATGTGCGAAGGAACATGCAGATTTCTCTAATTTAGCGTGGCACTGCACACAAATATTAGCATATTGGGGAGAAGTTTTTCGCCATCTTGCTTTGATGACTGACTCTGAGTTAACCCCTTCCCCATTAATGGCTTTGTTAGGCTATGTTAAGCCATTGGATGCTGGTGTTCGTCGAATCTCTGCCATCGCCTTGCTCCTTGCCAAGAGACAAGTTTCTAAGCACTGAGGCAGCCCTGCAGTCCCAACAGTTAAGGCCTGGATAAGAGATTAAATATATTGTGACACCACTAGCGACACTTATGCTGCATTGCAACCACCCACCTCCAGCCCTAAAAACATCTGGCAGGCACTTCGCTCTTACTTACTACTTCATCCCGAGGAGACAGAGTGAATGTATGTTGGTTCAATTTGCTATGCTGGCCCGTATTTACATGTTAATGGAAATTATGTGATGTTTTCTTTTTTCTTCTCAAGCTGTGAAGTGCAAGGTTTATACGGTACCATGTGATGATCTTGCTTGGACACGCACTCTTCCCTTGAGCCATGACACTTGACATACTCTCACCTCTCGATTGTAACCGAATAGCCCCTATACGGACCATGATCTGATTTGTACTTAGAGTGATGCTACTACTGAAGCTCTAATATGTCATTCTGGATATCCCTGTGTGGTTCTTCTTTATTTTCCCTCTCTCTCTCTTTGTTAATCCTTACCTGTTATTTCTTGGAAAATGCAATAAATATTTTTTTATTAAAACAGCATAATTAATACTTCTGGACATTACCGTACCATGTCATTTCCTTCCTGAAAGTGATCTCACTCAGCATTCCTTCCTGAGCACCTTTACATCCTGTTGCTCAAACAGACTTGCAGTATAATCACTCATCCTTTCCAGTCTCTGTAAAGCAGGTTGAGCTTGGACAGGAATGCTCCCCTGCAAAGTCCCCACTTTTGTTTGATGAACAGACTTTCTTTAGAAAGACACCACCCTGTTTAAATGACCTGCTTCACAAAATGCTCTCTTTGCTAACTTCACTTCCAAACGACCTACCTGGTATATAAGCTCTCCCTATAATCATCAAGAGCCACAGCAGCCCCCCCCCCAAATACACATCAACTCAGAATCTCCACTAACAATTCATGAGAGCAAGGAATGAAATATTGTCCATTGCTACTCCAAGATTATGGACTGGCCTTCCACTTGTACCATGAAGTGTGCTCAACCATCCATAGTTATCCAATTCTCCAAAACAAAACTGTTTGCAGACCTTTGTAACTAATGTGGCATGGCACACCTTCTTAACAATAATGGCTGTACATTCACACCTACTCATCAAGACCTACTCTTAGTGACATCACATTACTGAATCTGTACAATTGTCTCCACTTAAAATGCTTCATCACTGATGTTGAATTAGTCTTTCAAAATATACACACAAAAAGGAATGGATACATTGATAAAGGTTCATTATCAGGTCTTGACTCAGATTTTACAACTCAAAGAGTCTGGGTACAGGTGTAAGAGACCCCATTGAAGTATTTCACTGATGAACTATTACCTGGTATTACTTGTGCAGGGGATGTTAGATGCTGATCTTGTGCCTCCACTGCTACCATGGGCTCAAGTGATGCTTCTTTTATATCAAATCTAACATCCTTATCTGCAGTTGGAGAACGAGGTTGCGGTGGCTCAGCTGCTGTTTCTTTCTCTAAACCTAAACGAAAAGAACTCAAATGAATGCTACGCTTTGGTCGAGATTTGTATGTTCTTACTCTTGTTTGACTAGGTCACATGTTTAATTTCCCCAAATGGTTTTTGTTGATTATCTAGTGGTTGTAGAGTTCACATGAAATGAAACAAAACATTAACTGTCCTAGATGATATGTTTCAACTATCAATGAATAACTCCTTTAGATTGTCAATATCTGTGAACAGCTGAATACCTCTTCCTGACACATGACAGAGCCTGCTCCATGCCAATTCTGTCTACTGCAGTGTTTCGCAAACCTTTTAGACCCACGACCCAGTGTTTAGAATGACAAACTTTTGCGACCCACCTAGCTTTAATAGACATGAGGCAGGCGAATGTTTAATGTAACTAAAGCATTGTGTGGTAGTGCACTGACACTTACAGACAGCACATTTTCCATTGAAATGCCCACTAAGTTTAAACAGGCATACAATTTTACTGATAGAACTGTATTGCACACAAATAATAATGCGTAGAAATCGGGTTTCAGTTCAATATTTATCATTTGTGCATCACCAGATAAAGTGTCTTGATTTATTTTGGTCGTATTAAAATCTTTGTTTCCATCACGCCTCAGAATTACAAACAAATAAGCTTAATTTTTGTTTTCCTAACTGCTGATTGTGTACAGTTCACATTTTACAGGTTTGCACATTTTGTTGTGTGTTACAGCCTTTCTTTTCACTCTCCCTGTACCTCAGCAAGATTGTCA